>JAUMHM010000049.1:8520640-8532822 GCA_032362435.1 Melikaiella ostensackeni
CATGAATTTTCGAATTAATAAACTGTTTGTTGTACATCAGCATTGATTATTGCAGTACCTCGCATTCTCTAGAACAACCTCTCTATTTCAATTTATAAAATATTTTTTCAAATAATAGCATTATGTATGGGAAGGGAAAAAAAACTCAACATCATAATGTAATTCCATGGGAGGATTTGTTTTTTGAGCGACAAAAAGAAGGACAGAAAACTGTCGCAAAGTATCTATACTGCGACAAGATATTAAAAAATACCTATTTTAAACGACTAGAGAGCCACAGATAAGTAAATAATTGTTCATTATTTCGATAATGATCACTATATATCACATAGACTAATATTATATAACATATATGTGACCGCCCGGGAAGAAAGGGACCTAACGCCCGGGAGCTAAATTTTACGGGAGGAGCGATTGAAGAGGCGGTTCAGCATAGGAACTCCACAAGATGGTCTCATCTTGCAGTTTAATAGCAATTCGTATTCTGCAGATACAACAATCATTTTTTGTTTATTATAAAAGAGCAAATGAAAATCTATCGATTGGTCTGAAAATGTAAAAATCAATTTCTTGGGCGTTAGCTCGAACGGCTCCAGGCCCTTCGAGCTGGCCCCTGATGGCTTAAAAATCACTTTTCGAAAATTAAACTTCTCAACATATCACTTTGTACGAAATTTCAAGGCGCATCTTTTTTCTTGCAAAAAAGTTATAACTTTTACCGCTTCTGAAAAAATCCAAAAAACTGGATTTTTCAGAAAACAAAATTTACTAAATATTTTCACTTCAACTCGCTCCAAAAGACAAAGTTCTTGATACTTTTGGATGTAAATTCAAAGACATATCCTTAAAAATGTTCCGAAGATGATGTATTATTTAAAATTTATTGGTTTTGTTGAAGAAGAAAGTAATTCATTTTTTTTTGTCAAGCAGTATCAAAATAATGTTAGACAATTTGCAACCGCTTCATTTATCGAGGGAATTTTGAGTAAGCCCAATTTTTCATCAGAAGAAATGTTTATTAGGATATAATAGAGTTTTCTGAGAAGTTGTAGTACAATTGAATCAATCGTTAACAAAATAGGAACATTCAAATAGAATTGATCGAGCGCGTGAGAGGTGATAATTTGGGTACCCCAACCTGCTCGACCACAGCCGTTGCGTCGCGTCGTCGGGCCCCTGGACTGGCACCATTTTAGCCAATCAATTTATTGTTTTAGACTATTGAATAAAAATTGCAATATTAAACTAAAATTCATCATTTTTCTATAATGAAAAATTCTCAAGTGTTTACATCTTATAGTTATAGTTTCAAGCTATTTGGCAGATTTATCGCTTTAATGATATGAAAATGCATTTCACATAATTGTAATAAAGTGAAGAGTCCATGTTATACCCCTAATAATCTAATCGTCATTAGATTCGTACAGCTTATTTTTTTCCTTCGAAGATTCTTTACAACTCTATTTGTCAGGTTTTTATTAAAACTAAACTTGTAAGTAACGATGTCACTAATTACTTAAAAATTGACTAGCACGTAAACATAACACGAATAGAGTTGTAGAAAATCTTATAAAGAACATAATGAACCAATATAGTTAACCAAAAAGATAAATTCTCAATAAAGAATGTAATAGATGAAATTTCAACCAAAAAAGACGAATTTTTAAGAAGATTGTTTAATTTGAAGTTAAAGAAATGAATTTCTAATAAAATATATGAATTTTCAGCTACAAAAGATCATTTCTCAATAAAATAGTGGAACTTAAAACTAAAGAGATGAATTTCCAGCCAAGAAGAATAATTTTCTACCAAAAAAGACAAATTTTAAACAAAATATATGAGTTTCCAACTAAAAAAGATAAATTTCCAACCAAGAATGTGATAGATAAATTTTTAATTGAAAAATTTAATTTTCATCGAAAAAAGATGAATCCTCAACTAAAAGTGTAATACTTCATATATTTCGAACAAAAAAATTAATTATAAATTGAAAACAGTTTAATTCTACCAAAAAACTAATTTTCAACAAAACAGTTGCATTTTTGGCCGAATGAAATGATTTTCTTTCAGGATCGTTCAATATCGAACGAAATAATTGAATTTTCTACCAAATAATAAAATTTTTAACCAAATCAAATGAATTTTCAACTAACATAATAAATAAAATAACTGGAACAGTTAAATTTTCGGTAAAAAAAATTCATTATCAACCAAAGAGAAATGAATATTTAACTCTGAAATCATTTTTTATTACTTTCTAAATGTTTTTATAGATTTCAGAAAATTTTGAATCCCAGGGTGGGAGAAACATTTTAATTTTCCTATGTTGGGCTCTAAATCTCTATGACTATCTGTCGCCACAATTTGAATAGTGAAAATAAAAAAATAGTTGGAAAAGTAATAAAATTGATTATCGTAAAAAAGACTTGTGAACTATATTTTGAAAGTAACTAAAAAACTAACGATTTTTATAGTTACTGTTACTGAAAAAAACGTAACTAGTTACCAATTCGTTACTTACTCACAAAAGTAATTTCTTCACCACTATAGTTACCAAAAAAGGTAACTAGTTACAGTAACTAGTTGAAAGAAACTAGTTACTTCCCATCACTGATTAAGCGTAAAGGTAATAATCAGAACAGAAAAAATTTACAGGATTACAATAGATTTAATACGGTTGTCCCACCCTATTTTGGGAAAATCTCAAGTATCTTGAAATCAGATAATATTCCGATTTGGAAAAAGTACTCGACGTCTGCTCGTGCTGTTAGCTAATGCGTCGCGAGGACTGCTCTGTCAGGCAGCGCTCTCGAAGTTCAGTTTGGATTTTTTGTTAATATTTTAAAAGAAGGTAGGAGAAAAATTAGTATGTATATTATAATATATGTGTGACAAAATAAAAAATCATTTTATAGGCTATTGCGTAATCCTCGCGTGCACGATGCTGATGTTTACTAGGCAATGAACTCAAAAGAAAATAGAAAAATTTGTGTGTATGTTGAATGACCACCAAATGACCTCCAGCCTATGTTATCCTAAAAGAAGCCAAAACAATGAAGTTTGCTTCAAAATAAAATAGATCATTGTAGTTTTCACTATGAAAGCGTTCACCTCATGCAACAGTAGATGCGCTTCGAATTTAAAGAATTTAATTGATTTTAATATTTTAAAATTGTTTTCATTTCACTAAATTTGTTTATAACTTCACCTTGTATTTTCATGAATTATATCGAATTCTTATTTCCCTTAAATTTCTCTAAATTTGCTAATTCTACTCCCACACATCTGAATTCAATGGAATGTTTTTGAATTAAAAAAAAAATTGTTCCATTCTCTTGATCGCCGTGATTTCTTTTATATTATCCTCAAATTCGTATGAATTTTATCGAATTCTCTGGAATTCCCCCGAAATCTCCTAAATTCACTCTAATTTGACTAAAATGAATGGGATATTTTGAATTTTTCCATTTTTTTCAATTTGTTTGAATTCATTTGGAATTCTCCCTGAATTCTTGGAATTCTTATGAATTTGTTTGTATTCTCCCTGAATTCTTTTAAATTTACTTGAATTGTTCTAAATGCGCTTAATTCTACTGAATTAAATTGGTTTTTTTTATCTTTGCTTTAGTTTTTTTTTTAAATTCACCATGAAGTCTTTCAAACTCACCTTGAATTCTTAGGCATACAGATTTAATCAGTGCAGTTATTTTTTTAACTATCAAAAAAATTTTTTCAGTTAGCTTGAATTTTCTAAGATTTCACCTTCAATTTTTATGAATTTCGTCGGATTCTTCTCATTTTCCTTAAATTCCTCCAAATTCGCTAATTCTATTCAATTCCATTCATCTGAATTCAATTGAATTTTTAAAAAAATTTCTTTCGTTTTTTTTTCAATTCACCGTGAGGTCTTTTAAACTCACCTCGAATTCTTAGGTATTTCATCAAATTTTTTGCAATTCCCTTGGATTTTTCTAAATTCACTCAAAATTTAATGAATTCAATGAATTTTTAAAAATATTTTTGAATTGTTTTCAATACTTGAATTTTTATGAATTTCATCGAATTCTTCTCATTTCCTTTAAATTCCTCTAAATTCACTCGATTTTTATTTAATTCATTGGTTTTTTATTTTATTTCTTGAGTTTTTTTCAGTTCACTTAAATTCTGTTGAATTTGTCCTGAATTCGTTCACTCCCATCTTACTCAATTCAGTCGAAATTATTTGATTTTTTCAATTTTGTTCAATTTACTCAAATTCTTTTGTGAATTTCAACAAAGACCCTTGAATTCTCCTAAATTCATTGCAGTTTTACTGAAATTAATGGAATATTTTAGATTAACTTAAAATTTTGAATTCTTCTGTATTCTGAATTCTTTTTTAATTGAAGTTGAATTGTTTTGAATTCACTGTGAATTCTTATGAATTTATCCTGAATTTGTTCAAATTCATCTGGAATTCTTATAAATTTCACCGAATTCTTTCGCATTCTTTTGAATTCAAAAGAACATTAGTCTTATTATTAATGCACGTTAGTCACTTTCAGTCAATTTTGGTCACTTTTTGGGTTCGAAATTAGTCACTTTTGGTCACTTTTTTTGGTTTAAATAGTCAATTTTTCAAGTAAATTAGGCTGTGGCAGTCTTGTTCTTTTCGAGATTTCCTGTTTCAAATCACTATCATAATTCTTTTAGAAAATTCCCCGTTCAAAGTTGAAATTGTAATTCTTTTGGAAAATTCACTGTTCCAAGTCAGAATTATAACTCTTCTTGAAAATTTCTCGGTCGAGTCCACACCCTGAAAAAAGTAAATACTGACTAGTTATAAGACTAATTAGTAACTAACAATAATCTTTTTTTAGATTCGCTTTTGTGCTTTCCTGCAAACGCATTTGATCTGTCTTACGATCAGAAGTCTCTCGCCTACATTCGAACACCTTACACAGTGAGCAGTTTTAAACAACCGCTGTCCATACAACCAGCCAATAGTGTTCCCAGAACATCCTCGGACTTGACTTGCTTGATTCCCTACATAAAACGGGGTCAAAACATGCGTTTGGAAAAATCAGTTATGTACAAGACTCCAAAAGGGGCAACAGCAAATGGCGAGATTCTTACAAACGAACTGAAGTTGAGAAATTTGTCAAGTGTCAGGCAACATTTATTCAGCAGAGACAGTTTCTTGAATAATGGTTCCATCGATTTGACAGCTGAGAGTTTGGATTTAACAAGTATTTTGGAAAAAATTACAGGCCTATCGGACACTTTCAGTTCCTCAGCACAAAATTCGTCAGAAAAGATTACAGTTGCTTTTGATCAATTAGCTACGCTTAAAAATTCCTTCGCGACTCAGAAAGACGAGTGCTCTTCTATTGGTGGAGGAGACGCTCCATCTGCAGTTGAAACTCCCGAACGGATCGATGACTTGCAAAAATTGGATAAGAAGATCCAAGTTTTGCAGAAGCAGAAAGAATTGTCCTCACAGTGAGGTTGCTGAAAATTGAGAGAAATTTGTAAGCATGGTGCCTTACAGAAATAAGATTTCTTATTTAGGTCCGTCCATGAAGAGCGAGTATTTTGTTTAAATATTGAAATGAAAGAAATGAGTGTGTGATTCGTTGTTATGTTAATTGACAACATTGAGATTTTACGAGATTCAGAACATACTTGTTTATCTTGTTTTCTACTTTGCATTATGCATTCAGAATTAGCGTTTCAATAGCAGAGAGAAATTGTGATTGAGTTCTTCAAGAACTGATTTCATTAATTTGCGATTTTCCTTTCTAGTGTTTATGAATTTCGTGGAAGATGTATTATTAATATGATTTTTAAGATTCTTTTCACTTCCGTATTATATTCTTAAGTTAATATTTAAGTCCTGCATGTAATTCTTAATTGAGATATGACGGTATGGATTCTGGGATGATTGATAACACGAATGATCTCTTATCTTATTTATAAAAATATTTGTTGAAGAGTTTTTGTATACGTAAATTTGATTTACGATTACAAATAAATGTTTATATTCTTTAAATAATATTTGAGTACTTTTTATTTTCAAGCCACCACGGTGTATTTCAGGGCAGGTCGAAAATAGCTATTTCTTCTCTCAGAGATGATACCATATAGAAAAGTTGCCTTTGGCGGTATTAAACACTCCACTAATTTTTAATTTTCATTTGTCAACATTAAAGTCAAGCGCAACGGTAAAAAAAACTCAGCTTTCCTCATTTTTCATCTCAATTTCCAACGGTATTGAAAAAAGTTGTACATCTAGAAAAAATTAAACCTTTTATGGTCTCTGACTTTTTTTGGATAATCAACCGTTTCAGAGAAAAATTAAAAAATGGATCGAATTTCAAGTTTCGCGTGTTTCTTTGATATTATTTAGGTTGAAAAGACTTAAGAAAATATAGATGAATGTGAAAATGTTGTTTATTACAAATGGATGCTCTATTTAGTTTTTTTGTCTCAATAATAGTAAAGAAACACCTGAAACTCGAAATTCGATCCAATTTTTTATTTTATTTAAAATTTTTTCTCCAAACGGCTGGTTATCTAAGAAACGTCAAACAACAGAAAAGATGTAATTTTTCTAGAACTACGAATTTTGTAAACAAGTTTTTTCCATGCCGTTAGAAATTTAGATGGAAAATGAGAAAAACTGATTTTTTTACCTTTATGATTATAACCGTTGCGCTTGGCTTTAATGTTGACAAAAAAATTTTAATAATTGAGTCATTCATGTCCCAAAAGGCAGCTGTTCTCTATGGCATCATCTCGATCTAAAAAAAAAATTGTTATTTTTGACCCGCCTTATTGTATTTTATTCGGGGCTAACAGTGAATACACGAGCGCTAATCGCGCTTTCACGTCCCTGGATTTTTATTTCATGACATTAAAAATATAAACAATTTAAAAATCGATTGTTAAAATAATTTAAACGTTAAGAGTTTAAAAACATTTGGAATAAAAATCAATAATTAATAATTTTGAATTGAAAGAGTTTGAATAAAAAAAATATGTTGAATGATTTTTAATTGAAATAGTTCCAAATGAAACAATTTTAGATTAGATAAAATTTAAAAAAAGGACAAAATTTCGAATGGAATTAAAATAAATTGAACTTGTATCATTTCTAAATAACAGCATTCAAAATTAAATAATTTGAAATTAAGGCGATTTGAAATTTAAAACTTTTAAATAAGAAGCTCTCAAAACTGAAAAATTTAAGACTAAAATTTTGAAAATTGGACAATTTTATCACAAAAGGAGTTTAAATTGTATCATTTCTAATTCAAAGCATTTAAAATTGAGCAATTTTATTTTGAATTGAAAAATCTCGAAATGGAATGATTTCAGATTAAAATTTAGAAAACAGGAAAATTTCATTTATAAACCTGTAAAATTGAATTGTTCTAAAAAAACGTTCAAAATGAAGTACCTAATTTTAAATAGGAAACATCAAAAATGAAAATATTTCTATTACAGAACGTTGAAAATTAAACGAATCTGAGCTTCATCTAAAACTGAAAAAATGTAATTGTCATGAATTGCGACATTAAAACTTTTTTATAATCAAACCCTTTAAGATTTCAAGTATCTTAAGTAAATTGAAATCGTTTAAAAATTAACAATTCTCAAATTATTAATTATACTTTTTAAAATTCAATCATTTCAAATCAATAGTAAAATGAATACTTATGAAAGGGAAAAATTGAAAATTCAGCCTTCAAAATTAAAATTCAGATTCAGATAGTTAAATTTTGATCTATTTTGATTTTAAGTAACACAATTTTTAACTTTTTTCATTTCAACCCGTTTAAATTTTAACACTTCATTTAGAATCACTATTAATTTTTGAAATCTTACAATAAAATATTTTTCAATTTTAAATGATTCATTTTTTAAAATCGTTAACTAAAAATCGAACAATTTTAAGATATTACATTAAAAATTTTAAAAAAATAATAATAAAAAACGAGATCGCTATGATTCCAATTTTTGAAATTGTACAATTTTAAAGCCTTTCAATCCGAATTTTTTCTTAAGTTAAGTTTGAAATATTCAATAATTTGGAATTTAAGATAAAAGTTTAAATTTCCGCGGGAAGGTATGTATCGAAACTTGCGATTTAATATTCGATCTATCGAACAAGTACAGTAAAGTCAATTCTGGTAAAGTGCTCATGTGACGACCTGTCGTGTGCTTTGTTGATGGAAGTGTCTGTCAGTGTCAGTATCTTGTTTTTTTTTAAGGAAACCAGGATATTTTGCAAAAATGGGAGCTGCAGCCGCACCAGTATTAATTTTCACATTGCTCTGGGGAGCGGTCGGAATTGCATTGCCTATTTTCGTACCAAAAGGACCTAATCGTGGGTAAGTTACTCCAAAACTTCAAGGCCCATCCCACTATTTCAGATTTTAGGTGTCTCTTAAATTGATTAAAATATGTATAATTTTGGTTTAAGCTCTGATGAAAATAAGCTTAAATAATGTTTTCGATTCAGCGCAGATTTTTAGACGTTAATTGTATTTTTGTAAAATATAACCTATTAAATTTATGATCATGGATTATTTCAGTTTCTGAAGGGTTTTTCCGTATTTTAAACATTTCTCTACTGCTTTCCATCATGCTGTTAATCAAGTTTACAAGTTATTCATTTCCGATAAATACTTTCAAGTTTTATTTCGTAGCAAGTAAAATTTAAACCATTCTGTTTTTTCAGAATTCTGCAGGTAATCCTAATGCTAACAGCTTTTACATGTTGGTTATTGTAAGTTAATTTCTGTACTTTTTACGGAAAATTTGAGTTTTTAAAAATTATATTCTTTTACCCTAACAAACATTTTTTATTTCCAGCTGGTTGTGTTGTTACATGGCCCAGATGAATCCATTGATTGGACCAGCATTAAAAAATAACACGCTTTTATTAATGGCCCGAGAATGGGTAAGAAATTAAATATAATGCAACCAAAAATTCATAAGAAGATAACTTTTATTAGCATATGGATTTTATGAAGTTGATTTTATTAATTTTTGACGATTTTATGTTTACAGAATGACTACATTCCGAAGTAAGGCAGATTATGAATTATATAAAAAATTGTAAATAAATGAATTTGGCGAGTACATATTCGTCATTCGCCTTGGAAAAAAAGGCACCATATTAACTATAGGATCGTATTCGCATGTAGAAAAAGAATTATGGATGTATTGCCTGATCAGTTTGCAAACTTCCATAAATTCACTGATTTATATAGAATCTGTATATATGTTACGTTACCTGACGGTACTCGTAACCAAATTTTTAAACCCCGGGCTTTGTATTTAATTTCAAAAACTCGATTGTTGTGCTTTTGTTCGTCGAATGTTATGGAATTATTGTGTTGTATGAATAGCTATAAATACATGTTATAGATATTAGAATGAGATGAAATACATTCCCTTCCAATATGTAACTGTCTTATAACTTGCTTGTTTAAAAATAAAAAATCAATCCCGAAAAACCTTCGAATTTCGACGCTTATTTTTTAGAAAAAAATTGGTTTACACCTAAGATTTTTGGTAAGCAGGATTTTAGAATATAATTTGTTTTAATTAATTGATAATTAATTGTGCATATTATATTTTGTCATTTTCAGGAAGAATGAACCTTTTCTAGTACATGCAAGTACAGGTCACTAAGCAGATTGATTTAAAAATAATAAATTATTAGAAAAAATTTCCTACTGCAGTGCCCTCTTGGATACGAATAGGTAAAGGGGAAGGCTGGAGTTGAGACGGTGACGCGGCATCATTGAAACATCAATGAGAAAAACAATAATGGAGGCTTGTAATGCTGTTGAACGCGAAGTTGACAAAGTTTTATCAAAATTCGGAGCAATAAACGAACATGCTGTCAGTGTTCTTCGTGATTTGATAACCGAGATTGAAACTCTGAAAAGGGAACTCGAAGAATGTGAGTGTTCCAAATCCTCTTGGGTAGTATGTGGGTACTTCGACCTTATTTAAAAACCTCTCCCTGATAGTCAATAACACTGAATTAGACAAAGTATTTTCTTTAATTTTCCATCACCTTCCAATCGAACAGACACCAATTTGAGTAGATTTAACATTTCTTCAATTTAATTATACTTTTTTTACGATCTTATAGGCCTGACATAACCTTACTTTTGTTATTTTTTCGGTTTTTTCAGTGTTTAGACACTAGGCACGGTTAGGTTGAGCCAATTTTGCCTGAAAAGTGCTTGCCTATCCCAGTTTTTATTTCTGAATATGTTTTAGGGATGCCTCAGGAGTATTTTAAGCTGTGAATGAAAAAAATCGTTGGGCCCCTCTTTAAAAAATCTTAATTTTTTTTTTTTTTTTTGTGAGGTTATTGAATATATTTCCGTTGAAATCATTGGAAATTGAATGTTTATTGGTATAAACCCTTCAGTTTGGCGTCCAAAAAAGCTTCGAACAGTTAAAAATCATGTAACGTTCAAAAGGCTAATCCGTTAAAACGGTTGCCAAAAGTTATTTTTAAAAAATTGCTTCTCAGTGCATTTTACGCCTAAATTTTAGAAACCATAATTAATGTGCACAAAATTCCCTGTAAAATTAAAAAAAAATAAATGTTTTATCTTGAATAGTTTTGGAGATATGACTTTCAGAAGTGATTTAAAAAAAAAAAATTGACCTAACAAAGAATTTAAGTTTAGTTTTCATGAAATATCTCATGTCCTGTTCGTTTTGGTTGGAAGTTGAACTCATATCAATTAAAGCAGGCTACATTTGCCGGACATCTAAAAAAAACTATGCTCTAGCTCTGATCGGTCTGAAGTTATTGTATCCTGAAAATCACCCTTAGCACGGCTAGCTTGAACCAATTTTGTCTGAAAGGTTCTGGCCTATCCGATTTTTTTTTCTAAATATGTTTTAGGGATTCCTCTCGAGTATTTTAAGCTGTAAATGAAAAAAATCGTTGGGCCCCTCCTTAAGAAATCTTAATTTTTAACTTTTTTCGTGGGGTCATTAAGTATATTCCCGTTGAAATCATTGGAAATTGAATGCTTATTGGTACAAACCCTTCAGTTTGGCATCCAAAAAAAGCTTCTAATAGTTAAAAATCATGTAATATTCAGAAGGCTTTAAAATATTTAAAAACAGGTGCAAGAAGTTAGTGTTTTTTAATTGGTTCTTCTCAGTGCATTGTACGCCTAAATGTTAGAACAAGAATTAAATTGCACAAAATTCCCTGTAAAATTAAAAAATTGATGTTTTATGTTGAATTGTTTTGGAGATATGACTTTCAGAAGTGATTCCTTAATAGAAAATTGGCCTTAAAAAAATTTAATTTTAGTTTCAGTGAAATATCTCATGCCCTGTTCGTTTAGGTTAAAAGTTGCACTCATATCAATTAAAGTAGACTACATTTGCCGGATATCTGAACTAAACTATGGTCTTGCTTTGATAGGTCTAAAGTTATTGTGTCCCGAAAATCACCATTCTTATTGAATTCTATTAGACATTAAGTTTTTCGAAAATAACTTGTGTCTGTTACATTCCACTTAAAAAAATGTGTTTATAAGAATAAAAGTACATACATTTTCCAGTAAAGCTACAAAATATTCAATGTCCTATCTAATATTTCGCGAAATCTTAAAGATAGGACCTTAAATATTTTGCATTTTTTTTCTCAATATTTCGTCTAATAAAATTCAATAAAAGCAGTTTTTTAGGACACAATAACTTTAGACCTAGCTAGAGCATTATTTTTTTTAGACCAATTAACATTTAATTTCCAATGATTTCAACGAAAATACACTTCATAATCCCTCACAAAAATTAAAAATTAAGATTTCTTAAAAAGCGGCCTAAACTTTTTTTTCATTTACAGCTTAAAATACTCAGGAGGCATCTCTAAAACATTCAGAAAAAAACTGGGATAGGCAAGCACTTTTGAGTAAAAATTAGTTCAGGCTAGCCGTGTAGGGTGGTACAAAAAATCGGCTTTTGATTTTTGGTAATCGAACCCCCCCGGTTTGTTCGTTTTCCTGAGAAAGAAAAACCCTATTTCTGTTTTCAAATTGGTCAGCGTTAATCCATGCCCCGGGTCTTTTGAAATTAAGGCCATGTTATACATGAGTCACGTGACCTAAATTATCGATTATTTTTTTTGCAACAACTCACGTCCATAC
>JAUMHM010000049.1:8533762-8546925 GCA_032362435.1 Melikaiella ostensackeni
TATCTTCAAATATGGGACAAAAAATATCGATTTCAGGACTAGCTTTGTCACGTGACCTATGTATAACATGGCCTTAACATGGGGTTTCAAATGGCAAAAGCTCATTTTTCAAAAAACTGGGTAGAAAAAGTGCTCGTTATTAACTTTTTGTAAATTAAAGTTCAGTCGCTTCCTAAGTAAAGTAATGTTCAAGGAATAATTTTCTACCGATAACTTTTATTTCTTACCCTCCTAACCCCCTTGAATTGTGTCCGAAAAATATCCCAAAAATACAAAATAGCAGTTTTATGTAAAATTCATCGTAAGAACGGTTTTAAAAAAAAAATTGTCAACATGATTTATTTTTATTCGATAAGTGACAAGTTTCCAAGATTTTTAACTAAATGTAAATTGATTAAACAATTACTATTTGTTTCAATAATTTTCTCCCCTGTCAATCTTGAAAAGTTATTAATTTCTTGAACTAATGGCACTTAACGAATGTTGAAAGCAATATATTTTTTTAAGGATATTTGGCAGTTATTGAAACATTTTTTATTTGTTTACAATTTTTTCCCCCTGTAAATCGTGAAGTTATTATTTTATGGAACTAATGACACAATTAACGAATTTAGAAATTTTAAGAGTAATACTTTTTGTTTAAGATATTCTGCAATCATTTAAACAGTTAATAATAATTTACCTGCACCTTTTCATAGGAAAGGTGGAGAAAATTCTATTTTTTTCGAATCTCTAACACTATGTCGCTTATTACTCAGTATTTCCTTATCTCAGAACGTATACTCTAATGGTTTGAACTGTAATCATTTCTTTGAACAAGTATTGTTGAGGGGGAGGACGTACACTAAATTGTAAAATTTCGCCTCGTTTTGAGTGGAATTTAAGATAATAATTCTCAGGAGCCATGTTTTTCTTTTTCGCATTTCATCTTTCATAGCAGATTTCTTTTCTCGTATGGGTATTTAGAATCTTTTTGTACTTTTTTTTTAGTACTTGGCGGCGATTCTCTACCTCGAATCTTGATTTACTGGAGTATAAATCACATTCTTTTACTATTAAACACGAAATATTTTTAACAGATCCACCCAATTATGAATCAACATCCGCACAGCATCAGGAGTTGAAAGTAGCGATGAGCAAAGTGCGAGACACAGTTCACAGATTAGCAACAGAGCATCGCGAACTACACAGTACAGTCTCTAAAGTTGGGAAAGCGATTGACCGGAATTTCATAGCAGATTTTGCCAGCACAAGCAGGGAAGATGTATTCTCTGGAGCAGAAAAGACACATCTTCTCAATCAAGTTATCTGCCAACACTTTTATCGTCAAGGAATGCTGGATATTGCTGATGAACTTGCAGCAGTAACTACCCCCAAAGTTATTTTCTAGAAACTTATATTTTCATTTCTGCAGATAATTATTATTTATTATTAGACTAGCTTTTTAAATGTCAGTATTCTAACTATTCAATTTCACTTTCAGGAAGCTGGAATTAAGACTGAAGAAGGACGAAAAGAGCCGTTCACTGAATTAAATTACATTCTCGATTGTCTGAAGCAAAAAAATCTGGAGCCAGCACTCGAATGGGCGACGAAACACAAGGAAGCTCTTCTTGCACAAGTATACTATTTATGGAGAAAAATAATTGATTACCGCAAGCCTTTTATTTTATTATGTTTAATGAAGTTCCCTTCATTTCAGAGCTCTTCGCTTGAATTCAAATTACATAGGCTCAAATTTATAAGACTAGTGCAACAAGGGCCAAGCAAACAAACCGAGGCGATAATGTATGCCCGCAAACATCTCCCGCAGTTTGTTAGCAGATATGAAAAAGAGGTGCAGTCTCTAATGGGAACTTTACTCTACTTGCCGAATGGTATTCAGTCCTCGCCCTACAGTCATTTACTCGACCCTACATTATGGCTCGAAATCCACGATGTCTTTACGAGAGAAGCCTGTACGCTCCTAGGATTAAGTGTCGATAGTCCTTTGTCAGTTTGGTAAGAATTTTTAAGGCCTTAGAAATTCTGCAGCTCCACGGAAAAAGGCAGTAACTGCAAAACATCGAAAAGAAGATTTTTTATGTCGCTGAAATCGTTGAAGAGAGACCTGTCGAAATCATTTGTTTAAATGAATTATTGCATCATCAGCTTGAAAGGCAGCAACTACAAGTATTGAAAATTATTTCTGTGGGAAAAGGCAGCATCTGCAAAAAATCAAGAATAACTACACAATCTGGGAAACTAACGCTTGAATTCGAAGCCGGCTTCTACGCAAGAAGGCAGCCTCTACCACTTGCTGCCTTCTTCTGTAGAAGTAGGCGACTCTCCCGGCATCGAGTTATATATAAAAAGACAGAAACTACCATCAAGAGCCATTATAATTGCACTTACTGCCTTTTTCCGTCAAAACGCTGTGGAATTTCGGCCGCATATGTATTTTTACATATTCATTAACAATTTTTGTTAATTATTTTCTCATAAATGGGTAGATCTTACTGAAATTACCCAGTAACAGTCGAAACACTTTTCAAATGTCTATAAGTCGAACGGAATAGGGAAAACCATATTCATACGTCTTCTTCAATTTTCTCCGGTCGCTGATTTTATAGTTATTTCCTTTTTCTATGGAACGGCAGAATTAATTTGATTAAATTCGAGATTAAACCGAAGGGTTTCATCAAAGTTGAAATCTGGTGTATAAGCCTTCATGAAAATTTTTGTGAAATTTTTGAAATCTTTGTGAAATCATTGAAATCTTTTGAAATCTTTTTGAAATAGGGTGGGTCGAAAAACCCAAATTTTTGAAACAAGAAACAGCGTGGTGCGAAAAAGTTGCCTTTGGGTAAGACAAACAAGGCAGTAAAAAATAGTTAAAATCGGTTAATATTTGACCCTTGCGCATCGGGGTCAAAGTTTCAATTTTTGACAAATTTTTTTACCCATTTTCTATGAGTCAAAAAATTGTGCATAATAGTATACAAATAAAAATTGAAAAAAATCGTGTTGAAGTTAGAATTTTTTGAAAATGCGCAACAAACACGTTTTTTGGATTTAATTAAGGAGTTGTTCAAGTATTACGTAAACATAATTTTCGCAGGTTGTACATTTCAGTTCGCAGAATTTATCAGCGACGAAATATGTTGTTTTTTAGAAGACATTAGGTGACACGTATTTTTCCGATTTGAGAAAAACAAAATTCCACGAAGTTACGAGTATTTGGATTTTGATGTATATTTTTCAAAAAAATATACATTTTTTCTTTGAAAATTTATAGTTTTCAATCGAATTCAGATATTCCAATTTTCTTGTTGGATCCTCGTGAGTTTTACCGTCCTCTTTCGAAATCCGTTGGAAAATTTTTAAAAAGTTAAAAATTAATAAAGTGGCGACGATTTGTTTGAAAACATAAAAAGTCCATTTTCCCAAAAAACCCACACTGTTATTTTTTGCCATTTTCTTGTTGAATTTGGTCTTCTATAAGGGTGACATCCTATGAGTCTTATGTGTATTTTTTTATTCAAATTTTGAAAACATGAAGAGGAGATTTTCTGGAAAACTTCACTTTTTTTATTGTTTGTAATATTTTTTTAAAAGTTTCTGGTTATCTAAGGAAGGCATCTTATCAGCTTGATGCGGACTCAACCATTTTTTAAGCCGGGAGATTTTTTTTCTGAAAATATAATTATAGAATTTTTCTCGTAAACGTTGCAAGATATGACAAAAGAGCAAAAGACATTTTTCTCAGAACTTTTGTAGATATGTTGTGGGCAAAGCCCGGAGTGCGGGCAAACCTAGGATATTTATATTTTATTATATATTTTATATATTTTCGAGCTGGAAAAGAGGAAGGGGGAAGTTCTGTCACACCCGTCCCCTTGAAGTAAAGAAGTGTTTCGTACATTGCCCGACACCGCTCGGGCAATCCGCGGAATGACCGGTCCATCCTAGGTTTGCCCGCACTCCGGGCTTTGCCCACAACACACAGATTACAACAAAGGCAGATACCGCTTCCAGAAAGTTTGATCCACTCGGTTTTAATAACATTTCTCTGAGCCCAGGCGTTAAGTGGTCTTATCAGGGCTATAACCGATTTTATTATCAGAGGAACTCTAAATAGTAGACAGGGCATAGAACCGTCATAAATTGGCAAAAATTGGAGGATTTGAATTGATGAGCTTGATCCTAAGCTTTCTTAGTCCTCACTTCTTAATTTTGACCCATAATTCATCAAAAAATTATCTGCACATTACTTTTACTGAGAGATTTTCCCGGGCCTCCTCGATTTCAGAACTGCAAAAAACTGACCCGGTTGTGGTACCCAATTATACTTTATGTCATTATTATCACTTAGCCTCATCTGCATTAGCCTATTAGGACAGATTTTTGGGTACCTATCGTCTGGCATTCTTAGGATTTTTACTATCCATCTCAACAATAAGTTGAGAACTGGGATAATTGCGGGACGTAAACAGTTTTCAATTCTAATCGCATATTCGTTTGAGGAAGCAGAGGGTCACAGCAATTTAAAAAAAAACCCTACTTGATCCCTTTCAAGACGGTCGACATAAGTCAAGCTTCAGATTTGTAATCTGTATAACAATGTACTATCGGGGAATCAAGTTCGTTCCCTTTCGTCCAAATCTACGAATTTTACGCCTTTTTTTCAGGGAGGTTTACCTGGCTTGCAGTTAGAACGGTCAAGTCATTAATCCTGGAGTTTCAAGTTTACCATAGCAGTAAGTTTTTATTTAGCGACTTAACCATTTAATCTTTTTAGAGGTTAGAAAATATTTATACAATTTGAAATTATTTCACAAGCATTAGTTCAGTACTGTCCCTTCACCGTATGCAGATCCGTTTGTAGCACGGAGTCTGCGTGGATGGGAAGAAAAGGATAGTTCTTTTATTATTTATTGACTATTTAGGGTTCGTGGGAGTTTGCTAATAATATTATCTCCTTTACGTATACTGTTAGTTAACATTTTCGGATAGGTAACAGTAAAAATGTAGAAAAATTTCATTCACATTGTGTTTCTTTAAATAATTGTTTTTTTGCAATAGATGAAACAACAGCTAGAGGTATTTTGGTAGGAAATCAGCTGATGTGCTTGACAGGTTTCTCAAACTTATGGATTTATAGTATTTATAATAACAACACGATGTTTTAAAACAATTTAATTTTTTTAGAATATCATTTTTCTTCCTCAATCCAAAAAACACGTGAAGTTGTTGGTAAAAGGAATCCAAAGGTGCCTTCGTGAAAAAAAATACCAATTAAAGACTACGATATGGGGACGGCGACTGAGACTTTCGGCCGCTAGGGTCGCTCGTGCGCGTGGTGATATACACGGCGGCATCGTCTGCTAGTCGCATTATATTAGACCGTGATAACGCAGTGTTGAGGTGTTTCTTTTTAGCATTATTTTCAAATGCCAGGTATGTGTGTGGCATTCGGGTGAAAAATGCAGGAGGACATTGCTTTCTGAATAATAAAAACGGAGGAAACAGTAGATAATAGCCACTATCCCATTATAATAATACATATTATGCCTTGTTCCTGCGCACAAGAAATATCTCCATACGCACAACTGCCCTCTACGCTGAGCTTGACAAATCGCCGTCCCCATAGGTCTGTCTGAAATCTGGAAAAATAAAGAATGAGTAACAAAAAATCAAAAATTTCCACGAAAAAGAAGTTGGTTAATTTATCTGCCTCTGAAAAAATGGCCATATTAAATAGATTGAAGGAAGCAGAATTTTCAACAAAACTGGCTGCTGGGTACAACATAATGGAAAAAAATATATAACTTTGGTCGGAAAATTGAGACTCATTAGGGAATTTAAAAACGATGGTGAAAAATTACAAACCAAGCGTTACCGAAAATTACATTCTAGTGTTTAGAAAATGCCTTATATGTTCGGTTTCATCGAATGAGATTGTGAGGATTGCATTTAAATGGACCGATTCTGCAATGTAAGTAAACAATACTGCATACAAATAGTCTACAAGTAAGTTTTTAAGCTTTCAATCGAAAGCAGATAATGCACGTAACTAATTTTGCTTGCACTTACATCATATCAAAAAATCCAGAGCATGCATGCATAACCTCAACCTGTATACGAAGTTATTTTAGTGAAAAGAGTTTGTAATAAAATCTCTTTGCTATTTACAAATTATTATCTGTATGAATCACAATATTCTATATTAGTACTAAAATTACTTTTTTAATTGGTGAATTTCGTCTATTTGATTTTTCATGAAATTCTATGCTTTCAAAGGATTGATAATCGCAGAATGTTCATATGTATTCCTTCTCAAATAGATAACTTTTTATTGAGAAAATTTATGCAACTTGTAAGAACTCGCGATATAATTTTTGAATGTAAACTTTTTAACAGTAGAATTTTTTAAAAAATTATTGCCAGGAAACTTTCTGAAAGGAAATAACTACGTTTTTCATCTAATTTACTTTGAAAAGAATTGAATATTGTGAAGTCGTTGGGAGTTTTCACTAAAAGTTTGAGCTGTCGTTTATTAAAATCTCATGATTTTGAGTAAAATTTAAATTAGGTAAAAAGATATGTGTATAAGAGTTCGGGAAGAAATGGAATCAATAAAATAAACAATTTTCTTGCTTTTAGTTTCTGATCATGAACACTAATCAATTCTGTGCAAAAAATATCATTATTAACATCATAAGTATAATACTTATAATTTTATTGTTTCAATTCATTTAATTTGATTAAATTTAATTTTAATTCAATTCCAATTTTTTCCAAGGCAGGTTTAGATAGTTTTTCTTTTAATGTGCATATAAATTAGGCTAGAAAACTTTGTGTCATTGATTCCGTTATGAATGTACATGATTAACATTTATTTCCTTTTTTTTTAATGCAACAAAGGCTCTGAAATTATACGATGACATGAACATTGGTGAAAAATTTTCTGCTAGTGATGGTAGGCTTAGGAACTGGAAGATTCGCCATGGTATTTGTCAAATACAAACCACAGGTGAAAAGATGTCTGCAGATTCTGCAACAGCAGAAAATTTTAAGATAAATTTTCCGCAAATGATGAAAGAAAAAAATCTCACTCTGAAGCAGATTTTTAATTTCGATGAATTTGGAATCTTCTTCAAGATGCTTCCTACAAGAACACTAGCAGAATCAGAAAAGCAACAAGCTCCTGGTCTCAAAGGCAGTGAAGATCGGTATACTGTTCGTGTGTGCAGTAACGTAGATGGTTCATGTAGACTGCTGTTGATATTAATTGGCAAGTCTAAGAACCTCTGAGCGCTAAAAAAATCTCTCTAAAAATAACCTCCTGGCTTATTACACAAATCAAAAAAATGCATGGATAAGTTCTGAAATTTTCAAGACGTGATTTAAGGATGAATTGATACCAGTTGTAACAGCCTTCTCAGATAAACAAACTCTATCGCACAGAGCTTTGCTCTTTTTCGATGATGCGCCGTGTCGACCTAGTAACGAGAGTTTAAAAGTAGGCGAAATTCAACTTAATTTTTCCCCTACCAATGCAACTAGTTTGATTAAACCGATGGATCAAGACATTATAGCCACCATAAAAGGGATTTACAGATTTAAGTTGTTGTCAGCTGCTTTGGATAACCAATAAAAGAGAATGAATGTAATTAATTTCCTCAAATCAGTAAATATCAGGAACTTCATCGACTTGATTAGTTTTTCTGTGAGTTTTAATTATCATTACCAAAATACCCTTTTTTAGATCAATTTTAAACTGATAAATTTTGCAAAAAAAAATCAAAGCACCCCGCACCGAAAAAAATTAGTTATACTCGGTCCAACTTCTTTTGGGAAATTTCTTATATTTTCACGAACTTCAAAATACATTTTTTTCCAAATCAACCGAGATTTTTTTTAAATGTAAATGGTGCGGGGTTCTTTGTTTATATACTATTAGAGTGCCTTTTCGCGGAGTATGGGTTTTGAATTATCGTGGAATTAATATTTTACACAGGACTCTTTTCTAGTCACATTGTTAGTTTACCATATGGCACATCTGACTAGTCGACAACCTTGATGCGAACTCTGAATGAAATATTAATGATTAATTCAAAATTGTTATCTGTGGAAAGGTATACTTGCTTATGTAGATATTCTTTTTTCTCTTTTCAATGAATGAATCTGCTTACAGGTGAAAAGTCTAACACTGCCAACCAAGAAAATGTGCCACCCATCATCAAACAGGAAGACGCGATTTCTGCGGCGACCGCAATTATCCCATTTTTTCAAAAAAATGGTTGACCAAGAAGACCAGGATTTGTGGCTTTTCAAAGAGCTAAAGAGAGATATGTTGAAAAATCTGTGATTTCAGAAGACATAATTTTGAAAACAAAATGTGCTCTACGGATAAATAATTTGACATAAGTAAAATCAGTTAAACTGTGATTCAAAGTATGTACTAGACATGAAAAATATATAATAATCTGCGATGAGATATTTTAAAGTTAGAGAACTTTGCTAAAAGACACAATTTTTTTAATATTAATGAGCATTATTCAAGTTGAGGAACAAAATATGACCAGGAATCGAAATCCTTGTTTCCTTCGAAGATGTAAAACTTAAGCTTCACAAAAAAGTACAACATTTTTGTAAGTATGTAACTTAAAAGTATCATTAGATAGATATTCAGTAATTTGTGAAACTTCTTATTGTTAGATTGTGAAAATATTAGCCGCAAGTCACCAAGATATTTATAATTCTGAAACCAAAGGCATAGCGGATGCCAGGAACTACAAATTAGTGATAAGAATAGCTAGAATGACTTTATTAGATAATACATAAATACTTCTTTGTGTATCTCAAAAACAATTAATTTGACTCTAAATGAAAATATATTTTCATGTGGCGGTATCAATTCTGAAGAATGAAGTCTACCCACTCAATTTTGAATCTTATAAGGTTTTTCTTGATTAAATTTCTCGCAATCATATCATTCACGAATAAACTCTATACAAGCTTACAAAAAAAATATTGCAGATTATAAAATTCTTTTTCTGATAAAATTTTTTTTTATTTGCACAAGTACGTACGTACGTGAATTCTATGAAAGGAAATTCGAACTACACATAACAGTACAAGCACTCGAAGCTATTGTCATTTAGTCGATTTGAACATTCGGCACGTGTGTGCGAGTGCGAGTGCACATGTGCGCATAAATAACCTTTACTGGAAGGGGCATTCATTAAGTCTTCAATTCCCGGAATTTTCTGCCCCTACAGCCTCAAAGTGAGAAACTTATCGGATTTCTACTGTATTATTTCGGTTTCATGGAAAAAAAAAATTTTGTGGTGTCCAAAGCATTCCAAAATCGAAAAATATTATGAAGTATTCGAAAATGAACGATTTTGGAACCATGAAAAAAAATTTCTATGACATATTCAACCTTTTCCAAAAGATTGTGCATTTAACTCAGTATAAGGAAAACGGAGTTTCTCGTCGTCTCGAAATTCGAGACGAGTGTTCAAATGTTTTCCATAAGCTTGACTAGTCGTCCCGAATTTTCTGGACAACTAGTCCATCCCCTTTTTCCAACTCTCAGCCCAGACGATTCGATTGATATCAGCATTTTCATCCCTCCCTAATATAGATTTTAAACTTGTTAAATTAAAAAAAAACTAATAGCCATATAGAAGGGCCGAGGGTTCCTTTAGATTTCTAGAATGCATGAATTTGTTGTTGATAATGTTCTGATTCACTTTCATCACTTTCGTTTCAATAAAGCAAGTTTCAAATTATGAGGTTGTGAATATTTTTTAAATTACAATTTAGTTATAAAAATTTCAAAGGTTGCATAAGACATAAATTATGAGAAGCATACTGCAAAAATGAAAACGAGCGATTCAGCACAAATAAACTACTCACATTAAAACTATACAGGCGAGAACTCTACATAGGTTTATTCGCCAAATTAAATATTTTTGAATTACCACAGCTAACCTACACACAGTGAAACTCTGCATGAAGAAGCGAACACAAGAGTTTTTATTACGTAATATTTGAAGCGAGGAATACTAAGCTTTGCTAAATCCAATCAACCAAATTTTACTGGAGAGACAACATTTCTAGAGGAACAATTACAACCGATTGAGTAATTTTTTTTTGTAGGTGGATGGATCAATTTAATAAACATTGTTGGAAAAAATATACGGCGTTACATGAGAATTGTACATGAAATAATCTAATGAAAATGACGATGGACTTAACACCGTCTAGCTTTACCTGATGTTATACAAATGAAAATAATACGTAAATCGATGAGAAAGTCATATGAAATACATACTTTCATTTATTTCATAAAAAAGTAACACTATTCAACAGAAAAAAAGGAATATTCATAGTACTAGTACAATATTGTTAAATTTTGATAATGATATCTCCAATTGTTAAATACTTATTGAAAACCTATAATGAACGTCTAAATGTTAAGAAATTGAATATTTGAGTATACTCCATTCATTTAATTTGAATTCTTTGAAATTTAAAAATATTTGAATACATTGGAATGCTCAATTCTAGGGTAAAAATTGCAAAACCTTAATGTTTCCTCTAATGAAGGTGTAAAAAAGCGGGAAAGCATATTTTTTTAAGAAACTTAATTTCGTCATTTCATTTTTTTCATGAAAATACGGTGAGCGTAGACGTTGGAAAAGGGTAGGAGTTTGACGAATATTATTTGTGTGACCAGTCACAGGGGCCTCTTTCCGCCCCTACGGGACGTTGGAAAAAGGTACGGGTTTGACCAACATTATTTCTGTGACCAGTCACGGGGGTGCCTTATCACATCCCACAAGACGAAAGGGGTAGGGGTTTAACCAATATTATTTCCGTAACCAGTCACACGGGTGCCTTCCCGCCGCCATGAGATGTTAGAAAAGGGTAGGGGTTTGACTAACATTATTTCGGTGACTAGTCACAGGAATGCCTTCTTGCCCCGCCGCGAAACGTTGGAGAAGGGTAGGGGTTTAACCAATATTATTTATATAACCAGTCACAAGGGTGCCTTCCCACTCCCTTCACGAGACATTGGAAAAGGGTAGGGGTTTCACCAATATTATTTCTGTAACTAGTCACACGGGTGCCTTCCCACCCTCACGAGATGCTGGAAAGTTGTAGGGGTTTGACTAACATTATTTGTGTCTCCAGTCAAAGGGGTGCCTTTCCGCCCCACGAGGTATTGGAAAGGTTTAGGGGTTTGACTCAAATTATTTCTGTGACAAATCACAGTAGTGCCTTCCCGCCCATATACAATTTAAAAAAAAATGTTGTAAACATAACATTTTTCTTCTTAAAAACGTGGTTTTTTAAAATTTTGACATTATAAATGATTTTTTTTTGCAATTTTCATGGCCATATTAATAATCAATGCAAAAAAATACATCGCTACACGCTTTTCGGAAGTTCACACCCGGGAGGAAAAAAACAGCCGGCAACGAACAATGTTGCCGGCGCCAACAGGCTAGCCACTACGTTTTTATTAATCAAATGGTTGTCGTATATTTAAACAATAATAAATCTAATATTTTGGGAAAGTCAAACCGTGTTTTTCTCTACATTTCAAGCAGAACATACACGTGCTTTTATCAGATCATGAGAATTATATGCAATATTTTCTTCGATCCCGTGAAGCCAACAAGATATCTGGCTCAAGCGCCTTGAGACTTGACTCTTCGGTAATTTATTATTCAAAAACAAAAATCCTGTTGGAGTAATTAGAGATATATTGCAAATCCCCGCTGCTTGTGCCTACGGGATTTTTTATCGTCTCTCCGAAAACAAATATTTACAACAGTTTTTTATCAATCGAATGTTTGTCGTATATTTAAACAATATTGAATCAAATATTTCAGAAAATTGAAATGGCAGTCTGCTTTCTCAGTTCAGAGAGAGCATACACGTGGTGTTAGAAGATCAAAAAAATTGTATTCAATTTTATTTTTCGATGTTATGAATTCAACGAGATATCCGCCTCAAGCGCATTGAGACTTGACTCTTTGGTAATCCCTCTAACAAAAAGCAGAATCCCGTTGGAATCATTAAAGATATTTTGGAAATCTTCAGTGCTTGTGCCTTGGAGATATTTCAGAGTCTTTCCGAAATTAAATATTTACAAAGTTTTTTTATCAATGGAATGTTTATCATATATTTGAAAAATAATAAATCCAATATTTTTCGGGAAAGTTAAAACGTAGTCTGCTTCCTTAGTTCCAGGAAAACATACACGTGTTTTAGAATAGCAAAAAAATGATATTCAGTACTTTTTTCGATCCCATGCGGGATATTTCATCGCCTTTCCGAAATCAAACATTTGCAACATTCGTGTGTTAGTTGAATGTTTATGAAATATTTAAACAGTAATAAATGAAAAAAAATTCAAAAAGTAAAAACTGTCTCGAGTTTGGCCGTTAAATGTGGATAAGCCACATCTTATGAAGGAAAAAGTGGCCTTGCGTATTTTCGGGATAACCCCCCCCCCCAAAAAAAAATAAAAATACGCTGGGATTTAGGCTAAAGTCTTTCATCATTTCTGTAGCAAGAACTACAAGCCCTATTTAATAATGATTATTGACTGATTTCGAATGTAGTACGGCTGATTGAATGTTTCAAAAAAGTCAACTTCTATTGAGGCGCATGAATACTCCTTATATTCTATTTTCCCTAATATTTATTTTACCTAAAATTATTTAACCGAATAGCAATTTGCTATAATTTCTATTTATCCTAATGGCCAATCTACCTGATATAATAATCCTGTCAAACCCCATGTCATCAAAACTACATATAACATAAATTTCATTCTTACTTAAATCGTGCCCGACATTTTCATTGGCTGAATAATGTTGCGAAAATCGAATTAGCCAATAGGAATGCCGGACGCCATTTTGGGAAAAATGAAATTTATGTTGCATGCAGTTTCGATGACATGGGGATTATGACAAATTGCGTTTCGTTTAAATGAATTTTAGGTTATGTACATATTCGGAAGGATCAAAATGATGTCAAATGGTAATTCGGGAATATGAAAATTTAGACAGATGGTAATTCGGAAAAATAAAAATTAGGTGAATTAGCCATTAAGATAAATAAAAATTATAGCAAATTGCTTTTCGGTTGATGAT
>JAUMHM010000049.1:8547025-8559574 GCA_032362435.1 Melikaiella ostensackeni
TAAATTCAATAAGAATTGGAACAAGTAAGATTAGGTAATAAATCCAACTACTTTTCTTATTTCCCTACGGCTCTAATGTAATTTCTGTAGTTAAGTGCAACTACATGTTCAGTTACGGCTATTACTATACATTGTCAGTTCTACTACAGCAACAATGGTACTATCTACTAAGCAATAATAGTTAATTTAATTAAGAAAGTAGCTGGATATACTACTTTCCAGTCAACTACATGACTTAGTTGAATATTTTTCAGGAATTTTTTTGAGTTTGTTTCTCAAAATCTCGTTTCCCTCAGCAATGACTGGCAGCTTTATCAAATAAGGAATTTTCTGCAATAGAAATTCAATTTTAGTATATGGGTGATTGCCAAGAAGTAGACAATTTTAGACACTGAGATCCTCGTAAACAAAAAATTTCAAAACCGCATAAAATATATTTCTTTTTTATTAAGGGTAACCCAAATTCCTTGTACCAAACTGAACAGAAAATTATTGTAGCAAAATGGTGTACACTCAATAGTTTTTGAACTATTTAGCGTTGTAAGGAACCAATAGTTTAAAAACTGTTGGTCGTACAAAATTTTGCAAAAGTGATTTTTTATTCAGTTTTGTGCAAAGAATTTGTATATATAAGGTATATGATGAGTTCAGGATCACCCTGTATACAGAACAGATAAAAATATTTAAAAATATGAGAAAAATAACTATTTTCACGATTTATTTGATTTTTAATTCAGCGTTTCTCAACATCCGCTTTTTTATAGCATGATAAATTAATATGGAGCATTACCGGACATTTTATGGAAAATATTACGCAAAAATAGTAATAATTATTACTGTTATTTGGCATCAACTTTGATAAATCGATTTTTAGCCCGCATTGTGAATAGTTTGAACAATTATTTTCGAGTTTTAGCCTGAAATAGCAATGCAGCGTGATCAGACAATAAACTGGTGGGATAAACATTTAAGTGATTTTTAAAATCCTCAACTCTAAAATACTGAGCTGTACTTATTTGATTTTTGTATTTTTCAACTCAATAGAAGTGGTATCTATGGATCTCAAATATTTAAAAAATGATGTTAATATTATTCAGAAATTTTTCATTTTAAATTCGTAGTTTGGGACAGGTGTGTAACAAGATCTTTTGAGTACTTTTTAATTTATAATTTCTTAACTAAGTCGTCTAAGATTTTGAAACTTTACTAAATTGTGCTTTAATATAAGTAATTTACTGAGATAATGTTAGAAAAAATTTATTATTGAAAGGAGAAGTAGAAAATGACTGGGACTTAAAGTGGTCAACTTTTTGGCGATCACTCAGTGTATATACTCAATAAAGTGCAATATTTACTTCAATCGATTCGTATTGAGTCAAGGAATCTTTTTTGATCGTGCGTCAGTTTGGAATTATGCTAATGATAATTTCAATGTCAATAAAAAAATTAACATTTTAAAAAATATCGTTCGTACCTGAATTTTGGTACGCGTAGCCACGGCCTTTGTTATCACTTTCTTACTACATACCTAGGTAATATGGAACTTTCTTGTGCCCAAATCTACAATCCTTTTCCTTCCTTCATAATGAAAATTAAATTCTATTCGTGTGCAGCCACCCACTTGTGAAATGATGCCTTGATCATATTCAGATTACATAGAGATCTCTCATTTGTATATTCAAATCGGCCGGGCGCGAAATGTATACATGATATATCCAAGATAGACGCAAGAAAAAGGAACTCGTTAGGGTGTAAAAGCAGCTGTATAAATTGCATAATGAGAGGAAAGAGGGTCTTAACCAACATCTGCTTTAATAAGACGATTTTTCAGAAAACAGCTTCAAAATTAGGTTTAGATTAAACTTATTTTTAAGAGTTACTCTTAAACAGAATATTAAATTGTTCCAACCTTTATCATATGGATATATAATCAATTTTTCTCTTTTGAAAGCACAGCTATCAAGAATAATAAGTAATTTATTTATTTATTACTTCTCACATATTATGAAAAAGAAAAGTGGAAAAATATAAGAAAATGATTCACTCAGAGAAAAAGTTGTCTTAAAATAAAAGCATCGTCCTGTTGCCTGTTTTGTTATGAACCACGTGAATAGTGAATATCTTTGTTGCACAGACAGAATTTGGTGAAGTTTGTCGCAAAAAGATAATGTTTGTTGCAAAAAGTTTCTTTTTGAGATAAATAAAAATTCTCCTAACCTTAAATTTAAGAGGAAATTCTACTTGTGTCAAGAAACATCCTTTTGACATATGATGATGCTTCTCTGAGTGTTTACGACTATTTAACATGATTTTATGCCACTTTTATGAATTGACATAAATCATCAATTTCTCACTCGATCATAGTAATGAGGGTCAATACGGGTGTGATACGAAATTCAAAAGTTATACTTTGATTACTGATATTTCAAATATTTTAAAAGATTCTCGTTTCAAGTTTTGCCAAAATTATCTTTGGAGTTTATACTTTTAATCGTCCCCTCTTTAATAGGAAACATTTGCGCGAAGAAATGTTTTCAATATCATTTGATAATGTGTCAACAATTCCAGATTTTCCCTAATTATTAGTGTAATACATTCAAAAAATACACTAAAATCAATATTTTAGAAGACTTTACTTTCGTACCTGTTAATAAAACATTCATTGATTCTTAAAATATACGTTTGCGTTCAATTTTTTATTAATTATAGGAATTTGTATAAAAATAGAAAATAAAAATTTGTTTGGTTTACTAAAAAAAATTATTAACGAAGTTAATAAATTTAACTCCAAAAGCTAGAGCAAAGTTAGAAACTAGAAAGTCTAAGTTTTCTTTTAGTATGCATTTCATCAATAATATGAGGATACATACACTGTTAAAAATTTCTGTTGTAATTTTACAATAAATGCAATGGAAATTTATTACCAAAACGTAATGTAATTTTATAATACATGTTTCATACACTGAACTATGAGAAAAATGAAAGTTTCCTTCATATATGATTTGCATTGTATTTTGATTAGAGAGTTGCGTCGACAGACTTTTCACAGGCGGCGGCGATTTCAGTATTTTTCATCGGTGGCGGCGCGATGATGTTATAATTTAGTACTTTTTTGACATACAGATAGGAAAATATCAAATTCAGTAGGATCAAAGATCGGTTTACTTTAAGACCCACTCCTTTTATTATATCTCCTGGTTGGTCGCGGGAGTTTCCACAACCAATCAGAAGCTACCGGATCACCCGGTAGTCAGAAAGACATCCGGTACCATGTAATATAAATTACTTAGATCACGTCGGCGCACCGAGTTCGAATCAGTGGCGGCGGTGCAATCGTCTACTTTTGATGAAAAATAAAAAAATTGGTGGCCTAAGCGTTTGATCATAAATGAATAAAGAACTAAGTATGACTAAGGACAATATTAATACACGTTAGTGGAGAGAAAATGATAAAATAATCAGATTTGTTATAATTTAATTTTTTTTTAATTATCCAAAATAAGTTAAAATGTTATATTTTATATTTGCTGACAAATTCTGACATGTAAATATTAAAGAAAGACATTTTTTACAATTTTAACCTATATATTTAGCAAAAATACGACATTATGCAATATTTTGCGGAAATTTCAAAATCATGCGACGAAAATGAAATTATGCATTTTAATACGACGTTAAATTGAGTATATTTGGCATGGAAACTTTATTAAGATTCTTGTTACAAATCGATGGGTCCTAAAAGAAAATATGCAACTCACGGCGATGGATAGAAAGTTCGTAACTCACAGTGACGGATAGAAACTACGCAGCTCCAAAAGGCTCACCTTTTCAGGAGATGCTGGCGAACGCTTAATAAAAGTTTACAATTCAAATTTGATCGAGGGGCTATTCACTACGAAGTCCGCTGAAGTCAATGTCACGTTATTTTAGCAATGTTTGACTCGGCGCGTACTGGACACTGCAGCGTACAGTTTACTGACTTCATCATGGCTACAACGACTTCAACGTTACGAGTTTATGCTTTTCATAGCAATACGTGATTCGTTAAGACTTTACGAAAAATTCTAACGTTCGAAACGTTCGACTTCAGAGTGAATACCCCCTCGAATTTGATAATAACGAAAAAAAAACTATTTTCTTCGTAAATTGTCAAATTTGAATGGTGAACTTTTATTAACTGTTCGTAATCATCTTCTGAAAAAGTGATACTCTTGGAGCTGCGTAGTTTCTATCCGTCACCGCGAGTTACGTATTTTCTATCCGTCGCTGTGAGTTGCGTATTTTCTTTTAGGACCCATCGAAATAAGCAAACGGTATTTCACGATTTTTTCATTCAAGTTACTTCAGTAATAATTTATAAAATGCTTAAACTATAGTTAAAGGAAAATCTTTTGAGAAATAACAATACATGTATTGTAATATTACAGCTCACTTGTGATGTTCTCGAAATAAGATTTTAGTTTCTCAGAATGAGAATAATTTAAGTATGAAACTATAACATGAAGAAAGCTACATTCTCATTCACCGGTATCTCATTTACAGTTCAAAAATGTAACTTTTTGTTAGTCACTTTTGTATTATATATATAGTTTAAAAAAAAAGGCCGAGCAACCACCTCAGGGTCCCCCTGGAAGCGGCTGCCATCCAGGAAAATGACACTGGCTTCCAGTAGTGAGTAGACCCGTGGTAAAACACACATATGGCCACGCCTCACAACCGTGAGATGGGTGACCACATGTTACGGTGGAATCACGATGAAGGGCCGGTGAAACCCTCGTGAGTCTTAAGGACACGGAGCGACCCAAGAATAACAGCTCTTTGCATCCGTTTCGCAAGTGCCTTGGCATTTTTCTGGCACGCGGGTATGGCTTCGAGGTTACAAACCAGTGATGATTTCGCACCTCCGAGAGCACCGATGACAAGGACAATAATTGTAGCCGAATATTCTTTGTACACTCCCCGCAGCTCCCGTATAAGGTTTCAATACCTCTCTCCCTTTTCCTTCTACTTGACGGTGATGTTGGCGACGGCTGAAGCCGAGAATTCGATCACGAACATAGTTCATTTCTCTTTATCAATGAGTACGATGACAATTGACTCTATCTCTTTGGGAGCGTTCGGCAGGGTAAGGTCGTGGTTAACACCACAAGAGCCACAAAAATGGTAATAAAGCACTCTTAGGGCCGCATTGTGCCTGTGGAGATACGTCGTTCCCGCGTGAGTGAGACACCCGGATAGTATGTGCCGTAGGTGCTCAGAATGTGCATGACACGTTCTGCACCTGTCGCTGGGAACTTCACGTAAGATGCGGCTACTGCATAGCAAGGTGGAAATGACACCCTTCTGACACGCGTGAATAAAACCCTCTGTTCCTGAATTAAGTCCGGATCATTTAAGGAGAGCAAACGTTAACTCCATCGGCAAGGACTGATCTTTTACATTTCTGTGAAAGTTTCCGTGCACTTTCTTGTCGTGGAGCTGTTTGAGGATGTTTTTGACCTCTGCTTTCTTCACACGGGCTTTTAGAAGTGAGGCATCTTGATGCAGTAATGCAATTTCCTCTCTTCTGATGTTAAGGTTCAGGCCAAGGCTCTCGGCCGCCCGCTCCGCAGCTTTGAAAAGGAAGGCTCCTTCGAAGGAAGGTCTCTCCAGTGCCAAGTTGGCTAATAGCACTCCTGTCCACGAGTTGAGGGTCGTCGCTAACGTTCGCAAGCCGTCCTCGCTTCAAATAAATCCTGACACATACATATACTCTTCTACTACTACTCCAACCATTTCTTAGATCTCAGTTCTACTCTATTCATTTAGGGTGGTTCCATAAACGAAACACGAGCTCACGACCCTCGATATCGCCATACGTAAGATCATGTATATGCAGAAGAGCTTACATATCAACTCGTCCGTTTCGCGCTTGTACATCCCACGCCGTAAAGGCGGACGCGGACTTCTGAATATTTAGTGACTTTATGATCGAATTATCTTGGGTACAGCTCACATCGTGGGAAATGGAAGAGATTCTCTTCTAAAAAAAAAACCACGAGATGATTGGCAAAGGAGCGTTCCTTATCAAAGCCTCGGAGCAGGTGGCCTGACTTGACCCTTGGCCTGGATCTTAACATTAGAAGTGAGAAAAGTGCAAAAGATCAGTCTTTGTCGATGGGGTTAACGTTTGCTTTCCTTAAATCATCCGGACTTAATTCAGGCACATATGGTTTTATTTTCTCGTGTCAGATACCGTAGCCGCACCTTACGCAAGAAGTTCCAAGCAACAGATGCTGTCATCGTACTTCTTGACAAAGAAAAACAAACTATATTCGTGATCAAATTCTCGGCTCCGGCCGACAGCAACATTACAGTCGAGGAGAAGGAAAAGGGAGAGAGGTATCTTCGGGACACACGAGGGTTTCACCGGACTGTCGCTGTGATTTGGTCGTGCCCTGTGGCTCCCTATCTCACGGTCGTGAGACATGGCGATGGGTGTGATTTACCGCGTTTCTACTGGGAGCCTGTGTCAATTTCGCATGGTAGTCACTCCCAGGGGATCCTTGGATCAAGGAATTTATATGGTAAGGGTAAGTAAGGGATGTGTAGGAGAAGGGATAGATTTTGCATTAATCTAGAAATCGTCACGTTTTGTTCATTCAAACGACACACCCGTCTCACAACACCGCTTCGACACGGATCGCTGATCAATCTCTTCAGCAATCACCCCAGGTGAAGAGCTTCACAAAGCCATTATATAAGTCCACTCAGCAAATCTCCTCATGCGGGTCCATCAGTAGCCAAACCCTTTCGTTTTAGGCATCACTCTTCTTCTTATAATTAATTGTCCTCCATACATCCTCTTCCTTGCATACATCTTTTGCTTCCTTTATATCCATACATCGTTTTATGCAAGCTCTTGTAATACTACGACTCCTTATATCCCTTCGCTTTAGAGCCCCATTCACACATTCCAACCATTCTTTTTCCGGTCTGCCTCTGGGTACGCTACCACTTATTTTACCTAACTTCACTTGCTTTCTTAAACGTCCTTTGTCGATTCTCCCAACATGACCAAATCATCTCAGAAAATTTCTTTCACTCTCGTCAAATTTTTTTTTTCTACACCTCATTTTTTGAGAACCCACTCATTACTGACTTTGTCCATTAGTGTTTCACCACACACCTTCCGCAAGAATTGCATGCCAACCCCGTTCACTTTACTCCTATCCTTTTCTTGATACGTCCAGTTCTCGCTACCATACAGCACAGTGGGTAGTAGCACATAATTATATATTGCAATTTTAGCTTTATTCGTTACATTTTTACTTCTAGTAATAGCTTGTATACAGCCGATAATATTTCTACCCTCGTTTGTACGTCTTGACATCTCTGAATCCATCTTTCCATCAGCAGTAAATAAACTTCCAAGATGCATGAACTTATCAAATTGTTCTGTCCTCTCTTCGTTTAAAGCAACGTCGCATACTATTTTGTCACCCCTTGTTTTATTATATATTTTATTATGTTTATATTTTATTTATTTATTTATATTTTATTATGTATTTTATTTTATGTCTATATATTATATATTTATTATATATTTTATATATTTTCAAGCTGGAAAAGAGAGAGAGGGAAGTTCTGTCACACCCGTCCCCTTGAAGTAAAGAAGTGTTTCGTACATTGCCCGACACCGCTCGGGCAATCTGCGGAATGACCGCTCCATCCTTGGTTTGCCCGCACTCCGGGCTTTGCCCACATCAGATGTGCAAACTTTTATCCCAGTTTTTTTTGGATTTTCTCTATCTTTCATTGTCTGCGAGAAAAATGCGAAAATTCGATTTTATGAAAAAAATCTCCTGGCTACAAAAATCGTTTAGTCCGTATAAAACTCACAATCTTCCTTGCAGAAGGCGAAATCCAACGAAAAATTGGCAAAAAATATAAGAGTAGTTTTTTTTTTGTGAAAATGGACTTTTTATACAGAGAAAAAAGTTGTGTTCTTTTAAAATATGGAAGTCAAAATTCAAATATTCGTAACTTTGGAAAAAAATGTTTTCTCAAATGGGAATAATACGTGTCGCCTAATTTCTTCTAAAAAATAACATATTTCGTCGCTGAAAGATTCCTGCGACTTGAAGTTTAAAACCTACCTGATATATAATTTGATGGTTTCTAATTTTCTATTATTTTTTACTGACAGTATCTCTAGTCACAAAAAATTTTCCCTAATTTTTGGACCATAGAAAATTCGTAAAAAATTGAAATTTTGAACCGTTTCTAGTTTCGAAAATTCGGGGGTTTTCGGCCCACCCTATTGTAAAATCATTGAAATTATTGTGAAATTTGATGACATTTTTTAATCTTTCTGAAATCTTTGAAATATTTTGAAATCTTCTGAATTCTTTTTGAAATATTTGTGAAATCTTTTGAAATCTTTTATTATTATTTATTTATTCTTCAAGAATTCTACGGGCACACTCCCTTTATTACAATAAAAAATGTATTAACAGATGTAAATTTAAATTTAAATTTTCAAATTTTTGAAATATTTTTGAAATCTTTGAAATCTGCAAAATTGTTGAAATCCCCTAAATTCTTTGAAAAATATTTGTGAAATCTTTTTTATTATTAATTTATTTATTCATTAAGACTTCTACAGGCATAGCCCTTTATTAGTCAAAAACTTATAAATAGAAGTAAATTCAAAATTAAATTTAAATTTTGGAATATTTCTGAAATTATTGCACAATCTTTGAAACTCTTAAAAAAATTTCGAAATCTTTGAAATTTTCTGAGATTTTTTGAAATGTTTGCAAATCTTTTGGAATCTTTGATATCTTTGTGAAATTCTTGTGAAATCTTTGAAATCTAGCGTACACTCAGAAGTCGATCAGTCGACCCCTCGGATTAAATTTAAAGTCTTTTAGCTGAAAATTAATTTTCCTAAATCTAAATATCCTTACAGTATTAACGCAGGAATTACGGCACTTCCTGCTCTTTTGAATATCAAGCAAGTCATGCAACAGAGACAAGTCACTGGTATCTGGAACGGAAAGGATGAACTTCCTGTGAGTTTTTAAATTTATCTAACAGAAAGGTTTCCTCTGCAATATGACCTGAGATAGTTTGAGTAATGACTTAATAAACCTTTTTTCAGATTGAAATAGACTTAGGTAAGCAGAGTCGTTACCATTCCGTTTTCGCGTGTCCGATTCTACGCCAGCAGAGTACGGAGAATAATCCACCGATGAAATTAGTTTGCGGACACGTCATATCGCGCGATGCGTTGAACAAGCTCACAAGTGCGAATAAGTAAGTCGTTCGAATTTATTGTACAATCCGGTGCACTGATATCGAAATCGCTTTTTAAAGAAATCAATTCCATTCCAGATTGAAGTGCCCGTATTGCCCCATGGATCAAAATCCAGAAGACGCTCGACTCATATATTTTTAGAGTGCTGTGATAATGACAAGACGTACTACCGTAAATCATTCGACCGACTTTCTTCGATCAGTTTAAGTATAGCAAATAATTTTCTATAGACGATAGGTTTATTTGTAAATTTAACACGTGATGATGCAAGTTCTTTGTCGATGGTGTTGTCGATTTAGTATGGAATGATATTGATTAGGTTCTTGAAAAGCGAAACCTGAATTTACAAGATTGTGATTGTCGTGGAGAAAAATTGGTTCAGCTTTATGAATTACTCGTTAATTATAATTGTATATTTTTTGTGTTTACGTCTGGTCAATTGTCATAAAGCGTGCAGAAGTTTTATCGAAGATTTTTCCGTTTTGTCCAATAATAATCAGTTGAAAAATATTTATACGTGATAATCTTGTGTTGCAATGTTTTTCTCTTTTATGTCGAAGAATGAGGATCGAAGAATATTTCAATCCTTGATAATATGATAATCGAGTCGTTTTTTCAAAGTAAGTTCATAACTCAAAGTTCGCGAGTTCTCTGTTTATAAATTTTGTGGGTTAATTATATATGGGCACATTTTTAGCTGATATTACTTACTGTAATATGCAATTCTTCGTGCAAGTTTCCTCTTGATGGAAATATTGAAATTATATGAAGAAGATTATATTTAAAAAACTCAACTGCCAAGTTTGCTATAACAGTTGATATATGAGTACGGTTTGAATTAACAAAAACTTGCTATTTTGCAAAGAAATAGAAAAGATTTGCGCATTGGAAAATAGTATTTCATGCGATTTATAGAAGCGATGCTAATTCAAGTGACTTACGATTATCAATTATGACGCAACTTCATTATTTGCAAGTAACTACATTTTAACATAATTAATTTTACTAGAGTGTTTTATATGATATCCTGAAATAAATGTTACTTATGAAAATTGAATTTGAAAGTTTATATTATTCGCGATTATTAATTATTTATTAATTATTTTAATTTTAAGAACTACTAAACAAATTTTAATTCGATCAAGCGTTAGGTTATCGCTATAGCAACCGTGTTTATTTACTTCACTTCGTTATCAATTTCATTTCGACAGAATTTTGAATAATTTCATATGAGCAAGTGGTAAGTCTCTACGAACAATTAATTATGAGTTCAAGACTAATTTTTACTTTGAAAATTAATTCAGTTCAAAGGACAAGAATGGAGACTTTGAAAAAAAATCACCGACGAATAAGAAACCTAACTCTCCTGCTCTCTCTGGGAAGAAAATACAAGATTTTCAAAGTAAGGATCGAAAAATCGAAAGTGATGAAGCAGTACAAAATTGTGGGAAAGGAAAAATGATTAAAAAAGGTATAACAAGAGAAGATAAATTTAATTGTTACATACTAAATGAAATTATAAATTCTGAAGGAAGCATCGACTCGCTTAGGAATTCAAAAATTTGTGCTGATTCTGTATACAATGTGGATGATTTGAGTTCTGAAGATTTGCATGATTCTTTGCATCGGATCAGTAAAAATCCTGCAGAGCCTTTCAAATTTTTGAGTCACATTTTGGACGATGTTGATATTGAAAATCATATTCCCTTGGGTCGAACAAAACCTACGGATGTTGATGTAAGTTTTTTATTTTTAGTGTTTTTTTTTTCAGAAAAAGAAACTTTTAGTTTCTAAATTGTGACAGAGCAAAATTTTTCTTGTAACAATTTGTATGATTTTTTTATTCAAAAGCTACAACTCGCTTCATTAGTGAGAAGAGTTGAAATGAATAAATCACTTCTGGAAAGGACTAATCAGCGAGTAAAAGATATCAATTTTATTGTTGAGAAGAATAAGATTTTGGCTTCAAAGGAATTAGATTACGGTTAGATTTGCAGTATCATTTTGAATTTGAGAATTCAAAAATTGACTTTGATTTAAATTAATGATATCTTTATTGTAGATAAAGATTCTTTATTGTAGATAAAGATTCTTTATCAAAAATGGGAGATTGTGTTAATGAAACAGAAACAAATGTTGAACACCCTGGAATTGGTGCGTAGTATCTACATGAAATAATTTTTAATTTAACTTATCACAAGAGATTTTCTTTTTAAAGTTTATAATTTTATTTTACAGATGCAGTTCAACGCACAATGAAAGACACACTGCAGATGCTAGAATGCATAAAGAAAGTTGCGTTTGGCGATGCAGATGACGAATTGTCCTCGGAATTTTTTTCTAAAATAGAACTTGGATCCATTCCCAACAATTTAGGAGAAATAGAATCAATGTGGGACACAAAAAGCGGACCATAAGCAGAGATAAAATAAGTATTTATCTGAAAACGCTATTTTTCATTCAAATTCCAAAATTAAGAATCTGAACCTTATACACGGGCGGACTGAGCGCGGAACGGCATCGGTGCATTGGTCGATGGACCCGAAGACATCTAAAGCCGCTCGAATCGGCTCTTAAAGTACAAAAAAATAAATAAGAACCCTTAAAGTCTTTGAAATCCTATTAAAATCCCTTAAATTTCATGAAATTCCTTGCTACCCCTTGAAATTTTACAAAATCACTTCAAATCTTTACAATCCGTTGGAATTCCATAAAATCCCTTGATAAACCAGTTGAATTCCATGAAATCTTATGATATTTCCTGAAATCATGAAAAATTTATTAAAATACTGTGAGAGCTTTTAAAACTACTTAAAATCATTAAAATCCTAGGAAATCTTATGTCCGTCAAAATCCCTTGGAATCTTCAAAATATTCTAGACCCTAAAAGGTCCTATAAAATCCTTCCAAATCTTCCGAAAGCCTCTAAAACTGTATGAAATTTGATGAAAGGAGGTGTTTCGGGTTTCAATCGTGTGCAAAACTACGAATCTTGCCGAAATTTCGTGAACATTGCAGTTCACTTCTTCAGGGCTAACCTGAAACTGAAGCTTCAGATTATGTTGAACTTATGTTGATCTACGATGCCTGTGATTGGCCAGTGATTGACCGAGGGGACTGGTCGAACCTGATTGGACCAATCAAGTCTTTTTCAAAAAACCGGGAGGACGGAAGCCAAATCGGATTAGTATTATATCCATTGTCCCTATTGATGTTATTAGGGTGTTTTAAGATTTCGATTGCTTCTC
>JAUMHM010000049.1:8564537-8579339 GCA_032362435.1 Melikaiella ostensackeni
GAAGTGAACTGCAATGTTCACGAAACGTCGGCAAGATTCGTAGTTTTGCACACGATTGAAACCCGAAACACCTCCTTGCATCATAATGAATCATCGTGAAAGCACTAAATCTATTAAGTAAGAAATTTGTTTAAATACCTAAAAATCATAAAAATTCTTTGAAATTCCTGGACATTTTGATAATCTTTTGGGTTCCTTCAAAATACCCTAAAATATATTTCAAATTCTTTAAAATCTTTGAAAATCCCTTGGAATCTTTTAAAATATCATTAAGCCTTATAGGTCCTATAAAATCCTTTCAAATCTTCCAAAATTTTCAAAATTATGAAATTTTTTAAGTACCTAAATATCATCATGTTTAAAGCTCTTGGAAATCCCTTGGAATAATTAAAAATTTCCTTAAGTATTTATACGTCCATATTAAAACATCCCACTTTGTCGCTTGTCAATAAAGGTCAACTTCAAACGGAATTCTGTCTATAGTTGAACCTTATTGATAAGCGACAAAATGGGCTGTTTTAATATGGACGTACACATATTTTAAATTCTTTAAAACATTTGGAAGTACCTTGAAATGATTCAAAATCTCTTCAAACCTTTGAAATTCTTTAAAATTCCTTAATTCTTGCGAATAAATTTTGAGACCCATTAAAATATTATAAAAACCTTTAAAATCCCATGAAATTCCATGAAATCTGATATTTCCTTATTTCCTGGAAAATTTATCAAAACACATTGAGAACTTTTAAAATTACTTAAAATCGTTAAAATCCTCGGTAATCTTATTATATCCGTTAAAATCCCTTCTAAAATCCCGTGGAATCTTTTAAAATATCCTCAAACCTTATAGGTCATAAAAAATCCTTACAAATCTTCCGAAATTTTTTTATAAATCTAAAAATCATTAAAATCCTTAGAAATATCTTGAAATATTTTTGAATCTCTTGAAATCTTTGAAATCCTTTGAAATCCCGTGAAATTACATTGAATCTAATGATATTCCTTGAAACTCTTTTGATATTCCTTTAAATTCTTGAAATCTATTTTAAATTCTTTAGAATCTTCTGAAATATCCTCAAATCTTTGAAATTCTTTGAAATATTTGGAAACACCTTGTAATATTTGAAAATTTCTTCAAATATTTTAAATCTTACGAAATCCCTCAATTTTTGTGAATGAATTCTTTGAAATCCATTTAAATATTATAAAATCCTGTGAAATTACATGAAACTTTATGACATTCTTTGAAATACTCTGAGATCCTGGGAAATTCATTAAAATATACGTTATAGAGTGCCTTCAAAATTTTTGAAAAATATGGAAATCTATTTAAAATTCCTTGGAATCTTTCAAAATATCATAAAATCTTTCAAATTCTTCACAACCTTCGTAAATACCTTGAAATATTTGAAAATCTTTGAAATCCTACGAAATCTCAATTCTTGTGAATAAATTTTTTGAAATCCATTAAAATATGATAAAATCCCGTAAAATCACATGAAACTTGTTGATATTCTTTGAAATCTCGTAAAATATTTCAGGTCCTATGAAATCCATTGAGATCCTGGGAAATTCATTCAAAGTCGTTATAGAGTGCCTGCAAAATCCTTTAAAATGATTGAACTCCTCAGAAATTAATAAAATCATTGAAATCCATTGAAATTCCTTAAAAATCCGTTGAAATCCCTTGGAGTCTCATGAAATATCCTAAAATCGCGATTAAATTCTATGAAAGCCTTTCAAATCTTCCAAAATTCTTCCGAGATTAAAAACCGCATGGAATTTTTGAAATCATTTGAAATCCCCTGAAATATTTGAAAATCTCTCTAAATATTTGAAATCCTACGAAATCCCTTAATTCTTGTGAAATTCTTTGAAATGTATAGAAACATTATAAAATGTTTAGACATTTTTTATATCTGTCGAAATCCCATAAAAATCATTTGAAATCTTTGACATTCTCTTACGTTTCTTGAAATCTTTAAAAATACCCTAAAACCTTTTAAATCCTGGGAAATCCTTCAAAATTCTTATGCAGTTTAGGAAATTCTTTGCAATCCCGTAAGAAGATTTAATCTCTTAAAACCCCTGCAATCTTAGAAATAATATCCAACTGTTGTGAAATTCCTTAAACTGCTTTAAAATCTTTTAAAATTTCTGAATCCTTTGAAATTCTCGAAAAACCTTTCAGTTATTTTGAAAGTTTTTGAAATATAAAAAAAATGGCGTAGAATCCGTTTCTGACGTTAGAAAATGAAGTTCAGAAGATAAAAACTCTATTAACGTCAATTTTATTTATTTGGTACATACAGCATATTTCCCATACATTTAAACATAAATTCGATATACATACAACGTATAACTACAAGATATAGTAATAGTAACTTTTCCTTATTAATAAGCTAGTAAACCTTATTAAGGTACAGAAGCAGTTTTTCTGCTCTCTCGTCGCTTTCGAGTTGAACATTCCATTTGTTCTTCAAATTCTCTTCAGTGTCCTTTCCTGTCTCTTACAAATTTTCACTTTTTAGAAATACACCTTCCTTAGTCAAAATTCGAGGTAAAATTCGGAGCCGAATTTTTTTTACATATTTTTTTATTTTTCTTTGTATATTTTCAATCGCCAGTGTGACGAGTTCGAAGCTAGACATATGATGAATTAACATTATTAAAAAGTAACAATACATATAGTATTTTCCATAAATCGAGCCTTTTGTATTTTTATTTCTTTACACAGGCTTTAAATCGGACCCATGCACCAGCTGATTAAATGTATATGACAAAATGATATACGATTAATATGAATAATATGAGTTTTCGATTAAAAATGTAACATGCTGTTAAACTAGATTCTCAAATTTTTCCTCCTGCCATCCTCTCTCACAGACAAGATGCAGGTTTTTCGTCCCTCGATGCGAATTTTATTTTGTCGTTCCAACCTTCTTCCATGACCTCAGTTTCAGATGAAAAAAGAATTTCATTGAGAGAAAAAATGGGTTTCTTTTTAAAGATTTATTTAGATAATATTTTATGATAGTTTCTAACAAAGTTTTTTTTATTTTTTATGAAATTAATTTTAGTGTTAGGATTTTTTCAAAATTGAAGAATGTGATTAATTAAACATTTTATGGTCGTGGAGAAAGGTAAAAGGCAAATAGATTTTGTATCCTTTCATCAATTGTAGGGAGAAACGTTTTCATTGCTTATTGTCTGTTCACGATAGCAGCCCTCGACGAGTCACTAATCTCGATTCCTCAACGACAAAAAACTAAAGAAAAATATAATCAATCTTATATTTATAATTCACCACAAGCTTCTTGTATAATCCGGATTCATGATTGATATTAAATTAATGTGATTTATAATTTGTGAATAGGTCGCAAATTTTAATATAGCAGCCAATTATTAAACATTTTTGTGAGGATATTTAACTCCTTCCTTGATAAACAAGAATTTTATTATGATCAATTTTTCGTTGACAAGGAAAGAACTTTTTAATTTTTAACTTTTAAATGACTTCATAGTGAGAGGAATTTAAATGTAATATCCACTGCTAAAAAGTAAAAGTAAGTAAATGTTTATTTTAATTAATAATTAACCTCAGTAAATGTTGTCATGGAAAGTGAATAAAAGTAAAATGATAATGGCTGTCGGGTAAATTTTTTCCAGAAAAATTCATATTAATTCGTTGTATTATGTAATAGCTGCACGTGACCCGCTTTTACAGCTTTTTTCAAACATGTTGATTGCATCGGCAATTCGAATCGTAAAGCCTTTGGCTGCAAACACTGATTTAATATCTAATCTATATTATAGTTTATTACATTGCAGACGTACTGGAAACGAGGCACTTTTTCGAAAGGTGAAAAATCTTCACAGAAAAATCATGAATTTCAGATTTAATTAACTAATTTATATTTTTATTAAGTAAACTTTATATGGAAGAATTTAATCAATTTAGAGAAAAGAAAGATATAGGAAAATCTGAGATGAGCTTTTGAAAAAAGGAGATGAATCTATCAGCGAGGGTTCCGTCTGCTTTTGATTTATGTATTACAATATTTAGATAAATATAATTCGAGATAGATATAATTATATAATCTACGATACATATCATTCATTTAAAAACTCCCAAGAATTATGGCGCATTCTAAGAAATATATAGAACATTCAATATTTTTGTTTACCTCTGAAAGTAATTTATAGTTCCACTCAATTACCTCTTTAATTATAGATGATTATTTAAAACTATAAATTTATTATTATCTTTTAGAGAATAGCACGGTTCTATATTTTTATCCATCTCTTAGAATATCCCCTAATCCTTTGAATATCTATCCTGAAAAAAATATCCGACCTCAAATTCTTATCGAACTATTTTTTTCATTGCAGATCTCAATTTCCTTTTATATAAAAAATTTTCGGCTTCGAATTTCATTCATTTTAATATCCTAATTGATATTAAAAATAGCAGAGGCGCTCGACAAATTCCCAAACGTCGAATTGACTCACGTTTCGTTCCGGGAGTAGGTACAAAATTTTGCACCTATTGTTTTACTGAATTCGCAGTAGGAGTCTGTTTTTATAATATTTAAAAGAAAATCAAAACGATTCAAGAGCGACTTTCCACCAAATATCGTGACCCTCTTCCTCGAAATTTTTATATATATTTTTTCATCAATTTTGAGTTTGGTCACAAGGTGGTAAAATCACTCGTAATATCGAATCTTCCAAGTTTACAGGCCCATTTTTTTTTTTGATTTTTGTGTTTTTAGAATCTAAAACATTTTTTTTCATCTACTTAAATTTCTAGAATGTATGTACTATATTTATTGTCTATACATTATATATTGTCTATTGTTTTCTACATTGCTATATTTGCACTAATCAACAGTGTCATAAAACTTTACGATATAAGTTTCTCTAATAAGGATGAAAATCGCCGTAATTATTTTTGTAATTCAATCTTTTTCATTTATTTCAAATTTGTTATAATTTTCTTTAAAAAGGATTTAAGAGGGCATTTATAAAAAAAGTCAAGTTTTTTCCAGTATTCAGAATTGAAGTTTTTGAGAAATTTCGACGATTTTCACCAGTTGAAACGAAAGATATAATTCTGACTCTAAAATTTATTTCTAAAATGCATTACGGTACTTTGAGTAGCTTAGGATCTGAGGTTTTTACGTTTCTCTTTTATCTCTCTTATTAGTTTAATGATCTTTGACAGTTTTTCCCTTTACAATATTTTTTAAAACGAAAATTTCAAATGAATTAACTCTTCCTGTAAAAAATTGTATTTCTGATTTTGTCTTTTCAAGTAAAATTGTATTAACTTTTGACACTTAAATGAGAATTTCATCACTTCTTCACTACTACCAAATTTCAGAGTTCGTATACAGATTCTTTTACAATAATACGTCATATAGAGATTTAATTTGTGATGCGCACTGCTGCACCAGAATTCTAAAAAGGCTACGTCTACTCACTTTAAAAATATTTTCATTTTATATAGCTTATACAAGTAGTAGGGTACCCAAAAATAAAAAAAACGATAGAGTTTCCTACTGCGAATCCTCTCATAAGGTTTTCATGTCGTTCGGAAATTCGAAAAACGCTCTGCCCTCTTATAGTAATCAAAATCGAGATACACCTTTCGAGAACGCATTTTTTCCCACCAAATCCTCTATTTTTATTTTCTTCTTCAAATGAATAATAGATATATATTTTACATTTTAGATAATAGATAAATCTTCTATATTTTATGTTCTAGATATTTGAAGATTCAGACAAAAGAGTGCGTCCTCGTGGGAAAAATCGTCACATCCAAGATCGGGGATTCATCTTTTTGTAATCATTCATTTTCGAAAAATTGAACCAGGAAATTGGGAACTCTTCATTAAAACCCGACCGCATATCGCACGGTTTCCCTGCAGCCATTCAGGGAATCCAAATCGGGTGGTTCACCTAAATATTTTAATTTTGAATTTCGAAGACTGCAACCCCGTCAAAACGTCGTAATTGGGATCAGCATTTGCAAAAAAATTAGCTTAGATTCTATTCAAACTTACTAGAAGTTATTATTATATGTTTTTGTTCTTTTTTTTTGTAACGTATTTTCAAATCTTATTATAATTTCAAATCCTATGACAAATTTCAAATTTTATAATTCATTTAGTCATGACATGCAAGAAAGCTTTTAAATATAGACACCCAATATTTTTTTAACATCTTAAGGAACTCGATTAAGTAGATAGACACATTTCATGAATTAATTTTTCTTTCTAATTTCTTTTCTGTTCATACGCTTCTTTCTCTTCGCTCGAAAAATCGTAGTTAAATTACAGTTGCCTTGTATCGTGCATAATTTATAATATACATGCGTACGTGAACGAAAGACAGAATTTTTATATTTTGATTTTTAAACTACTTTTCGACAACGTTGAAGTGTAACATCTAGGTTCTATTTGAAAGACGATACTTTTTTAGATTTATAAGGGCTTGTCTTGTCCCAGGGTCGATTTCTTTGTTTGGGATTTTAAATTATAATTAGAATGAAAGTCAAAGAGAGAAGAAATCGATCTTGGAAATTTATATTAAAAATTCTCATCTATTCTATGTAAACATTGAAAGATGATTTTATATTTAACCTACAGAGCAATGCATCCAGAATCGAGAACTAAATTTGAATTATTTTAACTATTATTTAATTTTCTCCTCTCTTAACATTGAAAAGAGATCTCAGGTATTTTATTAAATTTTCAATTAAATAGTGATGAAAAGATGATGGATTTTTGATACTAAAATCTACTTTTACTAATGGAATCTTTTTTTTTATAATACAATCTACTTAACAATGGGACCTACTTATTTTGATAATGAATTAAAATTGATGAGTTTTTGAATCGATTTCAATTTATAGCGATTGGTATTATCATCTCTATAATTTCCTTCAGTGATCGTCGGAATACTTTGATTTTCTCCAGAAAGCACTCAAAATCCTTATTTGCGACGATTGATAGTTATTTAAAAAAGAAAAGAACAATCTGTGACTCCTACTTTTTTGCGGGGAAATTGGTCTTGACTAAGATATACTCTATTTTTTTAGGCAAATCAAAAAAATGTCCTTTTTCGAAAAGTAAACACTACCTACACTAGTTTATTTTTTAAATTCCTTACGGCTCCTCTTCGTCGTTTTGGTATGACTCGTACCGAACGCATGATTTTTCTCCAATTATCAAGGACTGCAAAACATTTTAAAAAATAATTTTATAACAAGTGCTATTGATAAATACTTTTGATTTAGCTTGGGAAATAAGAAGTAAAAAAATTAATTGTAAAGGAGGTGGGGGATACAGTAGATAATAATTAATAGAATGGCGCTTAAAAATAAAAAGTTAAATTTTCCAAAATGGTACCCCTCCAAGTTTTTTCTCTTAGTAAAAAAACTTATTGGAATTTTTGCAAATTTTTCAAAAAGTTTTAGTGGTGCCCGGAAGTTTTTAAAACTTTCGAAATTTTTAAATTTATTCTATGGGCGTAAAAGTTGTATAAAAATTATTTTTGTGGAATGTTTAAGATATCAACTAAGAATATAAAATTGAAAATGATGAAAAAAGTTCCTGCTAAATACAGGAATTATTTTTTAATAAAAAAATTAAGTTTTTGGATTCGGTTGGATTAACATTTATTTTTAAAAAGTTGAAAAATGTTTTGCCTGAAACTTATTTTGTTTACATTACAGTAACACGCTATCATTTCAAATAACAAAAAATTTGCTTATAATTTCGTGAATGTTGCTATTTTTAGTGACTTTCAGATGGCTATTACCAAGGATCATAAATAAAATGATGGCTTGCTATTCTATTTTAAAGTAAATACGTTTCAGGGAAACAATTTCTCAACTTTTCAAAAATCTGTTAGTCTAGCCGAATGCAAAAAAGTCATTTTTTCATCATTAAAACAGAATTCCTCAAGGTGCCGCTGGACCGGGAAAAATCGGGAAACAGCAGTGAATTTATTTTTTGACCGTGAATTTTACAAATTTTTAGAAGAAAAATCTATCCAATCATTTGAAATATCACAAATTTCATATCACATTATATAATACAATTTAGAATGACTTCGATTTTAATATTTTTTTAATGTTACGTTCAATTGTTAACTTTTTCAATTATGAACACATTCAATTTACAGTGCATAATTCTGAAATCCCTTATTTAAAAAATGTTTTACTTTGTCTTCATTTTTAGCGTACATCTTCAATTTAAAGAATTTTAAAATGCAGTTTGAAGACAAACAATTAAAAATTAAAAGTGTTTGAAATAAAATTTTTTTGATAAAAAACGGTTCAAGCTGATCATTAGTAAATATAAATCAATAATGATTTAACAAGACGATTCTGAATCTGTTCAAAATTCAACAATTTATAGGTGCTGACCTTAAAAATTGAACTATTTCAATTCGAAAGCCTTAGTAGTTAAACAAATTTAAACGTCCGATTGAAACTTTATAAACTATTTTCAATTTTAAAATAATTCCAAATTAACAGATTCATAATTAATCGCTTTTATTCAATTTCAAATCCTATTGAAACATTGTTTCAGTCTAAAATATTCTATTCTTAACCCATTCAATTTGAAATTTTTTAATTGAAAGAGAACAATTTTAAAAATATTTAGCAATATTTGATTGTACGTTTGAAGTGAGCGATTATGAATCAAATATTCATACCTAAACAATTTGAAACTGAATTGGTTGAAACAGAAAGCCTTGAGTCGTTGAAATTTCAGAGCGCTAAATTTAGACTTTAAACGTATAGTTTTCATTTTTCCATTTTAAATATTTTAGTTTGTGAGTGTTGAATTTTGATTTATAAATAACAATTGAACAATTATTAATTTAAAGCGACTGAAGAATAAAATAATCGAAGTTACATTTGAAAAATAAAATGAAATCGTTTAACTTTTGATGTTTTTGACTTAAAATTGCTTAAAACGATATAGTTTTGAACATTTACAAATTTATTGATTTATACTTCATTTTAGAGAATCTAAAAAGATAGCGTGGATTTATATTATTTATATTAAAATCTTTTAAATGTACAATTTATAAAAGTTAAAATCTAAAAATTCTGCAATTTAACGGCATAGAATTTAAAATTATTCAATTGAAATTTTTTAAAATCTTTTGGAATCTTTTGAAATTTTCGAAAATCTTTAAGATCATCTGAAATATTTTGAAATCTATGAAACCTTTGTGAAATTTTTAAAATCTTTATGAAATCATTGAAATCTTTATGAAATATTTAAAAACTTTGTTAACTCTTTTGAAATCTGTAAAATGTTTGCGAAATCTTTGAAATCTTCATATTTTGAAATCTTTGTGAAATCTTCTGAAATGTTGTGAAATCTTCGAAATCTTTGTGAATTTTTCAAAATCTTTATGAAATCATTAAAATCTTTGTGAAATTTTGAAAAACTTTGTTAACTCTTTTGAAATCTTTAAAATCTTTGCGAAATCTTTGAAATCTTTATATTTCGAAATCTTCGTGAAATCTTGTGAAATATTGTGAAATCTTCGAAATCTTTGTCAATTTTTTTTGAATCTTTATGAAATCATTGAAATCTTTGTGAAATATTTAAAAACTTTGTTAACTCTTTTGAAATTTTTATAATTTTTACGAATTCTTTGAAATCTTTTGGAATCTTTGCAATTTTTGAGATTTTAAAAATCGCTGTGAAATCTTTCTGAAATTTTATTATATTTGCGAAATCTTTACAATCTTCTGAAATACCTCGAAACCTTTGAAATCTTTGCGAAATTTTTGAAATCTTTAAAACCTTTGCGAAATCTTTGAAATCTTCTGAACTATTTTGGAACCTATTTGTGAAATTTTTGAAATTTAAAATTGTTCAATTAAACAGTGTTGAAAGCTTCCATTTTATACGTCTAAATTATTGAGCATTTGAATTAAAAATTTTGTGATAAAAAGTTTTTTTAGCTTCAATTTGAAGTTTTAAAATTCAAAATATTTTCACTTTGAGTGCTTTAATTTGCAGTTGAGATTTGATTACTTCAAAAAATATATATATTTTCAGCCTTAAGAGTTCGAATTTTTTAATTTTAATGACCGTGAGAAATTACTGTGAACCGGAAAAAACCGCGAAATGACCGGAATTTTTTTTCCTCGATTAAATCGACCAACCCTAATTCCTGTATTCAGCAGGCATTTTTTTTCGTTATTTTTAAGTTCGTTTTTTTGCTGCCTAAAAGATTCTACAAGAATAATTTTTGTACAATTTTTGCACCTGTAAAATTCATTTCAAAAGTTTAAAAAACTTCCCGGTGCCACTAAAACCTGTTTAAAAAATTTGAAAAAATTCCAGTGAGTTTATGTCACTAAGAGAAAAAAATTAGAGGAATACCGTTTTGGAAAATTGAACTTTTAATTTTCAGGCGCCACCCTAATAATTAATCAATATAAGAAATATACATACTTAAAATAATTGTCTAAATAAAGTAATAAGAAGGCAACTTTTTATTATTTATTAATTATTAATATTATCAATATTTTAAATTATGTTCTTATATAATATACAGTCTATATCCACCGTACCTTAGTCTTCCCTATAATATAGTAATAACAAATAACTGCTAAAATGTTGTATAAAATAATTTTTAAAAATTAAAAATACCTAACTTTAAGTTAGAGCCATTAAAATCCCTGGCGAAAGTTTCGGAAAGGAATTCATTCCGAATCATTCTGAACATATTCCGAACATATCCGGTTAAAAATTAATCCGTTTCAATCCGAATCAATCCGAACCAAACTTTCAATACGAATGAATCCGAATCAATCCAAATTTGGATTGATCTAAACCGATTTTCCATTTGAATGAATTCGATTAAATTCGAACTGGATTGGTCGGATTGATCAGATTGGAAGTTCACATTGAATCGGATCGAGTCGGATTAATTTTTAACCGATTTGGATCGAACGAAATTGAGAACTTTTTTCATGTTGGTTCGAATCGATTCGGATTGGTTCGGATACAGATTTCGGAATAATTCTGAATGAATTCCTATTCGAAACTTTCGCCAGGGACAAGAGAAGTAATTTTTTTTTGTTACCTTTTGTTCTTCTTTTGTTGGAGGCGACTTTAGGAAGTACATAAGGGGAGCGTATAAAAAATTGAGAATGGCAATTCCAAACAACATCCATTCGAATCCAATGCTGTTCACCAATGTTCCACTCAAAGCCGGTCCTAATTAATAAAAAAATATTAAAATTTATTCATGACCTACATTTTTCCATTTCTCTAGCCTGCACGGAACAAATTATATCAGCATCGGTGGTTCAGTGGTAGAATGCTCGCCTGCCACGCGGGCGGCCCGGGTTCGATTCCCGGCCGATGCAATTTTTTTGAATTCGACTTCCTTAATTAAAAAATCTCTTCTAATTAAAAATTATCCGATTTATACGTTATTACTTTCAAATTTTTTAGAGATAGTAAATCGTAAACAAACACATGACATTAGATTAGGATTAGATGGTTTTTAATTATATTAAAAAAAATCACTTTCAATATTTCAACCATCAGCCGTTGTTTTCAAAGTGTAGACTTATTACAAAAATTGTAATTTCGATCATTGTTGCGAAATTGTAAATTTATTAAAGATTTTTTTATCATTTTTTTTTCTTACCGATAGCATAGCCCAAACAGAAAGCAACATCACCAATTGCATAAACACTTCCATAAACTGCTGTGTGTCTAATATCAACAAGATATCCCAATTCGGGCATCATGGAACTATCCACCATTCCAATTGCAAATCCTAAACCAGCATTAGGAATTATCAGATGGTTGATACTTGTGGCCAGGGGTATCTATAAAAAATTAATATTTTATATTTTTTGCATGAGAAATTTGAGAAGATTCAATGGAAAATTATTTAACAAACTAGCATACTATGCGCGTGCTATAGCGCGCTTGTAACATTCATTGAACTGTGAATTTCACCTAGACTTTAAAAAAAAATGGTATGGATTGAAATGTTTATTCATTAAATTTTCAACTACTGAAAATCGAAGAAAACGAACTATAGGATAATCAGCACTGAGAGGAATAATAGAAAAACGTTGAAGGAATCAATGTAAAAATTAAAGTAGAAAATTCGTCTTATTGGCTTGAAACTTCAACGATTTGGTTGAAAATTTTTTTTCTTGGCTGAAAAATATCTCTTGGTTGAAAATTCAACTCTTGATGAAAATTCGTCTTTTTGGTCTAAAAATTCATACCTTTTGCTAGAAATTTCATCTTTTTCGGTTATGAATGCAACTTTCTGGTAGAAAATTAACCTGTTTTCGTTAAGGATTCGGCTATTTGATTGAAAATTCAAAATTCAACTATTTGGTTAAAAATTAATTTTTTGTTGAAAATTCATATTTTCGGGTTAAAAATTAAATTGCTTTAGAGAAAATTCGTCTTTTTGGCTTAGAAATTCAACAATTTGTTTGAATTTTTTTTCTCTCTTAACCGAAAAATCTTTCTTGGTTAAAAATTCAACTCTTATGTCGAAAATTCTTGTTTATGTTTTAAAAATACAGATCTTCTGATAGAAATTTCACATTTTTGGTTAAGAATGCAACTCTTTGGTTCAAAATTAACCAATTTTGGTTGACGATTTAACTATTTTGTTCAACATTCATCATTTTAGTTGAAAATTCATTTCTTTGGTTGGAAATTTAAATATTTGGTTGAAAATTCTTTTTTTTTTTTGGTTGAAAATTAACCTGTTTTGGTTGAGGATTTATCTTTTTTGGTTGAAAATTCATGTATTTTGTTAAATATTCGTCTTTTTGGTAGAAAATTAATCCTCTTGGCTGAAAATTAAACTATTTGCTTGAAAATTTATGTTTTTTGTTGGAAGTTCGTTTTTTTGCAAAAAATTAATCTTTTTGGTTAAAAATGCAACTGTTTAAATAAAAATTAATCTGTTCCAGTTGAGGAATCAACTGTTTTGTTGAGAATTCGACTTTTTTGGTTGAATGCAACTGTTTTTGATTCCAAATTAAAATTTGTTTTGGTTGAAATATCATCTATTACATTTTACGTTGAGAATTCATCTTTTTTCATTGAAAATACAACTGTTTGGTTGAAAGTTGAACTACTTTGTTAAAAACTCTTTTTTTCTGTTGATGAATATTCTCTGGTTGAAAATTTATCTGCTTGGTTAAAAATTAGTTTTCTTTTGGTTGAAATTTAATTCTTTTAACTAAAAATTTACCTTTTTTTAGTTGAAAATTCAACTATTTGGTTCAAAATTCATGTATTTTGTTGAAATTTCGTCCTTTTGGTAGAAAGTTGAATTCTTTTGTTGAAAATTTGTTTTTTGGGTTGAAAATTCAGCTCTTTAGGTAAAAAATTTATTCTGTTTTGGTTAATAATGCAACTGTCTGGTTCAAAATTAACACGTTTCGGTTGAGGATTCATCTTTTTTGTTGAAAATTCATATTTTCGGGTTGAAAATTCAACTGTTTTGTAAAAAATTTATTTTTATTTGAGGATTCGACTATTTGGTTCAACATTCTAAAAGTTCTGAAAATCTAGCTATACCATTTTTGGTTGAAAATTGATCATTTTAATTAAAATTTCAATTATTCGGTTGAAAATTCATGTATTTTGTTGAAAGTCCGTCTTTTTTGGTGTCAAATTAAAATCTGTTCTGGTTGAATTATCAACCGTTACATTTTAGGCTGAGAATTCATCTTTTTTGGTTGAAACTGCAACTGTTTGGTCGAAACTTCAACGACTTTGTTAAAAATTCTTTTTTTTTTTGTTAAAGATTAATCTCTGGTTAATAATTTAACTATTTTGTTGAAAGTTAGTTTTCTTTTAGTTAAAACTTAATTCTTTTAACTAAAAATTTATGTTTTTTAGTTGACAATTCAACTATTCGGTTGAAGACCAACATTTTTGTTGAGAATTCATCTTTTTGGGTTGAAAATTCTACCGTTTTGTAGAAAATTGAACAATTTGTCTAACAAAAAAATTTCTTGAATTAAAATTTGCTTCTTTAAAAATTCAATAACTTTGTTGATAATTCGTCTGTCGTTCCATTATTTTACTTTTTTGAGCTATCTATGACTGTGGAAATTAATTTTATTTTCAATAAAACTTTTTTTTCAGCACTCAGTAACGAGCTCAGTAATAAACAAATATTAAAACAAAAGAATTTGGAAATCCAGCAACTTCATGTTGAACGGACGAAAGGACAATATTCTCTAGAAAGCCACGTACTTTATTATTATAGATTGGCCACAAAAAATGGAACGAAATTTTCGAAAAACCAGCGAACTTTTATAAATTTGCATATTTGCTTTTTTATGAACTTGTATGAGATTTTATAAATAAAAAAGCGAATTGTTTCATTAATTTTATAATTTATTTGATGGATAAACTCATTGTTATTGACATTAGATCATTTCACCTTTTGAATTCAAAAAGAGAGTATTAAATAAATAATAAAGAAAATTTTGAAATAATATTTCACGATAAAAATTAATAAAATTGATTACAGGAGAAAAAATACTTACAAGCATCAAGCATACTCCAATGACAACAAGTCCTATCATGGATGCGCGCCATCTGTACAAGAAATTTATTTATTTGATTTACATTAACAAAAAAACCGCCCGAACAGGGACTCGAACCCTGGACCCTCAGATTAAAAGTCTGATGCTCTACCGACTGAGCTATCCGGGCGTGCTAAGTTTTGTTGCTTAACAATAGGACTGTTGGT
>JAUMHM010000049.1:8609673-8629238 GCA_032362435.1 Melikaiella ostensackeni
CCCCCATATTGACAGGGGGTTGTATCTTCCCCCACCACCTCGAATACGAAAACTCGGTTTTAGACTCAGGGCATGCCTCCAAACACCATCTAAGAATTTCAGCCATTAAGTATTTTTTTTAAGTGAAAAGTATTTTCGGGTCTTTATTAAATGTACTAAATACAAATCCATAGAATCTTGTGAAATCGATGTAACTTTTTATGATAAAATGTTAATTCGTAATCTAAGCATCTTAAATTTCTTTTCCAAGATTGAAGGAAAAGTCGTTCCAGTGAGGGACATATTAAATTTTTGTTTGTATCCAATCGTGTATCGAGTGATATCATTAATTCTTAATAATATGCTATTATTATTTCTAGTATTACTCTATCAAGTTTTCTTTTTCGTTATTAATTATTAGTTTTCTAAGAATTTTGGATTTTGAAGTGTAATGACGATGAGGTACGAAATTTTGTTATCTTCAATTTTATATTCTATATAAAAAGGCCCATTCATAGGCTACATTATTTTGTCATAAGCAAATGTAATAACTGATGACAAGATTGAAAATCCCACGCAAGCGTCTGCCAGCTCAACCACCGATAAAATCTCCAGGGCGAATGTCACCGACTCTTCGACGAATGTGTCAGATTCATCTGACAATGGCAACAATTTACCAGGCAGATCGTCATCAAATGGGCCACAAGTCAAACAAAATTCCGCGCCCACGTGTGGTCCTCGAGGAAAAAATGCTTGCGTTTTTTGCAATGCTGTGTGGAAAAGAGTAGGTACAAAAAACCTAAGGGCTATTTTATGTCACGCTGAAAAAGTGAAAGAATATGTCGAGGAATTTGCGCTTGCTTCGCAAAAGAAGGTTGTATTAGAGGAAATACAATCTGACATCAGTCTTTACTATCACGAGGAATTTAAAAACAACTTCTGCAAAAATCGCAATCGATCTTTAGAGAGTGAATAAGGTCAGGCAAAAACAGGAAGTTGGCACGCAATAAGAAAAGCTCATAAAACCGCGCTCGATTTTTTGTCAGAATTCATACGAGAAGAAGTCATCGAAAAGCATCAAATTTTTTTTTTTTGCAAACTTTGCAGGCCAAGTACATTTCCTTCTTGCTCGAATCTGAACCATTTTAATAATTACATACAGATTTCAAACATTTCACAAAGGATTCAAGGTTACAGAAGATTCCAAAAGATTTCACAAAGATTTAAGAATATATAGACTTCAAAGATTTTAATGATTCCGAAAGATTTTCAACATTTTACAATATGAAGATGTAAGAGATTTAGAAAAGATTTTGAATAATTCAGAAAGATTTCAAATATTTCTAAAAATTCACAAAGATTTCACACATATTTCAAAATATTTCTAATTTCGCAAAGATTTTAAAAATTTCAGAAAGATTTCCAAAAATTTCAAAAGATTTCCCAAAAATTTCAAAGATTTAAAAATATTTAAGTTGAACAATTTTTAATTAAATGCCGTTAAACTGCAGAATTTTAATTTTTAAACTTTTGTTAATTGAACTGTTCAAAGATTTCTGGTTGAAAAATATAAAGCCGCGCTAACATTCTCAATACTCTAAAATGAAGAATAAATCAATAAATTTGTAAATGTTTAAAATTCTATCATCTTAAACAATTTTAAGTTAGATACACTAAAAATTGAACGATTCTATTTCTTCAAACTTTTAGAACTTTTTCAATTAGAAGTTAAATTATATTAATTTAAATTAGTTTTATGTTAATAATTGTTCAATCGTTATTTATAAATCAAAATTTAACACCTTCACTTACAAATTAGAAGTGTTTCAGATGTTACAATTAAAATTGTAACGTTCAAAGTCTAAATGTAGCAATCTAAAGTTTCAACGATTCAAGGTTTTCAATTTCAAACAATTCAGATTCAAAATGTTTAGGTTTAAATATTCTAATTATAATTACTCATTTTAAATGTATAGTCAAATATTGCTAAATATTCAAAGAATCGTTCTCTTTTCAGTTAAAAAATTGAATGGTTCAAAAATGGAATATTTTAGACTAAAACAATATTTCAATAGGATTTGAAATTGAATAAAAGCGTTTAATTAAGAATCTATCAATCTGAAATCACATTTTTCGCCATTTTGAGCATATAATGTATGTCTAGATCAATCATGAAAATGCGGAGTAGAAGTCTTGCAGAGATGGATGGCATCTTCAATGCACGTGAGGTCGTTTTTGATGACCAAGAAAGCGACAGCAATTCAGATGCAGATCATCTGCAAATGCAGGAAAGTTCAGACACGGAGAAAGATTCTGCTGATGATTTTCTTGACCAGTCTGAGGACGAGGAGCTACAAATCCTAGAAGAGGACGACGATGAGATACTCAACGAAGCTGAGTCACCGTCCCCTGCAGTATCAGAAAGAAGAAAAAAATGGGGACCTGGACGACCTGCGACTATTTTGAGGGGAAACGATAAGTTTGCACCGATCCGCGAAATTTGGCAAAGTTTTATAGAAAATTGTAAACGTTTTTACACGCCACATCAATATTGTACTGTAGATGAGTAACTACTTACCTTCAGAGGACGATGTGCATTTCGAATTAACATGCGTGCAAAGCCTGATAAATATGGTATTAAATTAGTCATGATCAATTATTCCAAGACATTCTATATGTTCAATGCGATTCCTTATATGGGAAAAATCAATACTGAAAATTATGAGTCAGTGCCCTCCTACTATGTTACAAAAATGTCGGAATCAATCCATGGAACAAACCGTAACATAAGCGAGAAATCCCGCAGAATTTTAAGAGTTGCAAGACTGTAGGCGAGTCGAAGTTCGCATATAATGATCGAAAAACTCTTGTTGCGTATGTTTCAAAACATATGTTCTACAATTCAACTAAAGGTGGAACTGATACTTTCGATCAATTGTGCCACGTATACACGACAGCCCGTAAAACTGAAACATGGCCGTTACGTGTATGGTACGGTATGCTCGATCAAGCGGGCAACAATGCCCTTATTTTGTACACATTGAATGGAAATAATGCAAAACACACTCGTGATGCCTTTCTTAAATCTTTATCATTCGATTTTTTGACTCTATGGCGTCGAAATATATGAGCGTGGGTCTCACAGACCCACGTGTGGCGTTATCAAAGTCACTTTAAGATTTTGAACAGATTTAGAATCGCCTTGTAAAATCATTAATTTATTTATTTTTGCAGGTTTTTACGATAAAAATTGAACTGTTTCTATTCGAAAGCCTTAGTAGTTATGCAATTGCAAGCGTCTTTTCGTCAGTTTGCAAAAAAATTAAATACCATATGTTTGAAAAGGTTAGAAACGTGTCAAGCTGCTTCAACTTCCTAACTTCTAATTTTTCTTAAAAGATAAACAACAGACAATCAAAAAATACTTAAGCTTCAGAAATCGTTAAAAGTCTTATATTCGTGCATTATTAATGAAAACAATAATTTAATAATGACATTATAAGCTGAGAATACAAACAAAAATCATAATATTGCAGAAGTTTTCTGAAACTCTTACTAAAATTTAAAAGACAATTACAAAATGTGAAAATATGAGAAGTCTGAAACCACATACACTTAGAAATTTAAAAAACAATTAAAATACTCACTCATCAAATTTGTTGCACACGAGGATAGAAGACATATGAATTCGTCAACGTGGTGCCGGATAAAGGTGGATTTCCGCTCATGAACAACTGGCAATCTTAGCGATTCACCATACCGGATGAGGGCGACCTCACACTAAAATACATAATTAAATTGGCGCGAAATTCTCAATTATTTTTGAATTTGTTGGTATTTTCAATGCATTTATTTTTTGATATTTACTTATTATTGCTTACTTATTATTACTAACTGAAGCAAATAAGGCCGAAAAATAATGATGGTGGGCGAACAAAAACTGCAAAACATAGAACTTTTATTTTGTATGTATCTAAAGTGCAATACAAATGTATATATTGGCAGAAAGTTATGTACAGTTATATGTTAAAATGATGAAAAATTTTAGTTTTATCAAGAAAAAGAGGAGAAGGCTATGGAACAGATGTAAACATTCTAAATGTACCATCAATGAATAAATTCTAATTCTAAAAAAAAAAATTCTATATTTTCATTTATTTATTATTTTAAATTATTAAATCAATAGCATGAGCATGCTATTCGATTGATTGAGCTGGTGGCTACCACTGATTGTCCACAAAACAGGCGTATGTTTATATTTATGTCTGGTATGGATAATTGGTGTCAGATTCAATGCTCTAAATGAAAAACTTGACTTTATTGCAAAATCTTCTTCTTCAATTTCACTTCAGGTAATGACACTCGAAAATATATTTTTTTAAATGTATTATCAAATCAAATTTTCTATAATTTACTTTGTACATTTAGAAAATATTTTTAATTTCCAGCTCATTCTGAACTCTGGGGAATATATCAGCATAATCCGTTCAGTGGAAAATGTGCATGCTGAATTATGCAAAATAGCGCAGAGTCTTAATCACATTTTCGTCATAACTTTTGTACATTTTCATGTATAAATTGAACATTTTATTTATGTGTTGAGTAAGTTATATACTTCAATATATAACAAATTTCAATAAATCATTTAAATATTTTCAGATTTCAAGTGCACTGGAAGCTTTCGTGTTCGTTACTTTGATTTTATTCAGTCTAATCAGTCTAATCTAATCAGGCCTCTTTTGCACTCAAACTGATACATAAAGTAAAAGTATTGGAAAACAATAACGCTCTTTGTGACATGGTATTCACTTTTTTGTATGTTTTAGAATTTTCTAACGTAATTATGATTTTTTAAAATCTATTTAATTTCAGTTTTTTATTTTAAATCCAAATATTTGCCATGCAAATGCTCCACCAGAAATTGTCTTTTTCAGTGGGTCGTTTTTTTACTTTGAATCATTCTCTTTTACAATCGATAATATAAAAGTTATAAAAAGTTTTGTTTACTCAACATTTCTTTATATATTCTGTTATACTACTAATATAGATTTGATTGAGTTGTCATTTGTTTTAATTAGGGAAAACATATTGCAATAATTAAAAAAAATGTATTGTAATATTAAATTGTAAATATACTGTAAAAGAAGGTACCACTTTTCAATTAACTTAGTTGGCGTCGCTAATTAATTGCTATTATAAATTATTTTTTTACAGATTATGACAGTTATGACCTCGTACTTGATTGTTTTAATTCAGTTTGGCCATATGAACAGTGTTCTCTTGAACAAAAATTAATTTTATAATAATGTTCGTAACTTTCAAATAAAAATAATTTCAGAAGAATTTCAGCAGCAGTTTTTCAACTTGAAAACTTCAAATTGTTTTTTATATTCGCTCAATTACGTATTTTTCTTAAACGATAATATAAAAATATTTGTATTTGTTATTGGCTACCAATTTAAGTGGTTTAATAACAAAATTTTATTCAAATGAACGAATTTTGATTAAAAATTATTACAATAATTGCGTTTTTTAAAAAAAGTTTCTATTAAAACGATCAAAAAGTCGCCAAGTTATTTATAAATGGCAATCAAGTAATGTCAGTTTTTTCAATTACGTATAATTCCTGCTCTCATTATGTCAACATGAATTAAAATTACACGTTGAAAAATAAAAGGAAACTTTGAGTGTACACGTGTTCAATAACCAATACTGAATTTTATTCCCGCTGGAAAGGTTGAGAAAACGTCATTTTCATTTTAGTGTTATTGTTATAATTAAAATCCAAAAAATGAAAGCTAATAGGCAGTTTTGGAAATTTGGTGAGTTCTCGCGGAATATCCCTTGTGAAAATGTATTTTCAGAATTAAGTACAGTAAATTACAATATAAAGTACAATAATTCATATATTGTTATTATTATGTTCAGTTTTTAATAATCGATAATTTTATAAACAGAACACAATAACTAAATCTCTGCTCGAATAATACAAATAATACAAATAATTCAACTAATTCAAAAGATAATAATTAAATTGTTTATTTTCAAGAAGACAGAGTACCAGGACATATATTCTGTTTGGAAATAAGTAAATTGGATTTGGCGTGGAGTTGGTGTTTTAATAGTTGTACCAGGTTCAGTTGGTCACAGAAAATACACCACTAACAAATTTCTAACAGGATACAACATTTTATTATTTTGCCTCTTTGTAATTTCTTTTATTGATAGTTCTGTTGACAACTATATACACACAATTCAATCAGTCTATGTTTTTTTGTACTTTCATTATTCGTATGTAAGTTAAAATATTTTGTACTGTACATATTTTAATTTATTTCAGCGTAAAAGATCTTGGCTTGGATATAAAAGTCAATATGTTTATAAAACGAAGTATTTACTGGATTAATATGCCTAATGTGATCTTCTGGAAGATGTTAACCAATAATAAGGTTAATAATTTATTATATATTATCCATTATTTGTCATTTATTACTTAATATTTAATATTTGATATTTATTCTTCTTTATTTTGTTTATACTTGCTTCCTTTTACGGGTTTAAGAGTTTTCGTTAAACAAAGCAAAATTTTTCATCTGAAAAATATCTACAAGTTTATTCGAGTCTTATGGTTGCGCAGTACAATTGTATGGCACTTAAGGCTGCGCAGTAAAGTTATGTTATTCTTCCAGATGCATGAGATATAACACTACAGCGCATCTGTGACTGTCGTATGACTTAACTGCGCAGCCTTAATTGCCATACACATTAAACTCGCAGCAAAAACGACCACACAACTAATACGCTACAGTTATGCTACAGAAGCCTACCACGCAGCCGTGATTACGACATAACTATAATGCGCAACCTTGAATTCCACGTGAGTCTACTGGGCAGCCGAATATGCAGCATTATTCTCCTGCAAGTATGACATTAGTCTGCTGCGCAGCCTTAAGTGCTATACAATTTCACTGCGCAACCATAAAACGGACAGAAGTGTCCCGAGCAGCCGCAAATGCGTCGTAATTCTAGTGCGCATCCGGAAGTATGACATAATTCTACTGTGCAGCCTTTAATTTCATAGAGTTAAACTGCGCAACCATAAGCACTATGGAAGTTTACCGCGCAGCCGGACATTCGACGTAACTCTAGTGCGCATCCGGAAGTACAACATAACTCTACTGCGCAGCCTTTAGCGTCATTTAGTTGAACTGCGCAACCATAGAGTTCTTAGAAGTGTCCTGCGCATAACTCTAGTGCGCATCCGGAAGTACGACATAACTCCACTTCGCAGACTTAAGTGTCATAGAGTTTAACTGCGTAACCATAAACACTATAGTAGTCTACTGCGTAGCCGTAAGTGCGGCATAACTGTAGTGCACATCCGGAAGTACGACATAACTCCACTGCGCAGACTTAAGTGTCATAGAGTTGAACTGCACAACTTCATCGAGGAAGATGTATTTTTTACATCTGGTGCACACGGAAGGTATTGTACAACGAGGGGTTATCCCAGTAACCCCAGGCGAACGACTAATTTCTATTGAAAAGTCAACTTCCTCAAGGAAAATGTATTTTTTACACCTAGTGCAAACGGAATATTTTGAGACGACGGTTGAAACCTGCGGGAATCGACCGGGGGCAGAGGTAAAAATAGTCTAGCGTTTTCTCGGAATTTCCGGGGTCCATTACAGGCTGGAATATGCAGCCGGAAAGTTAGTAGAATTTCCACGGAAAGTGAACGGAATTTCCATAGAATTTCCGTGGAGTACTTTCCGGGGAATCCTCCCACGTGGGTAGTGTTTTTGTTTTAATCGTGAAGAATGTTATTAAAAATACAAAATTTTACTTCCCAGCAAAACTGTACGAGATAAGAAAAAAATGTCAGAGAGAAAAATTGTTCATATTAAATGATTTACAATTTTTCTCAGGGCTTCTTCTCTGAGACGCATAGTTTTTCTTTTAATCATGAAGGATATCATTAAAAATACAGAATTCCACTTTCCAGTAAAGTTATACGAGATACGCAAAAAATGCTAGAGAGCAAAATGATTTATTTCAGAAAGATCTACAAATTTCCTCCAAACCATTTTTTGAATAAAACGCACAGTTTTTGTTTTGATCGTGAAAAATAACATTAAAAATTAAAAATTTAAATTTTTGGAAAAGTGACACAAGATACAACAAAATATTCAATGACGAATTTATTCACCTGAAAAAAGGTTTACGAATTTATTATTGACCACTTTTTTATAATACTGATAGTTTTCGTTTCAATCGTGAAAAAATGCCATCAAAAAAAAATATATATATATAAATTGATGGATAAACGACACAAGATACAATAAAACGTTTATTATCAAAATTTTCCACCTCGAACCGAAGTCACGTGAACTAATGAGACTTCACTTTCATCGTAAGTTGATTTAGAACTAATCTATTTCGATTATTCCATTTGTCCAAATAGAAAAAGGTAATAATTCAAAGAATCACACATTTCTGAAAATAGCTAATTTCATAAACATTCTTTGAACAATATGTATTCAAACAAAAACATATATTTTTTAATAAATTGAGTTAAGCATTCATGCCAGAATTACAAGAAATCTTGATGGTATTCATATTCAACCCTGCAGATTAGAACAAATCTTGAGCTTAGTGTCTCTATATAAATATTTGTATTAAAATCGAAATGAAATCTACTTTCTTATCAACCCTTTCATGAACCAAAAAGAGAAAACAAAAAGGCCCACAAATCAAAAATAGCCTTACAACTACCTCCTTTCCCGTTCATTAAGTACAAATTTATAACAAATTGAATCTAAAATTTAAACAAAAAATAAATACTTTAATCTAATTTGTTAAGTAATAAACATAATTAATTAAGCAAAATAAGGCACAGAAATTGATATAACATAAAATTATTATAATATATGTAGTTCAAAATAATATAGAAAATTTCGCGTTTTGGACATACTTTAATCGGGTGCGAAGCGCGAGACACGTGATGAGAATGTATTCGTTAAAGTCGACGGAGCTTAAACAAAAAAGAATTCAAGATCACCAAACTACAGTTGTTAATGGTTTAACTTTTAATTTTGAAAACTTTCTGCATAAATATGGGAGAAATACATAGACCAAGCGCGAAGCGCGAGGTGAACACGTTATCGAGCGCGGAGCGCGATATCCGATAGACGTGCGCTCCAGGCTTGCTCAAATTCGCGATCGAAGTGAGCCGCGCGCAGAGCGCGCGATGATAACGTACCCGCGCAGCGGGCTGATTTTTTAGAATTCAAATCTATAAATTCAATTACAATTAGGATATTATGTGAATATCGAAAAAAAACGGATTGAAACAAAACGAATTAGTATTATAGAAATTCAAGTACTACAAATTGTCGTTTACCAATTGCTTTAGTAAGCAATTTCTACTAATAATTAGTAGTTTTCTATCTAATTTAGATTTAGAGAGGTAACTTCTGTCAATAGCTTCAGTACGCTGATCAATTGGATGAGTTAGTGGTTTTCAATAATTAGCCACAAAACAAGCGAATGTTTATATTTATGTCTGCTGTGGATAATTAGTGTTAGATTCAATGGTCTGAATAAAACATATTTAATTGATGATTTCTGTAAATTAATTGATATCTGTAACTTTAGTTACGAGTATTTTCAATGCAAATGCAACATCAGCAATTGTTCTTCTCTGTTAGTGGACTTTTCACCCTCGATCCTGCTCTTTTACAAGCAGTAATAATATTTTTTTACATTATTCGAATTGGTTTTTTTTTTATTTCAACAGCTAGCTATTTAATAATATAAAAATTTAACTATTTTATTGCAGATTATGAAAGCTATAACTACGAATTTAATCATTTTAGTTCAATTTTGTCTTTAGAAAATATTCTTTTGAATAAAAGTTAATTATTATGTAATAAATGAAACTATTAAATAAAACTATAATTGCGGGCAATCTTGTTTTCATAAACCTATCCCATACTTTCAATTAGTTGTTATTTATTAAAAATAAGTTAATAATAAATCAATGTCGGGAAAGATTAAAATAACTTTTTTTCTGATAGCATTTAATTTAATTAATTTTGAGCTGTATATTGAGAGTTAACCACTGTAAATAAAAGCAACTTAAAGTTTTTGAATGAAAGATAGGTGAAGACATCTATTTTTCATTTGCTCACATTTTCCGATTTCAATTTGATCTATACATCGGCAAACAGAAGAGAGAAAAATATATTCTTATACAAACAAATTAATATAATAAATTATTTCGTTACAGGTCATTATAGTTGCAACTTCGTACCTAATTGCTTAAATTCAATTTAGACAAGTGGACAACATTCTCTCTGGAGCAAATATTAATAATTTTATAATAATGCAATTTTTAAAGAAAGAAAATCCAGAAGAATTTAGGCAGCGGTTTTCTGGGGTAGTATTCTCTCCTAATTCCAGAGAAATTAAATAATTTATTATAATTACTAAACAAATTTGGAAATGAATCGTATAATCTAAGTTTGCCCTACTCTTATTATTGATAGTTTTATTCATTATCAGCCGATCACAACATCTAAGTGCTGTTAATAATTTTTGCTATCTTTTTGTACATCATCAGTTGATTGCTTATTAATTATGAAAATGTAACGTAAACACAAAGTGCACTATTGTTTGTAAAAAATATGCTACTAAAATGATTGACATTTTGCCTCGATATATATAAAATATAATTATGAAATGAGAACCAGTACTTGCAAGGTTTATTTTCATTAAAAAGGTTGAGAGCATTTTATTTCTGTATTATCAATTAAGAACCAAAGAAATGACATTCCGGAATGCGTTCTGCCAGTTTTGCAAATTTAGTAAGTTACAAAATATGATCTTAATTTATTCACTCATAGAAATCTTATTACGTTTATTAAAAAATTATCAATAAATTAATAAGAGCCCTAAATATTATTAAAATCTGTATTCAAATAATACATATTTTTTATGTATTTTATAATTACAAGAAGACACAGAACATAAGGACATATATTCCATTTTGGAATATGTTAATTGGATTTGGCGTGGAACTGGTGTTCTAATAGTTGTACCAAAAGGTCCAATCGGATACAGAAAATTCGTCACGAATAAATTTCTCGTTATATACGACATTGTATTGCTATGTTTGTTCATACTTACGGACATTGCCTCATCGTATGACGAGGAAAGAATCAAAATGTAATCATCAAAATTGAGTGATTAAAAAAAATTAAAATAATCTGTGTCTTGTGCATAACAAACACTAATTTGCTCTTTATTTAATTTTACAATTAGTATGTCTAGTATTGGCGTAGACATACAATTACTGTGGCTTGTAAGACTAATTATAAACTGGGCCATTATGTTTGATGTAATTGTTTGGAAAATGATGGTAAACAATAGGGTAATTATTATGATTTATTATTTGTGTAATAAAAGGTAATGTTTGATATTTATTTATAAATAAAATATAATTAACAAAATTTAAAAAATTTTATAGTTCATAGAAACAATTGATTCCCTGGCAAAGCAAGATAAAGTGTTAAACGAATTGGGCTGTCGATTAAAATATCAGTCAAATTCTAAAAAAATTGGAATTTGCGTGAGATCGTATTTTATCATATATTTCCTAATTAGTTTTCATGGGCTCTCTCAAGAATTTAGGTAGGTGTGCCTACATTTATTTATGATTTTTTGCCATTAATTAGTTCTGTGACACAATTAATACAAATTGTCACTAAAATTACTTTTTTTTGCCAAGCTTGGAATTTGTAGTGGACTGGATGACTGGGTGGTTTCCAATTATTGTTCACAAAGTAAGCATTTGTTTATTTCTTAGTCTAGTATGGATGCTTGGTGTCAGGTTTAAAGCTCTCAATGAAGGGCTAAAATCTATTGTAAAATCTTTTGGTGCAAATTCGCAGGTAATTCAATACATTTTTTTAAGTTAAATATTCTTTTCTATCTAGACAAATGTCAGTAAATGTAAGTTTTTTATTGATTCATAGATAATTTTAAGCTCTGAGGGATATGTTGTAAGGCTTCGTACAATAGGAAATGTGCATGCTCAATTGTGCAAGATTGGACACAGTTTTACTTACATTTTCATCATAACTTTGGTATCCATTTCGACATTTCAACATGAAAGTATTTTTTTTTAAGCTGGAAAGTATAAGAAATGTTTATTTTCAGGTCACGAGTGCTCTCGAAATTTTCGTTTTCGTTACCTTGAGTTTTTACAGTTTCATTGTAGAAATGAAAAATAAGAATAATTTGTTGCAACTATTCAGCTGCACATGTTTGATAATGACATGTAGTTTTCCGATGATAACAATCGTTATAATGTGTAATTGGACAAGAAAACAGGTTTCGGATTATTATACAGTTTTGCTTATTTAATAGGTTTAGTTTTTTTTTAACAGAACATTTTCTTTTCCAGGCCTATGCTGCACAGAAGCTGATACATCAAATACAAGTGCAAGAAAACAACACTATTCTTTCAGAGCTGGTATATTTAAATTGATCATTTTTATCTGTTATATTTGATTAATAATATCTGAAAATTAATTGAAATCTGTTATTATAGGCACAAGCATTTTCAATGCAAATGCAACACCAGCAATTGACCTTCTCTGTGGGTGGACTTTTTACCCTCGATCCTGCTCTTTTACAAGCTGTAATCATATTTTTTTACTTTCCTCGCATGTGTTGTGTTTCTGTTAATTTAGTAGCTGGTTATTTAATAATATAATTTAAATATTTTATTGCAGATTATGGGAGCTGTAACTACGAATTTAATCATTTTAGTTCAATTTGGTCAGTTAGAAAATATGCTTCTGAACAAAAGTTAATTATTAAGAAATACATGTAAGTATTAAATGAAAATATAATTGCAGACTCAAGCAAAAGTATTTCTAGACAACATAATAATCTTATTTCCCTAGTTCTATTCCATATATTTTTTATAGTTTATGTGAAGCCCTAAAATTTTATATAAGTTTGACAACTCACAAAACTGAATATTCTTCTTACTTCAAATTATTATTGTAATTTTGATTCACTTTCTATTCAGAATTTGGAAAACCTCTTATTTAATTCCGCGATTTCGGAAGCTGTAAGGTATTTCGAGTCTTGGACAACCATTAATTTAGAACCTTTGATTTTGGAAATTTGGATTGAATTTACTACTTCTGCAGTTTTTGGCGTATTTGAATATTCCTGCCATCTCCATCTTAGCCTGGCACTGGATGTCAATGATTAGGCTGGACACCCAAAACTCAGAGCAGATGTCGCCACTCCTTTTGGCTCCTTGGGGGGCATGTTTTCTACAATTTGGTATTGTTCATGGCGACCATGATGATCAGCTATTGGCTGAACTTGGCGCACGTGTGACAGGATAACCTCCAATGCGTATGCTCGAAATATCTGCGAATGGCTGGTCGCCATGAATAATAAAAAATGCTAGAAAACGTAGGTCCTACGGCTTTAAAAGGAGTGGCGACATCTGCTCTGAGTTTTAGGTGTCTAGTCTAATTATACTATTTGGTCTTAACCCTAAACGTTGTTGTCGATGATTGTGGAATGCCATTTTTATATTTGATGGTGCCCTTGGATACAGTTGTCTTCTGCACGTGGCGTGAAATTCAGAATTACCATTTCTTGGAAGATATTTCGAACATTCAAACACTGCTGTTTGAATCTTCTTTTGAAGCAGGCCCACTATTATTTTATTGATGTTCGTGATTGAGTCACCTTGTTCAACATTTATAATCTGGAGAAGTCACTATGGAGAATTACCACCTGGACCGAATTAATTGAAATGTTTCATTCATTAATTCAGAAGATAATTATTGATTCCAGTATTTGAATTAATTTACCTTCTCATTTAAAAGCGGAAAGCTTTCCGACGCCATGAAACATGGGGGACTTAAGCAATTCGAGTAACTTTGATAAGAAAATGTACATAGCAAGTCTAAATTCTAATAAAGAAATTAATGAAAAGTCTGTGTCAAGTGCAGAATTATTGTTGAGGGAGGTCTGTAATTTCGAAAGGCTAACGATTATGATCATTTATTAGAAAATCATTCTAAAATTTCCGAAAATTGGGAAAAAGCGGTACGAGTGTGAGGTTATGAGCGCGTAGGTCATAACCTCATCCACGAATTACATTTCTTGCAATCCATGTCATTTTTGAAATGATTTTTCAATAAATGATCATGATTGTTGTCTTTTTGAAATTTCAGACATTCCTCAACAATAACTCTGTACTTGGCACAGATTTTTCACTAGAGTTCCAAGTACGGGCTGAATCGGGTGTCACTTTTGCAATTTACAAAACAACACTTTTTCTGTGCTCTAATCTTTTTCCTCTTTAACAGATTTCATCCTGACACTTCAAACATATTTTCTATGGAATTTTTAATAATTTATGGTTACTCTAAATATTTTTTTCTTCGACAAATGGTAATAACTCCAATATATTTCTACATCAAAATTACTCGAAACTTCCGGAATTGCTATATATTTTCCGCGTTTGCGTAGTATTAGACTGGACATCCAAAACTCAGAGCAGATGTCGCCACTCTTTTTAAATCCGTAAGGCGCACGTTTTCTATAATTCTGCATCGTTCATAGCGATGAGCTATCAACTAAATTTGGCGCCAGTGTGGAAAAATAACCTCCATTGCGAATGCCGAAAATTTCAGCGAATAGCTGGTCGCCATGAATAATATAAAACAATAGAAAACTTGCACCCTACGGTGCCAAAAAGAGTGGCGATATCTGCTCTGAGTTTGGGGTATCTAGCCTACTTGTTTTCTTAAGGCTGTTGAAGCGGGGTACAAAAAATGACGAAAACTGTGGGGTCGCTTAAAACACCACTAAGCATTTTACTTTTGAGATTAAAGTTTTAAAAAGGCACTTTGCAAACTTTTCTGCAGCCCGGAAGGAGACTCGCTTTTGCAAAATTTGGACCTAGTATATGGTTATTCGGAAAAAATACATCTAGTAAAAAGCGAGAGTGGAAAAATATGTTCATGAAGAGAGTAGGGAGGGGACCGACCATGCTGTCACATGGAAGCAAACTTCCCAAGAAGCTTACTTGTAAATGATTTTTTGGAGACAAGAGCGGCACAGCAAATGTACTCGTGGGAAGGAGCATTTATTCATTTTCACCGCATTTCCTATTTAGCATGTTAAAACCGGATCCCATGCCAAAATCACGAATAATACCTATAAATACGTTCAAACACGCGAGGCACAAATACTCCAGAGAGAATAATTTCTGTGTATGGCACCTGGACGCTCGATCGCAGCACGCTGCCAATTTACTTTGTCAGTAAAGCCGCACCTTCATGCTGTTGCCATCTTTGGTGCCTTGGCGGGAATTTGAAACTTGAATAAAAAATGTAAGTTGTGATTTTCAAGTTTTTTGGTTTATTTACAAGACCGAATGATTGAGGAATACAATTGCATTGTATACTTGTCATTCGAATGACTAATTATTTTCTTCTCGAAATAAACGTGGATTTCGGAGAGGAAAAGTGTCCATGTGATAGAAGAATTTCGTTGTAAATTGCTACGGTTGAACATTTACTAAAACTATTTATTTTGATATTTCAAGAGTTGAGAATAATTTTTGAAGTTTAATTAATTTTTGAATTGTTTACTTGTTTTGGCATGAATGATAATAATTATATAATTCATTATTATATTATATCAAATGACAGAGTTGTAGTTATACGTATTAATATGTATTTATAAAAATTATCAACAGTTTCGCCAGATAACGCAGATGGTTCAAAAATTAAATACAATTGTAATCACTGTATGAAGCAGGCTTTAAATTTAGTAACAAACAATTTCGCACATTCCTATACAAGAATACAAATAAGCAAGTACCTACATTACCGACGTTTACTTTTTTCAAATTTGTGTCCACTTGAAAAGAGATATCGGGTTTCAAGTATTGAGAAGGAAATAGAAGACACTAGGAAGTTTTAGTTTTATGTGGTGCGACCTGTTCGTATTTACAAACCAAAACGAAAATTATTTTTCATACATGTTATTTTGTAATTATATTATATTATATTTTGTATTTGTATTATATTATATATATTTATATATATTATATATTTTATTATATTTTGTAATTATAAGCATTTATGACCAGCAGTGTGGGTTGAAAATAAAAAATTCTGGAATTCGAAATCGCTACAGTGCAAGTGAGTAGCGTATTGAGATCCTACAAAAGTATAATTAATTTGGAATCGATGTGTGGGCTTTTCTAGCATAGAAATAAACAGAAAAAAATCGACAAGACCTAGGAGACGAAATTAGAATTACTGCAAATTTTCAACATTTGGTATTTGGTAAACAAATTCCAAATTTTGAAAATTTGCTGTGATTCTAATTTCGACTTCTGGGTCTTGTCGATTTTTCTCCTTGTGTATTTCTATGCTGAAGAGCCCGCATATGCTCAGAAAAATGTTTAAACTACAGGTTATAAAGATAATTTCATTAAATACCAAAATAAATTTTTTATAAATTTGCTGTTTCTCCAATTTTTGTTCCTGAGTCTTGGCGATTTTTTTCCAAGTGCATTTTTGTTACTAGAAAGTTGTCAAGCACCCGGCAAAATTCTTTTCCTATTCACACAGATGTTAAGAATTTTTCCCGAAAACAGGGGTGAATTAAAAAGGAATTATCTCTTAGAAAATGATTGATTAAAATGCAAGAAAAATAATTTTCGTTTTGGTTTGTAAATACAAACAGGTTGCACCAAATAAAACTAAAACTTCCTGAGTGCCTTCTATTCCCTTCTCAATACTTGAAACCCGATATCTCATTTCATGTGGAATTGCAGGTTTTTAACTCGTGATTTAAATGAAAAATCAACTCGATATCTTATTTCATCTGGACTCAAGTTTAAAAAAAGTAAATGTCGGTAATGTAGGTTCTTGCTTCTTTGTACTATTATATGCATAGAAATGCACAAAATTGTTTGTTACTAAATTCGAAGTATGCTTTATACAATGATTCCAATTGTGTTTAATTTGTAAACTATCTGCGTTATCTGTCGAAACTGTTAATAATTTTTATAACTAAATGTGTATTATATTAAGAAATAATGAAGTGTTTTGATCCAGACTTAATTATTCTTCACTATCTCCTGACCCGTCCAAATCTACGAGGCTCGTTTGATAAGTAAGTTGAATTTTCCACTAGATGGCGCCAAAATCAACTTTGTAGTATATAGCAAAGAAATAACACTTTTCAAACTAACCTCTACCAAGCTTCTGCCAAAACCGACGCTTAGTTTGCGTTTGGCGTATGTTTGAAGTGAGCGTTTCAGTAGTTTTATAAAAATGGAGAGGGAAGAGTTCCGGGCATTGATAAATTATTTTTATTTAGGAAATTGGACGACCGCGCAAATCAAAGCCGAGTTAGATGAAGTTCACGGGGAGCTACTTCTTCGCTGAAAAGCTTTTATTTTTAGATTAACGAATTTAAACGTGGCTGAACTACAACTAAAGATGAAGCGCTCTCCAAACGCCCAATTACGGTCACCACATCGGATATGGTGGAAAATATTCATCATATTGTTATGGAAGATGGCCGAATCAAGAGGCATGAGATTTCCAAGTTTACAGGCATCTCCACTGAACTAGTCTATTACATCTAGCACGAAAAACTGGAGGTTAAGAAGGTGTGTGCAAGATGAGTGCCGCGATAGTTGACTTGCGATCAAAAGTGCAACCGAAAAGACGTTTCAGCTTAGTGTTTGGCAAAGCTTCATCGAAAACTGCAGGACTTTTTGCGTCAATTCGTGACTGTGGACAAAACCTGGATTCACCATTATACACCCGAGACAAAGCAGCATTCAAAGCAGTGGGTACTGCCTGGTGATAGTGCGCCACAGAAGGCGAAGCCTGCTTTGTCACCTTTTTGCCACAATATTTTGGGACTCCCAAGAAATTATTCTCATTGATTACTTAAAGAAGGATAAAAGTATGACAGGAATGTACTATGCATCATTGATGGACCGTTTGAAATGCCGAGCTATAAAAAGAGTGGCCACGACTAGCGTACAAAAATGTGCTGTTTCATCACGACAACGTACCGGCTCACATCTCCGCAATCGCAATGGTAAAAATACACGACCTGGGTTTCGAACTGATTCCTCATCCACCCTATTCTTCAGATTTGGCTCCGTGCGACTTCTTCCTGTTCCCGTATCTTGCAGACCTCGAGAAATCTTACCTTTCTGAAGGGATGAGAAAGTTGAAATCTCGCTGGACTAAGTGTGTAGCCCTCGAAGGAGACTATGTTGAAAAATGAAGGCAAAATTTTCAAAAAAAAGAATTTACTCACTTTTTTACCAAACTTATCAAACGAACCTCGTAAGAATAAGAAATCTCTACGAATAAGGGTCGCTGATTTTAAAATGGTTTGCAGAATTTTGTATTCTCGATGTAAAATCTCAATACCTTATTGTTCGTTAAAGCGTGAATAGGGTTTCAATACTTACCTTATTTATACGATTCTACATGATGCGTCTTCTCCATGATTTCCTAGCATATTACAACATGATAAATACGTATAACTACAACTCTGTCATTTGACATAATATAATAATGAATTATATAATTATTATCATTAATGCCAAGACAAGTAAAAAAATTAAAAAACTAATTAAACTTTCAAAATTATTATCAACTCTTGAAATATCAAAATAAATAGTTTTGGAAAATGTTAACAGTAGAAAATCACCGCGACATTCTTCAATCATTGCGTCTATACCTACGTGAAACCTTGAAAATTTTGCAAGTTTCATTGGACGAGCTGGAAAGGGGTTTGATTTTCTACCAATCTCCGACCGTCACGAACTTCACGCCATCTTTATAATCAGTAGGTTCAAGCGAGAAACGGGTTTAGTTTTCCACAAATCTCAGTCTGTCACCAGTTTAACGCCATCTTTATTATCGCGTGGCTTCAAGCACTCCGTTTCTTCAACTTCCCAGAATTCGATATTTAGAACCAATATTGAGGATCGATAATCAGAATCAATATTTGAATTTCGTGTAATTTTATAATTTATGAACATTGAATAGTTATGAAATTTAGAACCACCATGACATCGTAGGTTAATTTTCTGCGAGGATCAGTCGATTGAGAAACCCTTCGTCTTAATGCTTAACCTCAAACTTTAGTTAATCGAAATATGTAAAACCACTACGATTTCGTAAAATTATCGATGATAACCCAGCAAATTAAAAAAGATTTAAAAGAATTAAGAGTAATTGGAATCTGGAATTCCTGTTCAATCCGGTTTGTGGAACCTTTCGAACCTTCGTGAAAATAAAGACCGAAAAAAGACTACAGTAAGCAGGTATAGGCGTTGGTTTCAAAGCGATCTCAAACAGTCGTATTCTGGTGATCTGGTCCCCGGAAGACCACGTTTTATTTGCCCCTCATCCTACCCAGAGAGTCTGTAGATATAGAGCTATGTGTCAGACAGAGAGAGTAGTATCTATTTCAATACCATAAAAGTAAGC
>JAUMHM010000049.1:8629338-8639544 GCA_032362435.1 Melikaiella ostensackeni
ACCCAGAGAGTCTGTAGATATAGAGCTATGTGTCAGACAGAGAGAGTAGTATCTATTTCAATACCATAAAAGTAAGCCAGGTATAGGCTGAGAAGTGCATACCAGAAAAAGTTCAAACCCTGTCTGCAAGCGGTTTCGAATCGGCCTTTTTTTGGTCTTTATTTTCACGAGGGAATCCAATCGGATTGAAAAAGATTCAATGTTTTTAGGGTAGAAAATAATTAAATTTTTTTTCGCACTGCAATTCTTGCTTTTAAATTGCGCGTATTGAATATGTCATAAAATTCTTCATCTTTGTTTGAAAATTAATTATTAGTAAAAAAAACTCGGCGCAGTTTGGTGGTCCACAGAAAAAATAAGATTTTCCCATTTTTTGGGTTGCAAATCTAACCTCATAATTAGTTTTATAGGTTATGTCCGACATGGAATGAAAAGGAAATTGGCAGGTACCGCTTAATTACCAATTCCGTCATTCGATGTCATTCGGACCTACCAAAATACTCATGAATCTGGAAGGTTCCACAAACCGTATTTAAGTCTTAGCTCACCCAATGACTTTTGAATTCTTTTGAATCTTTTTTTGTTTACTGGGAATTAAATTGAGATCATTTGTTCTACTTCACCTCAAACTCTCGAATGTTATCTAATATTGAATAAATTCAATAATTTGTTAATCGACTAAAGTAATTATTTGTAGTATGTAGTATATAGTATACAGCCAATAGTATATGGTATATAGTCAAAATGATCTATTTCAGATTTAGAACCATTTCCTCTATCATTATCCAGCATAGGGGTTGAGCTAGGGCAAATTTGCTAGGTAATTAATTGTGCCCAATTCATTTATTACATTTACTTTCGACTTATTTGAGATTGTATTTCTTTGTGTTAACTTGAGTCATTTGAGTTGACCTAGGACAGGTCTAGCGCCCAATCATTACTTCGATTTAGTGGAAAGATTTTAAAGATATCTTTTTTATTATTATTAATTGTTCAAAAAGAAACCAACCAATTAATTATGAGTCGTATATTGAGAGTTAGCCACTCTAAATAAAAAATCTAAAATTTTGGAACGAAAGATAGGTGAAAACACCTTTTTTTATTCGGCTCACATTTTCCGCTTTCAATTCGATTCATGCTTCGGCGAGCAGAAGAGAGAAACGGTATTGGGCACATGGTGTCCTATGAACAACCGATAAGCAGAAAATGGAAAAGGCGTCTCAAAATTCACTTTTATAATCTAAATGCTCTAACTTTCATGCACATTATATGAGAGCAGATTATTTAGAAAATTGATTGTTTGCTTCATTAGGTACCGTAAACTGGGACTGAGCGGCGCATATGTGGGGAAAGCGATGAAGCCTCAATTCTGTACTTAAAACGCGATATTGTTTCTTCTACGTTTTTCAAGTGAAGTTTTACAAATGTCAGTTGCAAGCCTTTATATATTTTACCGAGAAGAAGCAAATATCTCATTCAGAAACGCAGAATCAAGGGTGCGCCGCGTTCCCTCACATGTGCCGCTTAGCTCCAGTTTATGGTATTATTACTATATTTTACAAACTTTTCAGTAACCAACTTTATTTTACCGTTCATCATCCATTTTCAGATTCCCTTAATTTCTTTCTACATTTTACTTTTTTTTACTTATTATGAAGTAGTGTGCAACGTCGAAGCCATTGGGAATTCTTTCGTTATTTACATTGCCCGACTAATTGCGCTGCTTCTTTTCTTAAGACTCTGAATAGAGAGACTCCTACTCTTAATTTTCTCATCTCTCTCACATCTTTTCTTTGGACTTTTTTTCTTGACAAAGGACTCTGGTTCGATCACGTAACACTAAGCACAGAAACGCTTACAGAATTGGTCGTTAAAAGTTTTTTGAAATCAGGAAGGTTTATTTGTGTACCTTTGACGAGGTGAAAATGTAAGGAATTACATCTTATCTTTTTCAGTGAATTTATTTTCCGAAGGGGAATTTTTTAAATATTAATTTTAGTACAAAATCTTTTCCAGTCTTTTAAATCTGACTTGATGTCATATGAAATAATTTGAAATTTAATGTGTTTTAAAAAATTCTTTACAATGACTACGATTCTAATGGGGAATTTTAGAGTTTGTAGGAATTCTAATTTTCATTCTTGAGTTTTGAAGACTATGTGTAAAATATTTTTATTGTTAAAACTTGAATTTGAAAATTTCAATTTTCAAAAGCCTAATTTCTGAAATTAATTCGGAACATTCATAAAATCATAGTATGAAAGTGTGTGATTTTGAATATTTATTTGCAGCTTTCCAGCGTGCCACTTTTTAAAAATGTAAAATTTTTCAATTTTGAATGTTTTAGTTCTAAATAAACTGGGTTTAGAAGTGTTGAGTTTTGATTATTTTGTGTTTGAGGACCTCGAAATAAAAATTGTTAAACTTTGATGGGTTCTACTGTGGATTTATACAATTGAATTTTTTTTCCATTTGGAAATTGTTTAACTTTGGAAATTTTGACTTTAAGTTTAAAATAGTTTAATTTTCAATTTTAAACTCTTCAGCATTAGAATTATTCAGCATTAGATTCGTTAACTTATTTCGTTTTTGAAAACATTAATTTAGGGTCGATACGAGTGTTATACGAAATTCAAAAGTTATACTTTGATTAATGATGCTTCACATATTTTAAAAGATTCTCGTTTCAAAATTTGAGAAAATTATCTTTAGACTTTCTACTTTCAATCGTCCCCTTCTTTAATAAGCAAATATTCGCACGGAGAAATATTTTTTATTTTATTTGGTAGCGTGGAAATAATGTCAGATTTTCCGTTATTACGGTTAAGTGCGATACGTGTAAAAAAATACTATAATCAATATTTTAGAAGATTTTAATTTTATTATATCATTTTTTCTTTTATTTGTTTTTTATTATGTAGTATTTAATATGAAATACGTCCGATGAATCCGGTGTACACCTTTTACGAAATCTCCTGGAATCTCCGGAAATCTTCGCAATCCTTTGAAGTTCCGTGAATTCTTTTGAAAATGTTGTAAATCCCTTAAAATTTTTTTAATTAAAAATTTGAATCTTATATGAAGGTTTCAGTGGTATTTAAAAGTTCCAGTGGTATTTAAAAAATTACCTATTTCAAATTACGTTATTCCTATATTGATTAAAAAATGATTTGTCTATGTTAATGTACTCATAAATTTGTTTTTAGAAAATAATTATTATGAACTGACATTTTCATTGCGAAAATAAGGTTCATTAACCTCTTTAACTAACCTTGAACTGATAAGAGATTTTCGTATTTGACAATAAAAATAGAAAAGCAAAAAACAGTTCTCACACTTACCCCGAGTCTAATTTTTATTTACTCTATCATAATTTATTTATAAAAATGATAAAAATCTAATGTTTTCAGGAAAACAACGAATATTGAAGGAAAATATAATACCTTCCTGCATTCTTGAAAATATGCAAAAAAAGATGCTTTAAGTAGAATAATTCAAATCCAAATTCCAGGTGACACAATTAAAAATTTGAGTTTTCCAAAAGCATCTTAGTTTCTTTTAAAATGATTGATTGCAGCAATAACTAATGATAGTCTCATTTTTTCTACAAATAATTAGAAATTCCAATTTTTCTCCTTAACACACTAACCGCGTTTACAATATTATAAATTAAAAGTGTGCAATTTTGAATGTTTTTTTCAACCTTTCATTTGGAGATTCTTTGACTTTAAAAGTTTTGGCTTTTGAGATGAAAATTTGTCAATTTTGAATGTTTAATTTCCTATTATAAATTCTTCAACTCTAGCATTGTTCAGCATTAGATTTGTTGATTTGCTTCTCTTTTGAAAATTATAAATTACCTCATTTTAATTTTTGAGAATTTAAATTTTTAATTCTATTCGAAACGTTCATAATATTTCAATTTGAAAATGTGCAATTTTGAATATTTAAATTTGATTAAACTGTACATATTTGAAAATGTTCAGTTTCAGTTATTTCGTGTCTGAAGACTTCGAAGTAAAAATTGTTAAGTTTTGATGGCTTTTGCTGTGAAATTATAAATTTTTGAATGTTTCTTATTTGTATATTATTCAACTTTGAAAGTTTGGACGTTTGAGAATGAAACTGTTCAATTTTGAATGTTTAATTTTCAATGTTAAACTCTTCAACTGTAGCATTATTCAGCATTGGATTCGTTAATTCGTTTCTTTTGTGTAAACTTTAAATTAAAGTTCTTCAATTTTTAAGACTTTAGGTTTTTAGTTTCATTCGAAACGTTTATAATAGTATAATTTGAAAATGTGAAATTTTGAATGTTTATTTCAAGCCTTTCATCAAGTCACCTTTTCCAAATGTGAGGTTTTTCAATTTTAAATGTTCTAAATTTAGATATTGTCTAACTGTGAAAGCTTCGACGTTTGAGTTTTAAATTGTTTAATTTTGAATTTTGAATTCTGAATTTCAAACTCTTAAAAATGCAAAATTGTTCAATTTAGAATATTTTAATTCTGAATAACGTCGGTTAGAAAATGTTCAATTTTAATTATGTTTGGGTTTTGAGATCTTGATATAAAAATTGTTCAATTTTGATAGCTTCCATTTTGGAATTGTAAGAGTTTGAATATTTTTGATTTGGAGACTGTCTAATTTTGATAGCTTCGATTTTGTATAATATTGAACCTTTGAGTTTAGTATTGTTTAATTATTAATTTTGCATTTTCAATTTTAAACTTTTCAACTTTCGAGTTGTTCAGCATTAGATTCGTTAATTTGCATCTTTTATAGAGATTTTGAATGATAAATTTTTTAGTACTGAAGGTCTAAATTTGAACATGTAAACATTCGAGAAAATTTTCTGAAAACGCCTGAAAAAACCAGGAAATATTGTTTTTTTTAATAACTCACCGACTGTAGTAAGCAACATGTTGTCCAGGAGCAAAGCAATGGCGACAATCACGAGGACAAGTCTTCGTGATTCTCGACACCGCTGCAGCCATCCATTCAATCCTCCACTCATTCTGACTGCCGCCTTCCTAAAAGACCAAGAAACAAAAAAAAGTAATTAAAATATGATTAAAAAATGGACTTTTGAAAAAATGTTCCCTTTATTTTATTTTAGATCGATATTCTAGAATATCTAGCACTCTTGATTTCTACATTTTTACTCAGGAAAAAAGTAATTCCAAATAAAATTTGCCTATTGAAAGTCACTCTATGCAAAAAAACTAGGTAGATCTCAAGAAAATGAATGCAAACATGATGTCCTGACTCGCATCTCAAGCAAGAAATCCTGATAGCATGCCACTTAGATCGAGCGTCTCGTCGATTGAACGCTGATTGGCTGTATTGTACTGACACCCTCGCGATGATTGCCTAGCAAACGTTCAGAAAGGGTTTTAATTAAATTCTTGTTGTCACAATTTAAGTTTCGAGAGCGAAAAGATTCAATAAATTTCGTCGCTTTTCAGAATCTTTCAAAAGATTTGAAAGATTTTCAGTCATTCAAAAAAATTTTAAAAGATTTCAAGAGTTTGAAGAAATTGCCTAGTACAATTTCAGACAGAATCTTAATTGTTTTAAGGGATTTCACTACATTTTAAGGGATTTCAAGGAGCTTAATCAGATTTCAAGAGATTCTACGGGATTTGAAGAGATACCAAGGGATTTTGATGAATTTTTAAAGATTTTAAGGACGCAAAAACGACTTCCGCGGATTACAGAGAATTATAAGGGATTCCAAAGGATTTCAAGAGATTTAAAAATATTTAGAAAGATTGCACGAGATTTTAAAGGATTTCAAGAAATTTAAAGTGGTTTCGATATCACGGGATTTCGAAGGATTTCAGGAGATCTCAAAGATTTCAAAATATATTCACGGATTTTAGAGGATTTCGTAAGATTTTGAAAGATTTAATGCAATTTCAAAGATTTTTAGGGATCTCGTCATACTTCGAAATATTTCACGGAGTTTCAAGGATTTTAAGTGATTTCTAGAGATTTTAAAGGAATTTTTAGATATTTCGAGAGGTTTCAAGAGATTTGGTAAGATTCCCACGGATTTTGAGGATTTCAATTAATTTTGAAGGGATTTCAAAGATTTCAAGGAATCTCGTAATAATTCAAAATATTTCACAAAGTTTTAAAGATTTCACCCGATTTTTAGAGATTTTAAGGGCTATCAAAAATATCCTAAGGGAAATCAAGAAATTTGGAAATATTTCAACGAATTTTAAAAATTTCAATTTATTTGAGGAGGATTTCAAACATTTCAAGAGATCTCGTAACACGTTAAATATTTCACAGTATTTCAAGGGTTTTATGTGATTTTTAGGGATTTTAAAGGGTTTTCAAATATTTTAAGGGACTTCAAGAGATTTGTAATGATTTCGAAGCATTTTAAAGATTTCAATGAATTTGAAAGAGATTTCAAAGATTCCCAAGGATCTCGTAATAATTCCAAATATTTCAAAAGAAGTCGCGGGATTTCAAAGGATTTTAATGATTTCAATGAATTTCAAATGGGTTTCGAAGATTTCAAGGGATATCGTGATACTTCGAATTACAATGGTTTTTAAAAGATTTTGATGGATTTTCAAATCTTTTAAAAGATTTCGTGAGATTCGGAGAGATTCCCATGGATTTTGAAGGTTTTAATGAATTTAAAAGGGATTTCAAAGATTTTAAGTGATTTCGTAATACTTCGAAATATTTCACGGAGATTCAAGGTTTTTAAATAATGTTTAGAGATTTTAAGAGATTTCAAAATATTTTAAAGAATTTTTAGAGATTCTAAAGGATTTTCAATTATTTTAATGGATTTCAAGAGATTCGAAAAGATTTCCTGGATTCTAAAGATTTCAGTGAATTTCAAAAGCGTTTTAAAGATTTTAAGGAATCTCGTAATACTTTAAAATATATCACGAAGTTTCAATGAATTTTAGAGGGATTTCAAAGATTTCCAGGGATCTCGTAATAATCGGAATGTGTCACGGAATTTTGAATATTTTAACCGATTTTTTTAGATTTTTAGGGATTCTAGAGTATTTTTGATGATTTCAAGCGATTTCAAGCGATTTCGAGGATGTCAAAAGGTTTTACGGAGCTTCGAAGAATTTTAAGGGATTCCAATGGATTTTAAGAGGTTTCGAAATATTTCGAAAGAAGTCACGGGACTCCAAAGGATTTTATTGACTTTGGAAATTTGAAATGGATTTCAATGGTTTTAAGGGATCTCGTAATATTTCGAAATATTTCACGAGATCTTAAGGATTTTAACCGATTTTTAGAGATTTGAATGGATTTCCACGGATTTCAGAGGATTACAGGGGAATTTAAAGATTTCAAACGATTTCAAGAATTTCAAAAGATCTCACAAAATCTCAAAGAATTTGAAGAGATTTCCACAGTATTTATAAGGATTTCAAGGGATTTCCAGAGAATTTAATCGCTTTAAAGGTATTTCAAGAGATTACGTGTGATATCTATGGAATTCAAAGGATTTCAAGAAATTTTCTCATGATTAAAAAAATTTTATGGGATTTACAAAATTTTCAAAAGAATTCACGGAACTTCAAAGGATTGCGAAGATTTCCGGAGATTCCAGGAGATTTCATAAAAGGTGTACACCCGATTCATCGAACGTATTTTATATTAAATATTACATAATAAAAAACAAATAAAAGAAAAAATGATATAATGTGTATTACATTGTAAAAAGTAGTTTTTCCCAGTCAAAAGTGGTTTCAATGAGCATATTTGGAGAAAATAATTGGAACTATACTCCGTCTCACGAGAGAACATCAGCAGTCGCGCAGTTTTTTCTGGAAAGGGTGGAGTAAATCCCGTAGAGGGTGTGTACATATGTTTTCCTTTGAAACTGTAGCCAATAACTGATCAACCAAGGCGTCAAATATTGCTACTGAAAAATATGTTAAACAGACATCTGAAGTTATTACTACTCGACTGTGGTCATATATCTAAGAATAATGAACTTTTGGAAAGGAGAAGGATGAAAAGAAGTGAGCAAGAGAAGAGTGAGAAAGAAATGAGAGAAAAAGGACAGATCTAACACTTAAAACCCAGACTCTTGCCAGCAGGGATGCTTTTTCGAGATGTGAGATTAAGTAATTATGCAATTAGCAATTGTAAAACGTGATTTTCGGAATCTACAAATTTCTACAATTCCAGGCATATGTTATTCACCTGAAAAAGTGTACAATTTGAAGGAGTTAAATGTAACAACTAATGTCAGCATTTGTATTTGTTGCTTGTCAAATCAAAGATTCCAAGTGCCTTGATCTTACAATCCATGCTTGCAAAATTAAAAATTATCTGCTTTCGAATTATTTTTCAAATTTTTTAAAATTGTTTTTACCCTTCATTCCTCAAAACTATAAAATCTAAAGAGTCTAAAGTAGAAACTTGTAAATCAGTAAACCACGCCCTAACTCTACACGTTTATAACAGATGCGCAAACTAGACGAAATTTGGTCTTTTCCCGCTGATGTTCTCTCGAAGGACAGAGTATAGTAAGCTTACGTAAGACATGCCTTAGAACCTTCCCCCTCCCAAAAAACCTTACGTAATTCATGGACGCTCCCTAATAAAAATGAAATATTTGTCACATAAGTATCTCTTAAAAAAATTAATGAAAAACATCATCTTTCGTATTTAATTAATTTTTCACAACTTGTAACAGTTGACGAGGCATTTTTATAAGAAAGAAGCTCGTAAACGACTAAGAAGCCTGGAATAATTTCGCGAGTGGATTCATAAAATGAAAAATTTTATGGAGAAAGTGTAAAGATTCTTATACAAAATAGATTCTTTCTTGGAGGAGATCCTAGATCTAAGATTCTTATTAAGTAATATAATGCGTAATTATTATAAAAAACAAATGAATTCTGCATTTTTCTGAGCCCTCTCGTCTCTAGATGAAAATTATTTGTTTATTAATCAAATAAATGTAGTTTAAAAAACTAAGACATTTCGCCTTTAAAATTCAATTGCAGTTACTTTATACGGTGTGAAATTTCGCGATCCCTGATGCTCTTTCCTTTTTGCTAAAAGCAAAATGGTTAGAGGCAAGAATGGCAGGCCACTTACCGGCCACAATTCTCTAATGATTCTGGATTCGACTTTCCGGTACTTACCACTTACATACACGCAACCTAAGTTCAGCCAAGTGTTCACAGAAGAAAGAATCTAAGTGCCGTGAAATCTATTGACTTTATGTCCAGAGGGTTCGATTTTATTGGGTCACTCGATTTCATTTATATGTCCCCCTAAATTTTCAAATCTATGCAGAAGAACAATTTAAAAACTCAGTACTTTTTACTGAAGCTAAATTATAATTTGTCTGTGTTTGTTAAATTTGAAGGAAAAACTTTAAAGAATATAAACTCTAACAAAGTCATCTTGTGTAACAGAAAATGGCACAAAAAGTTTTTAAAACAAGTAAAATATGTTTCCAAAAATCAGTGTGAGAGGCTCATTAGAGACAAAAATCTAACAAAGGAAAAAAGCGGAGGGAAAAAGGGGAAGAGATCTTTGCCTTATTCCTTCTCCGTCTTTTTTTATACTACTAGGATCCAAAATGATTCGAGGTCATTTAGACCTCCTCATCAGGAAAATTGTATAGGAAACTACGGTAATATTTTGAGAATTTAATATTTTCTACTGTTTTTGGTATTTGTAAAATTGAAAACCTTTTCTGTTGATTATATTATAAATGGTTTTCGAAAAAACATCTCGGTCGATCCCCTCTTTCACTCTATCTCTTCAAATTCATGATGAAATTAACCAGAACGCACTTGGTCTAATTTGCTGTTGACACCAAATAGTATCAACTTTGACGAGTCTCAAAAAATCAACTCCTTCAAACAAAAGCTTAAAAATTGTGAAATTAATTGAATATAGCCTATGATCCCGAATTCACTTCCATTGATAAGTCGGTTACGAACAGGCTCATCATTGGGTTACAAACTGGCTCGAAGAGGACTTTCGGGGGCCACATCGGGTATGTTCGTTCAAATTCTTAATTATTTGATTAATGCATCCTTAAATTTGTTTTCAATGACATTTTCGATTGAAAATGGATTATTCTTTGCGTAAGAAGAAAATTTATTGCATTCAAATACTGCTTGAGGCATTCGAATAGGATTTTATTCTTTCCAGCTTCTTAGTAGGTTACGAACCGGGGCCTTT
>JAUMHM010000049.1:8652526-8690800 GCA_032362435.1 Melikaiella ostensackeni
CAAGAATTTTGGAACGATGTTGTTGTCCCTGCATCGTTTCAAGAAAGCTAAAGATGTTAGTAGCTTAGCTTGAGAAGTCCTGAGCTTACTAAAAGTGTTAGTTTTAGTAAGAAAACTCTCCCCGTAGAGTTTTTTAATTTTTTTAATATTTTTTTTGCAGAAGTTACTATGAAAAAGTTATTTTTAATTGGTAACGACAACGATAACTAGTTAGCCTTCGAGCACGTTCTGACTACAGTTCCTCCGTTTCTACTTAAACACATTGTTTCCCTTGCAACAGTTCTTAGTCCCTGCATCCAAAATACCCAATATTGTGCTATTTAGTCACTTTTTGTATGAAAGTTAGGAATTAATGTTATATGTGCAAGAGGTAGAGAACGCAGCTCGTTACGGCTTCAAGTTTGTTAAGAGAGAATTAGTTCAGCTTGGATGGAACAGTAACGCAGTTCACCGAATGAATAGCTTAATTAGATCTTGCTACAAGTTTGATCCGGACTACAACCAGACTCATAAGATTGTCAATTAGCTACCACCAAAGTTCATGTAGAGACTTAGTGGAATCAATTGCGAGTTGCTTGACTTGATTTTGGACATCAGAGCGGTTTGTCAATTATTCTCTAATAATTACCAATCACAACTTCATTCTGTAATCAAGAAGCAATTGAAGCAGGGAATGCTGAACGGTGTTAAATCCACTTTTTGATCAAACTGAATTTTTTTTAAAAACAAACTTTTTCGCTTTTTTACACCCATTTCAGTATGAAAATTAAAAATATGCAATTTTTACCATAAAATTTAGTATTCAAATGTATTCATATGTTTAAAATTTCAAAAAAATCGATCCAAGTGAATGAAGTACACCAAATATTCAAGTTTTCTTAACAATTTAATAGCAATTATAGAATTTTAACCAATATTTAATAATTGGAGATATAATTACCAAAATTGAAAAATGTTGTACTAGTTCTGCAAATGTTTCTTTTTTCTATAATTTAGTGTTTCTTGCTTATAAGAAAATAAAGTATGTATTTAAGATGATTAAAATAATAATCATAAACATTCTTAACGATTTATCTACTATCTTTACTTATAATACCAGGGAAAGGTGAACGATGCTAAGTTCATTAGATTTCCATTAGATTATTACGTGCGCATGCAGCGCTATATATTTTTTTATAATACATAATGATTACTAAACTGATCCATCCACCTACACACAAAAAATATTTTTCTCAATCAGTTGTAAATTGTTTTTCTAGAAAGGTTTTTTGCTTCTTCCATAAAATTAGGTTGATTTGACTCAGCACCGTTTAGGATTCCCCGCTTTAATTATAAAATCATATCATACCCAAAGTAAACCATATTAAAACACTTGGAACAATAAATAAGATACATAGGTTTTGCAGTGCTCTATGGAACTAAAAAAAGTATCAAAAAAGTATCTTTCTGGAGGAAAAAGTATCCTTGATAATAAAAATAGTATTAGAAAAGTAGCCTTTTTAAATCAGTCAAAAATTAGGTTTCTGAAATAAAAAAGTAGTGTAAAAATACTTCAAACTGAAAAAAACGTATTTGAAAGACATTTCTTTCATACTTTTCTGTACGTAAATAACTGTGCGGAAGACTAATTTTTTCTTAAATCTCATTAATTCCCTACTGAGAGTCCATTGGATGTCCATATGATGGCGAACTGTTTTCGAAAAAATGACTTTTTTCAAAAATATGTTTTTCATGGATTGGAATGTTTATTTAATAAATTCTTATGTAAAATTATGTAAATTTTCAACCAAAAAGTGTAAGTTTTCAACCAAAGAGATGAGTTTGTAACTTAAATTATGAATCTTCAAAGAAAAAAATTAATTTTCAACGGAGTAGTTCAACTATCAACCAAACAGTTGAATTTCTAACAAAAAAAGATAATCAGAAGCAATTTTTACCAAAAGAGAGGAATTTTTGAACCAGAAAGACGAAATTCAAGAAAAGAGTTGAATTTTCAAACCAGAAAAATTCTTCGGTAATGGAAGAAAAACAGTTTCAATCTAACTGTTCAAGTTTCAAGACAAAGAGACAAGTTTTTTGAAAAGCAGTTGTATTTTCAACCTGAAGATAAATAAACTCTCATGTAAAATGATGTGAATTTTCTATTAAAAAGTATAAGTTTTCAACCAAAGAAATGAGTTTTCAAATTAAATTATGAATCCTCAAAGAAAAAAATGAATTTTCAATAAAGTATTTCAACTATCGAACAAACAGTTGAATTTTTAACTAAGAAAGATAATTAGAAGCAATTCCTACCAAAAGAGATGAACTTTCAAACCAAAAAGACGAATTTTTTACAAAGCAGTTGAATTCTCAACAAATGTTAATTTCCAACCGAATAGTTAAATTTTCTACCAATATAGTTGAATTTGCAAGCCCAAAAGAAGAATTTTTAACAAAATAATTGAACCCGCAACCAAAAAGAATGATTTTGTAACAAAACTGTGAAATTTTTAACAGAGTAATTAAATTTTCTACTAAAAAAAAAGCTTCTAACCAAGAGACATGAATTTTCGAACCAAATAGTTGAATTTTTATCCCGAAGAGACAAAACAGTTGAATCCGCAACCAAAAAGGCGAATTTTCAACCAAAAAGGATAATTTTTCAACAAAATTGTGAAATTTTCAAGAACATAATCATATTCTCAACTTAAAAATAAGCTTCTAAGCAAAAGCCATGAATTTTGAAACCAAATAGTTGAATTTTTAACACGAAAAGACAAACATTCAACAAAATAGTTGGATCCTTAACCAAGACAGATTAATTTTCAACCAAACACTTGAATTTTCAAGCAAGGAAGATTTGTCCGCCAAGAAAGAAAAACCAAATTGTTGACGTTTCAAGTCGAAAAGACAAAGTTTCTACAGCGCAGTTAGATTTTCAGCCTAAAAATATGAATTTTCAGCAAAGAAGTTATTGTACAACCAAATCGTTTGATTTTCCACCAAAATGGTTGAATTTTCAGCCCATGAAAAATAATTTTCAACAAGACAGTTGATCTTGTTACCAAAAGGATGAAATTCAACTAAAATGATGAATCTATCACCAAACAAGCGACTTAAGAAAAATGGATTGAAATGTTTATTCATTAAATTCTCATGTAAAATTATCTAAACATAATATTTAAAATCTTTTTTTTTAAAATAAAATTTGTTTTTTTTTTCTTAAATTTTCAACTTTTGAAAATTCACCTAATAAAAATTGAAGAAAATTGAATTTTAAACACTTGTATTTTCAGTTGTTGAAAATCTAAGACAATTTAAAATTATATATTACGCCTTATTATTTTGAGACTTTTTACAAAACCCATCGAGTGTTCAATTTTTTACATCACTTCACTAAAAAAAAAAGTAGCAAAAAAGTAGCTTCACATTGAAAAAATAGCCTTGTCTAAAAAAATATCAGAAATGTAAAAAAATGTGGAACTTCGAAGCCTGGATACAATATGTACTTTTTTGAATGAAGGAATTAAATAAAGAGACATAAAAGAGACTTATCTGAGATGTTAAAATTAAAATTAAAATTGCGATTCTAGAATTTATGTGGAAAATTTAAAATGGAATGTGTTACTGAATAGGAGATACGGAACGATGAATGGAGGCTGTCGACTCTGGGGCTGTTGATTTAGGAAGTATCGAGCACAAGGATGAGAGACCTTAAAGGGCAAACTGTTGCTTCGAGCTTCAACAAGTAGACCGACGCGTCGCGACGCCTTGGAGTCCGAAGTTTTATTTCCTCTCCGAAAAAAAACATTCTAAAACTTGCCTCCTCCCAGATTTCTTTTTTCAACTCAAAACCTTTGAAACAAATTATATCATGTTTTTTTTCTATCAGAGAATTGAAATCTAAACAATAATAGATATGAAATCTCAAGGTGTAATTTTGATTCGAAACTTTGATATAAAAAATGTGGAATAACATAACTTCTTCATGCTTATGAAAAATGATGTCTGTTTATTAGTAAATAATTTTTGGTTATAGCCGAAATAGTGAAATATCTCATTTTTAAAATATAAATCTTCAAACAAAAAAATCGTTTTGACAAAAATAAATGCCAATAGTAGAAGCAGAAGGATCCTGTTAGAATTACTAGTCTCCACTTTGTCGCGCGATATTGCACGCTGAGTGAATTACTCCCGTAGAATTGCATTAACTACAGAAAACGCTTACTGGCAACTATTGCGAGCTTTTGGATTGGATACTCAGAATATCGAGACTTTAGTCTGATTGTCAGAACCAGACAAATTTTGTCTTCACTCACAGTAAAAATTATATATTACTTGAACTTTGAAATTATATATTATTATATTATATTATATCATTATTAATTATATTAAACATTGGCTTCCTAATGTTGTCCTTCCGTCCATTGGACATTAATTTTCTGGATTCTACTGGTTTTTTAATGCTTCTGTTTCACTATTTGTTTATTACTAAGTGATGGAATAAAAAATTTCATTCGAAAAAAAATTAATTCCTACAGCCATAGATAGCTCGATAAACGAATATAAATTTCATTTCATTTAGTTTCAATTAATAGAAAATCGAGTTTTCCTTGCATTATTCCTAACAAAAAAAAACTTTTCATTTTAATTTTAAGATTTTTACACTATTTCAGCTATCTTTAAATGATTAAAAAGACGAGTCTTCAACAAAATAGTTGAATCCTCAACCAAAACAAATTAATTTTCAACCAAAAATTTGTATTTTTTAGCAACAAAAAAATTAAATTTTTACCGAAAGAGATGAATTTTCAAATCAAAAAGACGAATTTAAAAAAAAAATCTAATCAAAAACAGTTGAATTCAACCAAAAAGACGGATTTTCAACGAAGTAGTTGAATACTCAACAAGAGCAGATTAGTTTTCAACCAAATAGTTGTATTTTTCACCAAAAAATAGAATTTCTACCAGAATAGATGAATTTTTAAACCAAAAAGACGTTTTTTTAACAAAAGAATTCAATTTTCAACTGAAAAAGATTTTTCAGTCAAGAAAGAGAAAAAATTTCATCCGAAATATTGAATTTTTAAGCGAAAAAAAAAGGAATTTTCTACAAAAATGTTGAATTTTCAACTCGAAAATATGATTTCTATACAAAAAAGTTAACTTTCTACCAAAATAATTGAATTTTCAGCCCAAAAAAAAATTTTCAACCATAAAGGATAACATTTTAACAGATTAGTTGAATTTTTAACAAAACAATTAAATTTCTAATTAAATAATAAAATGTTTGTCCATGAAAGATGAACTCTTAACTAAAATCATGTTTAGAAGCTTTGCAATCTACCCTAAAATATTTTTGAGCATATATAAACTGTATCGCACTCAAAATTTGAATTAAAAAAATTAGAAGATTTCCACAATGAAAATGGCCAGATCCTCAATTAAATGAATATTAAAAAATTCGTCATTCACAGAGCTTTGCAAAAATCGAAAAAATAAATTTTTCTTCGTAATCTGCATGATATTCCTATTTCTGAAAAATCTTCTAAGGTTCCGAAATTTCCAGTTTTTTGACAAGAATTTTTAAAATTTTTACATTCTTTTTTTAATTTTGAAAATGTTCGAAATTTTTGAATGTTGATAGGATTAACCTGGTTAGCGGAATTTATCTTTATAATTCATTCATATATTTATATCCACTCAAGTCTCCAGTTAACGTCTGTCTCGGGTATGGACTGCGATGATCGTAAGGCCCTTCCAAGCATTTCTATGATGTAAACAGTCAGGGCCGTATGAACCATTTCCAGTGGGAATACATAATATTTATTGACTCCATTTTGTACAATTGTAGATTTTTGTTATCATAAAGGATGGATCATTTTTAATTAATGAAGACTAATTAATGAAAATCAAGAGTTGAGTGTACTTGGAAACTACTTAAAATTACTATTATAATTTAAAATCATAAAACTCAAATGTTTCAGTTTGAAAACCATTTAACTTTTCTTCTGCAGTCCAATATTGTCAAATCTTGAATAGATATGGTTTTGAAATCTTTATCACAAAATTGTTCTATTCTGAAGGTTTAAATTTGGAATTGTCCAATTATGAAAATTTTAATTTTATATCATTCGATTTGAAACATTTTCAAGGAAAAATGATTAATTTTACATACGTCTCATTTAGAGTTATACTCGTATAATGTAGGCATCTAAAAAACTTTATTATTATTATATTGTGACTAATATTATTATTATATTATTATTATAATATTGCGTTTAATTTTTTCGTATCCCTTACTGTTTATATTTTGAAATGGAGCATACAAAAAAGTGTTTTGAATGAAATATTGATCCTGGATGTATTTTTATATGCAAAAATTTCAAATTATGTCTACTTATTTAAATGGATTTTTACGATTTCCAAAGATTTCAATTGATTTTAAGGGATTTCAACGAGTTTCTAGAGAACTTTATAGGAAATAAATTAAATTTTATTTTAAGGTATTTCTACGGATTTCTGCGATTTCAAGTCATATAAAGGAATGACAAAATTTTTTTAATTTAAAAGATTTCAAATTATTTTAGAAATTTCAAAATTTTCAAGGTATATAAAAAAATTTTGTAGGATATCCAAAGAATTCAAGGGATTTCTAGAGAACTGAAGGGAATAAATTCAATTTGTTTTATTTTAAATGAATTCTATAGATTTCGAACTATTTCAAAGATTTTAAAAATTCTAAAAAAATTCAAAAGAATTAAAAGATTTCAGGCGATTTCTACTGATTTTAACAGATTTTCAAAGATTTAAATGAATTTCAAAATATTTCCAAAGATATCAAGGGATTTCAAGAGATTCCAAAGGATTTTCATGGATTCAAATTTATTTATTATAGTTTTTCTACTTTTCATAATAATTCTTTCAATATTTTTCTATTGCTTCTTCATAGAGGAAGCTTTGTAGCGATGAAAATGTTCGAACGTTATTTTTTGAAATATTTCGACATAATTCGACCTCAGGAGTCAGAAAATAAGGTTTTTGTGTTTTTTTGAGGTTTTTGAGTTGTGTGTGCCAACAATACTCTTTTTACAACAACTCAAAAACAAGCCGAGCTAGGGTCATGAAATTTAAAGGGATTGTAGTCCTAAATAATGCCCATTATTTATTGAGCCTTGAGCCGGATCGGACAAGGATAAATCTTTTCTTTTCGATTTCATATTTTTCTCAAATTCCTTTTTGATGTGGGATTTTTTGCAATTTTGATTATATTCAGGAAAAAAATGTATACGTAGCTTTTATTGAAATACATCCTTTTTTAACAAAAAATTTTGAGGTTCATTCATTAAATATCATGAGAATTTTGCAAGAAAAGTAATTTTAATAATTCGAAATTTTAAGAAATTTGTATTACATTATTGGCAGTAATACTAGGCTCTGTGTCCTGAATTTTTTCAAACACGATGGAAGTATTTAATTGATTTGAATCAATAGAATGATTATAGCTATCTCCAAACAAAAATTTTCATCTTTAAGAATTTTTAAAGTTTTAAATTTTTCATTTATAAGCAAAATTTTGTTTAAATGTTGGAAATATGGCAACATAATAAGTAACAAATTTGTTCATTTGGTCAATATGAATCGATTTATGTATTTGGAAGCACTCTTAGACCAAATGAAGTTATGATATGTACAAATTCGTAAATTTATGTAAGGTTTGTAAGAGAAAAACTTTCTTAATTTTGGGAATATACGAATATTGTATTATTAAATTTATTCGTTATGATGAAAAAAATCAATTGATGTATTTAACAAGCCTGTATGATTAAAGGAAATTACGATATTTACAGATTTGTCAATTTTTTTAACGTGTAAAGGGTAAAAAATTCTCAATTTTTGAAATACACCAATATTTTAAGTGCAGAAGTTCGTGTTGATGAAATGAAACTTTTGAACTATATAAAAACCTCCTATGATATATGAAAAATGAATAATTGGCAATAAATAATGATGAGCAATACAAATAAGAAATAAATAATGAAAAACGCAGGCGAATTAACCTCTTCCATACCCTCAGACTCCTTTTAAAATCCAAATTACTCTTATGATAGCAGTCTTTTATCAAGAGCATAAAAAATATATCAGCCCGACTCTTGTTAAAGAATTATTGCTTCATAATAAAACAATTCTCTATGAGGAAGCATAGAATTCATGAAATGATCTCAATTAAAGAATAAAGATACACCATATAATGAACACGCCCACCAAACTACTTTGCAGTGGTTTATTTATTTTAATGCTGATTATCTTATAACCATTTTCTATATAATGTTTCAACAATTAAAAACTCAGTTTTATTCAATTTTCAACAGTGAAATTTTCAGCAATTGAAGATTCAAGAAGAAAGCGAATTTTTTATTTAAAAATGTTATATTTACATAATGCTTTACAATGATTTCTAGGTCAAAACAGCAATATTCGAATTTTATTAACTCCACCTTGAAATTCAAAAGCCACTCTAGGTGGAATTCACATTTTCACTCAACCGGAATATTATCAAATAGTAAAATACATCTTATTATTGAAATTTTTTATTTATCTTATTTTTTATATTGTCCTATACTGTATAATTTTTTACATTATGTGGTAGAGCAATGCTTCACGTGCTATAGCGCGTACATATTAGGCTCGTAATAATATTAATGATCAACAATCTATTTTGAAAAACCATAGAAAGAAAAATCTGGAATGAAATAAAAGCTCAGATGTAAGAAATAGTACAAATATATACAGAAAAGTGTGACTTTTTTAACGAGATAGTCATTTTCCTCTTATTTCCCTTCACGCAGGACCCTAACGCACTATAAGTTTCAATTTACACGCATTCTTATTTGCTTCGTAACTCCAGCAACTACCAGTACTATTTTGTCGATTACGAATATAAATGGGAATTCCAACCCGAAGGAAGGAAGGAAAAAGGAGTCTAAAGACGAGACGAATGAACAAGACCTGAAATAAAATTACAGGTTCGATCGGGATAAACGAATTTATAAGTTTCAGACCCCCTTTGTTCTTCCTTTCACCGAAGGTGAATGTACTGCTTTTTTGCAATTTTAATAAAGAAATATACTCAGTGCCTTTAATAAATTAATCCATTCTGCTGGAAAATCTCTTCATAATTTTTTTTGAATTATTAGGACTTCTTCAAAGTAGTATTAGTAAAAATGAGTTTAAATTTTTTCGACGCACAACTTAATTTGCATAATTGATGATGATAAACAAATAAGTAAATATCAAGATTTGTGGTAGCCAATCTCTGCTAAGTACAAATAACAACAAAAAAATACCATAAAAAAGTACAATTTTTCACTTTTGTCATTGACTACGGACAACCTATCAAACCTATCAAACCGATTGACACAAAATTTTAACTGGATGCACGTCATCATTTTGTAGTTCTGTTTTTCGAGAGGTTATTATACCTTCATTAGTTAAAAATTTTTCAAGAATTTTATGAAAGACAAAAGATGCTCTTACACTAAATTCTTTGGTAAATATTAGTGTTATTATGTAATTGAATTTTTTTGGTTTTTCCTTTGTGCATAGCTACAGATAAATCTATTTGTCCGATTAATGTAAAATTTTAACTGGATGTGTGCGGCAATATTCTCTAGTGCTATTTTCTATGAATTTATCATATTCAAGCAGTGAATGGAGTGAAAATGATTCCCATGTCCTTGACTGCGTTTCTTATTTACTACTTAAATCAGTTGTCTTCAAATCGTCTTAAGTAGGAAACATATGTTTTGGCCAGAGAATGCAATTTCTAATTTTATAATGAATATTCGCGCTGAATAGAAACTAAATGTAAATGGGAAATCAATTACAAGAATCTCACAATCAATAAATATCTCTTACTTGAATTATTTATTTGAGTTTTTGTTTTCGAAGTGAAGACGGAAATTGATGGCTAGACACATATTTTTTATCTCATGAAAAAATTAGCAGAGTCCTAATAAAACTTTTTTTTATACTCAAGCAGTGAGTGAAATGAAAATGATTTCCATATTTTTGACTGCATTTTTTATTTACTACTTCAATCAATTGCTGTGCGTTCTGATCAGGCGGGAAAATTTTTAATTTTCTAATGAATATTCAGTCTAAATAGAAACTAAATGGAAACCGAGGAGTCAATTACTCCTACAATGTGGTGTATATTGTGTATACTTAACGCAAGAATTCAAATTATTATAAGGGATTTCACAGGATTCCACAGATTCCGAGGAGTTTTAGAGAATTTCAAAAGACTTGAAAGATTTCAAATACATCTATGGATTTCAACGAATTCCAAGGAATTTCAAGGAATCCCAGAGAATTTCCGCGGATTTTAAGCGACTGCGTCAGATTTCATCGGTTTTTGAGTTATTTAAAAATATTTCCACGGATTTCAACGAATTGCGTAAGATTTGCAAATATTTCAAGGTATTTTAGAGGATTTCAGAGATTTGCAAAAAATTTTCGGGGATTTTGAGGGATTTCAAAGAATTTCAAGAGATTAAAAAAATTTTTAGGGATTTCAAAGAATTTTTTTGATTTTTCAAAGATTTCAAAAGATTTCTAGAGAACTTCAGAAAAGAAATGAAATGAAATAAAATTTCAAGATATTTGAACAGAATTTCTTAAAGAACTTTAATGAATAAGTTTAATTTAATTTCTAAACCAGGGATTTCGAATGATTTCTATTTATTTTAATGGATTTTTACGATTTCTTAAGATTTCAAGGGACTTTAAGGGATTTTAAAGAATTCGTAGAAAACTTCAGAGAATAAATCAAATTTTACTTCAAAGAATTTTAAATATTTTAAGTTTTTCTTAAAGATTCTAGAGAATTTCATGGGATTCAAAAAATGTCAAAGAATTTTGTAGGATTTGCTAAGCTTTCAAGGAATTAAAAATAATATTACAAGATTCAAGAGTTTTTGTAGTGCATCCAAGTATTTCGAAGGTATTCCAAGGGATTTCAAAGAATTTTGTAGGATTTCCAAAGATGTAAGGCATAATTTCAAGGGATTTCTTGAGAACTTTGGAAAAAAATGAAATGAAATGAAATTTCAGGAGATCCCCAGCGATTTTAAAGATTCCAATGGGGAAAGTTTTTTATTGAATCTCTAAGGATTTCAAAGATTTTTAGGGACTTGAATGTTTTTTACTTTTAGATACTGATGAATAAATTTAATTCAATTTATAATCAAGTGATACCAAATGATTTCTACTTATTTCAATGTATTGAAAGTACAAGTAGCTGAAGATTTGTTTAGTAGTTGCGAATTGTTAAAATTTCCGAGTGCTGCACGTTCAATTTTAAATGGTACGATTTCAATTGTTCCACTTTGTAAATTTTTCATTTGTAATTGAACTTCTTTAATTTAAAAAAGTATAAAACACAATTTGACAATCATTAATTTTAAATAATAATATAGTAAGTATAGTAATTTAAATAATAATATAGTTTAATTTAGAAGGTTTCTCATATTCAAAATGTCATTTTGAACGTTTTTTAGAATATGTGCTTAGCTAAATTCAGATGGTTTACAATTTAAAATTCTTCAATTTTTAATAAGTAAGAAGGGAGGAAATTTGGGTTCTTCATTTTTTTTTTAATTGTAAGAAGAAGTTTTTTTCATTTTGAAGGTTTTGAGCTCAAGAGTCTCACTTTAACTGATTCAATTTGTAATTTTTCGGTGCATTTTAGCGGCCACTGTGTAAATTATTTTAATAGATTCTAAAAAAATTCAAAAAATTGAAAAAATTGTAAGGGATGTCAAAGAATTTTCTAAGATTTCCAAGAATTTCAATGAATTCAAAAGAATTTCACAAAATTTAAAGGATTTTATAGGACTTACAAGTATTTCAAAGATTTTAGGGGATTACTACGAATTTTCATGGATTTAAAGAAAATTTGAACCGATTCTAAAAAAAATATCAAGGAAATTCACAGATTTTTGCTGCGTAAAGTTTATTTGTGCAGAATCGCTATTTTTGTATATAGTACTTCCATATCAGATTATGAGTGGTCTAAAATAAATCGATCTTTTGTAATTTTTCTACTACTTACTTCAATTCCCTCAATATTTTCATATAATTCATTCAAATGTTGATTATTCCATAATTTTTTTATTTTTAATGATTCTCTGAAATCAATTTCTCATAATCGGTGGAATCTTTTGCAATCTTGCAATCTAGTGTTCACCTAAAATCCAAGTAATTAATCCTTCCATAAAAACAAAAAATTAGTTACAAGAATGCCATAAACAATGAATATTTCCAAATCGAATAAACTGTTTGCCTTGCAATCGTTCTAAGTAAAAATCGGACGGTTTGGTCAGACAAGGCAATTTTTGAACTTATGAAAGTTAAAAGCCTTTATTTTATCAATTGTCAATCAAACTTTATTTGATTGTACCTGGCCAAGCCAAAGTTAAAGACCTTCATTTAATCAAGTGTTAATCAAACTTCATTTAATTGCACTTGGCCAAGATTTCACGTCGTAGATGTTTTTGATGGTATTATTGAGAAATGTAAATTTTTTAATAATCTTGAATTAATTTAAACATTAGGCAATGATTGCAGTGATGCAATGAGGGGAAAATTAAATTTTGTATGTGCTGTATAAATTAGTAGTTCCGCTAAAAATACTTTTTCTACATAAATCCATGAGTGCGACTGCAGTTATTATTTAATACTTAAATCAATTTTTTTCGTAACCATTGTAAGTGGAAAATAGACGTTTTGGGCAGGCATGGAATTTTATAATTTTATAATAAATATTTGCGCTAAATATAAACTAAATGAAAATGGAAAATTAATTACAAGAATCCCATAGACAATGAATATTTCGGAATTGAATAAAAGGTTTGTCCTGCAATCTTTTTTAAGTAGAAACCAGACGTATTGGTCAGACAAAGCGATTTTTAAATTATGAAAGTTAAAGGCCTTTATTTAATCAAGTGTTAATCAAACTTCATTTAATTGCACTTGGCCAAGATTTCACGTCGAAGATGTTTTTGGTGGTATTATCGAGAAATGTAAATTTTTTAATAATCTTCAATTATCATAAATATTAGGCGATGATTGTTGTGATGCAATGAGGGGAAAATTATATTTTGTATGTGCTGTAAAAATAAGCAGTTCCACCAAAAATACTTTTTAACAAAATTCGTGAGTACGACTGCAGTTATTATTTAATACTTACATAAATCAATTTTCTTGTAATCATTTTAAGTAGAAAATAGATTTTTTGATCCGGCATGACAATTTATAATTTTATAATAAATTTTCAGGCTATATAGAAACTAAATGAAAACAAAAAATTAATTACAAGAATCCCATAATCAATAAATACCTCTAAATTATATAAACTGTTTGTCTTGCAATTGTTCTAAGAAGAAACCAGACGTTTTGGCCAGGAAAGGATATTTTTTAAATTATGAAAGTTAAAGGCCTTCATTTAATCAATTGTCACTCAAACTTCATTTGATTGTACTGTAAAACTGGGTAAAGTCGCTCACTAATAAATTCGCACCAAATAAATTCCAAAACGAACTTTGACAGCTCTACTAATCGAACCAATCGTTAATCTTAAATCTTTTCCCCTAGAAAATTTGATATTGGATTTTGAAATTTAAATTTGAGGGTGAGCGACTCTATCCTACATTTATCCCGTGTTACGGTACTTGGCAAAGTTTTTGCATTATTGGGGTTTTTGGTGGGATGATCAAGAAATGTAAATTTGTTAATAATCTTGAAATATTACAAAAATTAGGGGATGATTGTAGTGATGCAACGAAAGGGAAATGATTTATTGGAATAGATTAATATGGATAGAAGAGTCACTTCATTTCGAAAAACAAGATATTAGGACCTTCTCAGTTACCGTTCTTGACGATGCCGGTTATTAGATTATTGCCGGTAATTACCGTACAGCTCTGGCAGTAAAGAGGTCCCAGGTCGAGTAAAGTACCAAGTACAGCTATGCAGATTGCTTTATAACCTCGTTACTGATCACTCTATTAACCTCACCGAGCTTGCACTACAGAAACCCTACAGCGGTCTCTGTAAGAACACGATTTTCACAAGACATGCTTCCCGTCAAAGGAATACTAATCGTTAAATCTAAGACATTTTAAAAACTTTTTCATGTTTTCAAGGCACTTTTTGAATTGTTTCAAAACGAAGGGTTGATCTCTAACATTTTGATGTAGATCTGACTTCAAAGAATTCAGAAAAATTCAAAAGAACAAAAAATAACTCAAATGAATAGAAAAGAGTTTAAAGAAATTCAAAAGGATTGAAAGTAAATTCGAAAGAGTTCAGGGCAAATAAAAAAAATAAACGTAAATTCACGAGGCGTTATTTCCTCTTGCAATCTGGTGTACACTCTCTCTGCAGTCTTGTGCAATCTCGTGCAATCCTATGCAATTCTTTGCAACTCAATGCAATCTTTTACAATCTCTTGTAATCTCTCCTTACGAAAAAATATTATCAGAAATTCATTATAGGCCTATAATGATTTTCCTATAATGAATTTTTTATAATTTTTTAGCGATTCTAGGAAAATCATTATGGAAAATCATTATAATAACATCAGTATAAAAATAAATAATTTTGAAATACTGAAAGAATTGATGAAAAAATAGAGTAATTACAAACGAATGATTTATTTATTTACTTAATGCTGGATTTCAAATTATTTCAAGCAATTTAACAGGATTTTACAGATTTCAAGGAATTTTACAGAATTCTAAAAGAGTTGAAAGATTTGTGAACATATCAGGGAATTTTAAGAGATTCTTAAGGATTTTATCGCATTTCAAGGGACTTTCATGGATTTAGAAGCTTTTAAAAAAATTTAATAGGATTTCCAAACATTTTAACTAATTTTGAAGGATTTCATCGGTTTTAAAAGATTAAAAAATATTTCTGTGAATTTCATAAGATTTCGAAACATTTCAAGGGATTTTAGAGAATTTCAAAGATTTTCAAACACCTCCTGGGATCTTCAGGGATTTCAAACAATTTCAAAAGATTCCAAAGAATTTTGTAGGATTTCCAAAGATTTCAAGGGATTTTTAGAGAACTTTGGGAAATAAATAAAACTAAATTGATTTTTGAAGGGATTTTAGCGATTCTAAGAACTTCAAGGGATTTTGAAATATTTCAAGGAATTCCACAAGATTAAAAGGATTTCAATTAATCTCCAAGGATTTAAAATATTTTAAGGGATTTTAAAGACGTCTAGAAATTTGAGCGGTTCTTCTAGAGAACGTTAATGAAGAAGCTTAAATTAATCCATAGCCAAGGGATTCCAAATCAATTCTATTTATTTTAATGGATTTTTAAGATTCTTAAAGATTTTAAGTTAATTTAAAAAATTCCAAAAAATTTTCTAGAGAATGAAATTTTAAGGGATTCCTAGCGATCCCAAACTTTTAAAGGGATTTCAAGTTATTGAAAGGAATTTCAAAGATTTATAAGGATCTGAAGGGTTTTTAAAGAACTTCAGTGAATGAGTTTAATTTAATTTATATTCAAAGGATTTCAAATAATTTCTACTTATTTTAATGAATTTTCGCGATTTCCAAAAATGTCAAGGGATTAGAAGGGATTTCAACGAAGTTCTAGAGAATTGTGGGGAATGAATTAAATTTTATTCCAAGGAATTTCAACAATTTCAAGAGAGTAGGAGGAATTAGAAAATTTTTAAAGGATTTTAAAGATTCTAAGTTATTTTGGAAGATTCCAAGGAATTTCAAGACATTTAAAAATATCAAGGGATTTCAAAGAACTTTGCAGGATTTACAAAGATCTTAAGGAATTTATAGAGAAATAAATTTCATAGAATGAATTTTCAAGCGATTCCTAGTCAATCCAAAGCAAAGGTTTCAAGAGATTCTAAGGTATTTCAAGGAATTTCAAAGATTTAAAGTATTTTATTAAATTTCTTATGATTTCCAGAGATTTCAAGCAATTTCAACAAACTTCAACAAATTTCTAGAGAATTTTAGGAAATATGTAAAATTTTTATTCAAGGAATTTCAACATATTCAAGAGATAAAAAAGAATTACATTTTTCCAAGGATTTTAAAGATTATAAGTTATTTTAAAAGATTCCAAGAAATCTCAAAGAATTTTCCAGGATTTTCAAAGTTCTTTAGGGATTTCTAGATAAATAAATTTTATAGAATGAAATTTCAAGGGATTCCTAGCGATTACAAAGTGAAAATTTCAAGGGATTTGAAGGTATTTCAAAGAATTTCACAAGATTTGAATGATTTTTTAAATCTCCAAGGATTTCAAGGGATTTCAAGGATTTCTAGGTATTGGGGCGGTTTTTAGAGAACTCTAATGAATGAATCTAATTTAATTCATAATCAAAGGATTTGAAATGAATTCTACTCATTTTAATCGATTTTCACGGTTTTCAGGAATTCAAAAGAATTTTAAGAAATTTCAACGAATTTCTAGAGAACTTTAGGAAATGAATTAAATTTTATTTCGAGGAATTTCAATAATTTCGAGAGTTTCCTAGCGATTTTAAGGTACTTTAAGGTATTTCAAGGAATGTCACCAGATTTAAAGGATTAAATTGAATCTCCAAGTATTTTAAGAAATTTCAAAGATTTCCAGGGATTTAAACAGTTTTTCAATGAACTTTTTTGAATAAGTTCAATTTAATTTATATTCAATGCACTTCAAATGATTTCTACTTATTTTAATGGATTCTTATAATATGCAAAGATTTGAAGAGATTTCAAGGGATTTCAACCAATTTCCAGAGATCTTTAGGGATGAAATTAAATTTTATTTCAAAGGATTTCTACGGATTTTAGCAGTTTTGAGGGAGATGAAGAAATTAAAAAAATTTTCAAGGATTTTATAGATTTTGAGTTATTTTAGAAAATTCCAAAAAGTTTCGGAAGTTTTAAAAAATTTCCAGCGATTACAAATATTTTTGTAGGATTTCCATAGATTTCAAGGAATTAAAAAAAATTTCAAAAAATATAACGGGTCTTATGGGACCTCCAAGTACTTCAAAGATTTTAGAAGATCTTAAAATTTTTAAGGGATTTCTCGAAAACTTTAGGGCGTTAATTTAATTTATTTTAGTTTCCAGGGATTTTAAATGATTTTTATTGGCTTCTAACTATTTCAATGATTTCAATGATATCAATGGGATACAAAAAGGGATAAAAGATATCAAGGAATTTCTACAGATTTTAACAGATTTCAACGATATTAATGGATTTAAAAATATTTCCAAAGGGTATTAAAGATTTCAAGAAACTCCAAAGAATTTTCATGGATTTCATTGCAATTTTAAGCGAATTAATAGACATCAATGAAATTCACAGATTTTTGCTGTGTAATGTTTATTTGCGCAGAATCATTATTCTTGTGTATAGTACTTCCATATAAGATTATGAGTGGTCTAATTGTTAAATAAAACGTTCCTTTGTAATTTCTCTACTTTTCACATTAAATCCTTCAATATTTTTTTATGATTGATTTCAATGTTCATTATCCTATAGTTTTTTTCAACATAATAATTTTCTAAGATGAATTTCCTTTAATCCATGGAATCTTTTGCAATCTCATGCAATATTTTTCAGTCACATATATGCAATCAATTAAAATCTCATGCAATCTTGCAATCCCGCAATCATGCGTACACCAGAAATCTCAGTCATTAATCCCTCGTGAATTTATGAGTACAAAGAATCTGAAAGAATTCAAAATAATGCAAAAAACTTTAAACGAATTCAAAAGAATTCAGAAGCAGATGTAGACAAGAATTGAGTAGTCTTCAACCCTGCGTTTTAGACGAAAAATGTTGATGAAAATATCCTATGATTGGAGTTATTGATGACTGAATTTATTTATTGCAATTTCAATTGTGACACGAGTTTTAAGATACTCTTTGCTTGAGATAAATGGCAAAAGTGATTTCAGAAATATGAAAATCTATTCAGTCATGATTTCCTGGACTTTTTCTTCTCGATTAGAAATCCTTTAGTGCAAGTGACACGTGGAAATGAGAATACTAGAGGCTGATTAAATTTAAACTGAGATCTTAACTTGGGGTATAGGGGCAACCAGAAACCGGAAACTGGTGTCACACAAAGATCTGACCGGATAGACGTCTGGCGAGACAAAAGGTCAGCGATGTACCTAATGGAAATTTTGATTCAAAGACAAATTGTCGATTCAGGTTCTGTGATAAGAGAACAAAAAGGAAGGTTCTAAATATTTTTTAATAATGAATAAAATAAAAGAATTAAGCATTTCCATTTGCACAATTATTTTTCTAATTAACTATAATAAACTACAACTTCATTCATTCATTCATTTACTTTGTCCACATTGAAGCTCCTATGTTTGAAAGTTGTTTAGTATGCGTTAGTTTGACATCTTATAAAATTATTGTCCTTCCACTAGGAGCAACATGAAGTGGTTCCTTGCATGGATATACCAGATTTTTCCATTGCAATTAAGGAGATGTGAGCCTGTGGCCATCACATTTCCAGCTGACAAAACAATCTTCGCCTTCTTTGGCGCACTTTCACCAGGCAGTACCCACTGCTTTGACTGCTGCTTTGCCTCGGGTCTATAGTGGTGGATCCACGATTCGTCCACAGTCATAAATCGATGCAAAAAGTCCTGTCGAATCCGATGAAACTTCGCCAAACACTGCGCTGAGACATCTTTTCGGTTGCACTTTTGATCGGGAGTCAGGAATCGCGGCACCGACCTTGCACACACCTTCTTAACCTCAAGTTTTTCGTGCAAGATGTTATAGACTCGTTCAGTAGAGATGCCTACAGCCTTAGAAATCTCACGCACCTTGATTCGGCGATTTTCCATAAACATATAATGAATTTTTCTGACCAAATCCGATGTGGTGACCTCAATTAGGCGTCCGAAGCGCGCTTCATCTTTAGTTGTAATTCGACAACGTTTAAATTCGTTCATCCAAAAATAAATGGTTTTCAACGAAGGAGCAGACTCCACGTGAACTTTGTTTAGCTCGGCTTTGATTTGCGTGGCCGTCCAATTTTTTAAATGAAAATGTTTTAACATTGCACGGAAGTCTTCGTCCTCCATTTTTTGGAAAATTTTGACACGCTCACTTTAAATGTATGCCAAAAGCAAACTAAGCATCGATTTTGACTGAAGCTTAGTAGAGGTTAGTTTGAAGAGTGCTATTTCGTTGCTATAGTATACTACAAAGTTCATTTTAGCGCCATCTAGCGGGAAATTAACGTTACTTACCAAACGAGCCTCGTATGCTTTATCATTGATCTTGAAGCTTACCGATTTTGCACTTCAGATTAAAATAAGTGAATTTTAAAAATCGTAATGCACAATTTGAAAAGTAATCATTTTTAACGGCTGAGTTTCAAGATCGTAATTCAAGAATACTTCAATTTTAAACGAAGTTTGAAATTGTTTAACTTTCAACGCTCCAAGTATGAGTTCATTGATTTTCAACGTTTTTAGAACAATTAAAATTTAAACGTGAACAATATTTACAATTCATCAGTTTTGAACGCTGAAAATGACAGTGATTTTTTTGGACAGAAATCACATTTTTTATTTCAAAAAATCTATTTAATTACTTCGAATGTCACTTCATGCTCCATGATATGATAATACAATATTGTGTAATATTTATCGACTCTACAATTTCTGTGATTGAAATTTTGAGTTACAGTTTTGGATGCGGCATTATAAAACAGTTTAATGTTTGAGGTCTTATGAAACTTAAGTTTTTTTGCTTCAAAAAATTAAATTCTTAAATAACTTAAATAAATTTAAAAATTAAATTAAAAATATTTAAATAAAATAAAAAAATAATAAATTAAATAAAATTATTGGTTTCAAATTCCTTAATTTTTGGACATTTCCAGTTTTAAATTTCACAACTTTGTAGGCTGCTACTTCAAAATTATACAACTTCGAATGTTTTATTTTGCAACAGTGACTAAGTTTGAAGTAAGTAATATTGCATGATGGTTTACGAAAGCAAAATTTTGTCCTTGGGACATATATTTACCGACAGGGAATGTCGAAAATAAATTAGACTTTTTTGAATTAAGGGTTCTTTTTCTTACTAAAAGAGAGCTTAAGTTTTTTTCCTTTAAATACGTTCAGGTTAGAAAATTAAATTATATTATTTACTCTCAAAAATCAACTTAATTTTATTTACTCGTAAAAATAAGGATTTAGTATGTTTTGAGTACTTAGTATCTTCTTTAACGGTTTATGACTCTTTTAACATTAATTTAAGAAATTTTGTTCTCACTAAACTCTGAAATATTTTGGATTTATATTGAAAAATTAACTGCTGATATTATGAAATAATTTTTGATTGATGGCTTTAAAGATTTAACAATTTTCAAACTAAAATCCTGCAGAATCGATAAGAGTTTCAAATTCAACTATTAGAAATGTTCTAGAATATTGAACATTTCAATCCCAACTTGGAAAAAATTCAATTTTGAACGTTTTGGAATGGTCCTACTTTCGAAATTTTACCCTGCTAAAAACAAACTGACGTCATCGGTCATAAGACGGCCATTTTGGTGACGCGAAACGGGCTTAAAAATTCGCATTTTCAATGCGTGTGTTGCAAAAAATTAATTAATTAACTTTTCAAATTTTGTCTCATACTTTTCAAAATTGGACTATTTCAATTTAACTATAAAATTCAATTTGACCAAATAGAACAATCAATTCAAATTGAAGCGTTTGAAATGGAAAATTCAGCTCTTAGAAATTTTAATCATTCACAATTAAACAAACCATAAAATTTTGAACGTTTCATTCTAAAATGATTTAATTTTTAACATTTCATTTAAAATTGTTTTTAAGAATTTTGTTAAGCTATCCACAGTTTAATATTGTTGAAATTGAAATTTGAAACGTTTAAATTTGACATTATCAAATTATGAATGTTTATTTTGTAGTCATTTAAAATTGTTTAAATGAGACACCTTATGTAGTTTAATTTTGTTAATCTTCAGTTGAAAATGGTTCTGATTTGAAAAAATAATATTTTGAATTAATAAATAGCCATGTCTTTGTGTACCGGAATAATACAGCTATTTTCACCGAAATTCCGGTAAAAATAGTGTTTTGCCAAGTCCCGCCATTCGTACCAAAAAAATCCGGCTACTTGTACCTAAAGTTTAGTACTCGTAGCCATGGCCGTCATGAATTGGGAAAAATTCATCTCTTAAACGTTTGAATTTGAAATTATCTTAGTTGATTTGAAGTTCTCCAAGAATTTGAAACTGTAATCAACAAAATTTAATTTAGATGTGAACGGTGAAAAACTTAAAAACTTGATGCACGTTTTCAAATTAAAACTTTCGAATTTAGATAAGTTTTCAACTGAAAAATTATACAAAATAGTTTGAACTTTTCAAAACCTAACAAGTTTGAAGCCTTTAAAACTGCTTAAATTCAAATCGACCTGATTCAAATTGAAATAATTCTATTTTATTCGAGCGGAATTGAAAGTGATTGGGTAAGTTATTCTGTTCAAACTAAGAGTTTAAAAAATTCACGGTCAAAAAAATAAATTCACTGTCATCTCTCGTTTTCTTCCAGTCTCAAAAAATATTTTGATTCAGGGAATCATTCTAAAGGCTTTGAAATCGGAATAAATCAATGGATTCAATCGAAGAATTTCATGCATCAATTCATTCATCATGAAGAAAGAATTCAATGGAAGAAATTCATGCTCAATATAGGGACTCTTTTTATTTAAAGAAAAAATGACTTTTTAGGATTCAATTAGATTAACGCTCATTAAAAAAATATTATTCACCTGACACTTATTTAATTTGAATCAGAATAGCAAGCCATGATTTAATTCTTTTTAAACAAAGTTTTTTTATTTTTTAAAATAAATTTTTATCTAGCCAAATCCAAGAAAGTCATTTTTTCTTCATTCAAAAAGAATTCCTGTAATCAGAAGGAATTTTCTCATTATTTCTGATTTTGTATTCTTGCTTCCTACCTAAAACAGTACGCAAAAAAATGTCTACAATTCTTGCACCCAAAGAATAAATTTCGAAAATTTCAAAATTTCAAAATTTCAAAAGGTTCAAGAGTTTTAAAAACTTCACGGCCCACCTAAAATTTTATTTTTTATTTCAATTGGCCACGCAGAAATATTGGTATGAACAATTGCGTGTTGTAATTTAATTTGTTTATCATTTTGGACTCGTGTTGACAATTATTTTGCCCTTGACCACAAGAAACTAAACGCGCGCGTAGCGCCGATTGATTTTGCTAGTTTCACTATAAAGTTTATGAAATGCGGAGGATTTAGAATAAAAAAATACTCTTCATGATGTAATGCCAAATCAAATCAAATGTGTATTCAATTTCAGAATGCTACTTTCAGTTGAAGGTAAACTTCATACGTCGTTGACTTTCCGACGGAATTGAACTGAAAATTGAAGTGAATTTCAGAGACTATACACGTAGATTGAAAAGATCACATCCGGTTTCTTAGAATCTTCTTGTTAAATTAAATGCATTAGGTACATATATGTTTACTGAGCTTCGGTAACAAGATTTTTTCAATATATTGAATTTCAAAGAAGAAAAATTCAGTCTTTCTTAATATTTCGTTAAGAGTAGGAAAAGTGAATGAAATCTACTACCGACGGATAGCATCAGACCGCTAATCGGCTGATCTCTTAAAAATTATCCTTGAATTTGAAAGGCGATAGTTCCATCCAGAGTGTAAACAAAAATATTTAAAAAAAAAATCAGTGGAAAGCTTATTGAATTCTGCATTAAATGAACCCTAGTTGAAGTAATTTGGCCTTGTAGGTATTGAATTATCACGTGAGGAAGAAAAGAAAAATTCCGATTTTTACGGATTTTTCTACTTTACCTTTAACTCTTGACAGGAAGTAGGAAAATAAATTGATAAATTTGACACTTGACAAAAGTGATTTTTAGGACTTTACTTCTCATTTGAGCCATCGAACATTAAAAAATCTTCACGAGTTGATGAAATATTCACTTTTTTCTGCGAAGGTGCTCAATTTAAAATACAACTTACCAACAAATTGTTATAAACAATTTTTTTACATACTCACACTTGTTTGTAAAATCTGAAATAAATAAAGTACAACAATGTACTTAAAAGGATGTCAATTATTTCTTAGCTGATTTTATCTGAGTAAAATTGCAGCTCCAAACAAATGTTATTATTAAAAATGTTCATGAGCAATGTAACATGATTGAGAATAAAAATACGTTAATTATCGAGTACCAAATTAAAGACTGAAATGTCAGTTACAAAATGGGACCAAGCACAATAAAGAATCTTTAAGGCTGGGGTAATGTATTTTAAATTTAGCAATCTCCTACAAAAAAAATGATTATTTCATGAGCCCGTGCAGGTTTTTAAAGTTTAATGGGTTCAAATGAAAGATAAAATTCTAAAATTCACTTTTGTAAAATATTAAATGTATAAATTGATTTTCCCAGCTTCTGCCAAGAGTTGAAGTTGGAGTACAAAATTCCTTAAAAATCGGAATTTAATTTTTGTCGTTCTCACATGATAATTTAATACGCACAAGACCAAATTACTTCAGCTAGGGCTAATTCGACGCAAAATTTAATAAGCTTTCCAATGGTTATAAAAAAATATTTTTGTTTGTATTCTTGATGGCGCTATTACCTTCCAAAGTCAAGGCTTATTTTTAACAGGTCACCCAGTTAGTGGTCCAATACTATCCGTCGCGTCGGTAGTGTATTTTTTTCTCTTTGTATATGAACATGTTTGTGAAAGAATGTTCTTTATAAATTACGTTGAAATACTTTCAGGTGAGTTTCAAATATTTTTCAGAAAGCCACTTCACGATTATGTTAAGACCTAAAAGTGAATTTCAATTCAAGAAATTTCTTAATGTCATAAAAGTTACAGAAAATATTTTTCACTTTAATGGCAAAATTTATTTTATAGAAGTACATTCTTGTAGGTTTTCAAAAAATAATTTTACTTCTATTATTGTCGCGTCGGATTTGATTATCTGTTACAACAGTTCGCTAAGATATTTCAAATTTTTGATAAAACTTTTTTAAATGTAGAAAATTTATATTTATAAATATTTATATTTATAGCAGGAGTGTTAAATTTTGAAACCAACTTGAAGATGTTCATTTATCTTTCATTTCAATTTCTTATTAGTTTATAAAATGAAGAAAAATAAACATTGTTGAATATGAAAAAATCTAACTGAAAAATATAAGTGCAATGCAGACAAAAATGGGTCAATCTGCAATTATTTATTTAAGATTAGTTATTTAGATTTTCTTTCGCTTTAAAGAAATCGTGTTTTTGATTCAATCTTTACCATTGACGTTTCCTATTTAAAATATTATTTGCAAATATTATTTGAAACACCCAACACAGAGAAAACTGGGGGTTCGATAAACTTGCGCCTCAAATAAAAGTTGGTATCTTTTAGAACTTAAATTCCAAGAGAAACCTGTGGAGATTCAAAAGGGTTCCTTTGGAGAACACTTGAACGAAGATGATTATATTTGTCCTTCGGAGGTCAAACTGAAGTCTCATTTGGGACAAATTTATCATTTCGGGTTCCTATTCAGGAAGAGGGGTTTCTTTTTTGTTTTCAGCTCCCTTGGAATTAAAAATTGGTTCTAATAGAAACCCCAGGTTTTACTGTGAAATAGAGTTGTAGATAATATTATGAAGAACAAAATAAGCTATCAGTGATAAAGATTGAATTGAAATTACGATTTTTTCTGAAGCGCAAGAAAAAAACATAAGATTTTGAATAAGTGATATTAAATAAACCATTACAAATTTAACAATTTTTTTTAATTCGCTCTTCTAAAATTTGTTATATTCAACAATGTGGCAAACCCCCAAGAATGTGCTAAAGTTATCTCAAGTTCAAAAATGAGCATTGTTAAAAATGATTTATGAAATCGAGGAAAATATTTTCATTGTTAATTGTAACTAATTTTGAAAGAAAACTGAAGGTGAACTTTAGAAAAAATTATTTTAGCTTGAAATTGTTTTTTTAACAATAGTTATTAAGTGTTTTCTATTTTTACCTTCTCTCTAGGTGAAACTTGCCATTCTTATTTAATCCTAATATTTTTGGCCTTGGGGTGAGCTTCAATTGAAAAACTTTATTCAAGAATAATATTGTTTGTAAAATTAACAATTGCATAATTACCGAATAATGTTTTTAAATAAAAACGTACCAAAGAGGTTTATAGAGAATCCTTCAAGGAACAAAATGAGCCCTACAACATAAGGATTATATAAGAATTGCAACTTTAACCTAAAGATAAAACAAAAGCATAAAACTCTACATAACTATTGTTAAATAAACAATCTCAACCAGAGATATTTTGCTGGATCTTATACATAATTTTTAACAACGCTCATTTCTGAAATTGAGATTACTTTAGCACAACCTTCAAAATTAATTGTTAAATTACGTCGTAGTTTATTGTAACTTGAGAGTCCCGATTCAAAAAAAGGATTTTCTCCCCATTCTTTATCCTTCTGACTGATTTTCCGATTCACAAATGAATCCAAGAAAGAAATTAGAATTAATACTTTACTGGTACCATCCCTAAAAAATCTACCCTTCTCCCAAAATCGTCATTCTCAATCCTGAAATTTGAGAACTGATTTTGATGGTCTAATTGGTTCTTAGGGGATGAAAATTGGCGAAGAAGAAATATATATATATGTAGTAAGGGAGACTCACACAAGTGGTTGCGCAGACCGTCAGCCGACGGCTGCTTTCCGATTTTGGACGGCCGGATCTGCTAGTCGATCTGCCTTTCTAACTGGCGACGAGAGTTCGTCCGTGGAAAAGCCGTGGCTGATTGACGAGAACGACGAGGGTGCATCTCACCCTTGTTTCCGGCTCGGGGCCGTCGCTGCCCGCCGCTGTCTGCGTCCGCTGAGCTTCTTCGGCTTCCTCTTCCGATCCTCGAGGATCCAGAGTACTTCCTCCAATGGCGCTTGCGCTTTAATGAGAACATCCCTCTCCCTTAACCTCGATTCCACCCCCCTCGTTCGTACATCATTTCTAGCAACACCCCCATCGGACACATTCGTCATCCCTTACGCATTATACTGATTATTGCAGACGTGCTACCGCTTCTACTATTCATCTTCTTTCGACCGAATCCTCCACTTCCTCCTCCTCTTTTACTTCTTCTTTTCATTGTTCTAACGCAAGAACCTTGCTCTTTCAAGTCTTCGGTTTACTCACTCTGGATGATTCCTCCTCCTCCTGTTCTTCTTCTTCTTCTTCTAAAGCAAAAGCCACTTTCTTTTAATTCTTCAGTTTACTCTATCTCTAGATCCTTCGTCTTCCTCCTTCTACTTCTACTCCTCTTCCTCCTCCTCTTCTTCTTCTTCTTCTTCTTCTAATACGAAAACCTCGCTCTTTCAATTCTTTGTTTCACTCGATCTACAGCATTGCCCCTCCTCCATTTTTTCTTCTTATGCTTCTTCTCCTAACGCGAGAACCGCACTCTGTCAATTCTTCCTTTGACTTGCTCTATCTCCTTCCTCCTTCTCCTCCTCCTTCTCTTCCCCTTCTTTATATTCTCCTTCTTTTCCTTCTTCTTCTTCTTCTAATGCAAGAAACTTGCTCCTTCAATTCTTCGGTTTGCTTACTCTGAATCCTTTCTCCGCCTCCTCCTCTGCCTCCTGCTCTTCTTCTTCTAATTCTTCATTTTTTACTTTCCCTTCCTCCTTATCCTTCTCCTTCTCATCATTCTCATCCTCATCCTTATCCTCCTCCTCCTTATCTTATTCTTCTGCGAACGCAAGATACTCGCTCTTTCATTTATTCGGTTTACTCGCTATTGATCCTTCGTCCTCCTCCTCCTCTTCTTTTTATTCTTCTAACGCGAGAACGTGGCTCTTTCAATTCTTCGGTTCACTCAATCTGGACCCTTCCTCCTTCTCCTCTTCTTCTTCTTCTTCTTCTTCATCTAACGCAAGAATATCGCTCTTTCAATTCTTTGATTCACTAGATCTGGATCATTATTCCTCCTCCTCTTCTTTTTTTGCTTATTTTTATTTTACTAACGCTAGAACCTCTCTCTTTCAATTCTTCGTTTTTTCTACCTGGAGCATTGCCCGTCCTCCTCTTCTTCTTATTCTCCTTCTACTAACGCAAGAACCACGCTCTGTCAATTCTTCGTTTCACTTGCTCTATCTCCTTCCTCCTTCTCCTCCTTCTACTCTTCTTCTTCTTTATATTCTCCTTCTTAACCTTCTTCTTCTTCTAGTGCAAGAACCTCGCTCTTTCATTTCTTCGGTTCATTCGCTCTGGATCCTTCTTCCACCTTCTCCTCTGCCCCTCCTTCTCTTCTTCTTCTAATTCTTCATCTTCCACTTTCCCTTCCTCCTCATCCTTCTCCTCCTCCTCCTAATCTCTTTCTTCTTCTTCTTCCAACGCAAAATTCTCGCTCTGTCATTTAATCGGTTTACTCACTCAAGATACTTCGTCATCCTCCTTTTCCTTCTCCTTCTCCTTTTCTTCTTTTTATTCTTCTTACTCGAGAACCTCGCTCTTTCAAATCTTCGATTCACTAGATCTGGATCATTTCTCCTCCTCCTTCTCTTCCTCTTCTTTTTCTTTTTATTTCTCTTCTACTGATGCGAGAAACCTCGCTCTTTCAATGACTCGTTTTACTCGCTCTATATCCTTACTCCTCTTTTTCCTCCTTCTCCTTCACTTCTTCCTCTTCTTCTACTTCTTTTCCTTCTCTTTTTTCCAACGCGAGCACCTCGCTCTTTCAATTCTTTGGTTCACTCGCTCCGGATGCTTCCTACTCCTCCTACTCCTCCTTTTGTTCTTCTTCTATCACGAGACATTCGCTCTTTCATTTATTCAGTTTACTAGCTCCAGGTCCTTCGTCCTCTTTCTTCTCATCTCCCTCTTCTTCTTCTGTTTTTATTCTTCTAACGCAAGAACCTCGCTTTTTAAATTCCTCACTTCACTCGCTCTGGATCCTTCCTTTTTTTATCTTTCTCCTCTGTCATCTTCCTTCGCCTTCCTTCTTCCTTCGTCTTCTTCTTCCTGCTTCTCTACCCATTCCTCTTGATCCTCCTTCTCCTCTCCTCCTCTTCTTATTGTAGCGCGAGAACCTCGATCTTTCATTCTTTGGTTCACCCGATCTGGATCATTTCTCCTCCTTCTTCTCCTCCTCTTCTTTCCCTTCTTATTTTTCTTCTACTAACGCGAAAAACCCCGCTCTTTCAATTCTTCGTTTCACTCGCTCTATATCCTTCCTCCTCTTTTTTCTCCTTCTCCTTCTCCTCTTCTTCTTTATCTCCTTCTTTTTCTAACGCGGGAACCTCGCTTTTTCAATTCCTCACTTTACTCGCTCTTTCTACTCTTCCTACTCCTCCTCCTTCTCTGCTTCTTGTTCTTCTTCTAATTCTTCGTCTTCCTTTTTATATTCATCCCCCTCCTCTTCTTTTTCTTCCTTTTTTCTATCCTTCTTATCTTTCTTCTTCCTTCGCCTACCTTCTTCCTTCGCCTTCTTCTTCCTATTCCTCCTGCTTCTCTTTCTATTCCTCTTGATTCTCCTTTTCCTCCTCATCTTCCTCCTCTTCTTTTTATTGTAGCGCGAAAACCTCGCTCTTACATTTTTTGTTTCACTCGCTCTGGATCCTTCCGCCTCCTGTTCCTCCTTTTCTGTTTGTTCTTATTTTTCGTATTTCTCTCTCTATTCCTCCTCTCATTCTCTTCCTTCTTTTTTGTCATCTTCTTTATTTCTTCTTCCTTCGTCTTCTCTTTTCTATTCCTCCACCTCCTCTTCCTATCTTTTTCTGCTTATCTTCTCTCCTGTTTCTTCTTTTTTTCTTCTTATATTCCTTGTGTAGAATTTCTCGCCCCCTGTAAAGTCCCAGCCTCTTAGCCTTTCTTTTTAAGATGTAGGGGGATAATGAAAACGCTTCCTCGCCTCCATTATCAAGCGGTAAAGCTCTTGCAGTGATTGCCACAAGAGAGTCTGACTAACGCGAGAACCTCGCTTTTTCAATTCTTCGGTTTACTCGATCCAGATCGCGAAAGAAGAAATTAGAGGAGCGATTATCCGCATTATTGCCTTCATTCCATTTTATTACTCAGGAATGGTTGTAGCTATTTTAGAAATTAGGGGTTTTGTGAGGGAATTAAATAATACTATTTTGGAAGAACGAGTACTTGATTGAAAGATCTTATCTGTAAATTAAATTAAAATCATCATAAAATAAATTATTCTACTGTAAACAAGAGCCTGGTTAGTAGGAACACATAAAACAAGTTTCTGCTACACCTTAATTTAAGTTTGTTTTCAGACTTAAAGCTAGATTCAAACCCATTTTTTGTTTTAAAAGAAGGCCGTAAGCCTATTTTTTGGCTTGGCACAAGAACAGTTTTTTCAATTCAAAACTTCTTTTTCTGTGAATTTAGATGTACCTTCAAATTCAAGAATATATAGAATCCAAAAGAATTTGAGAATTTCAGAAAAATTCGAGGAATTTAAAAGAATTCAAACAACTGAATATGTTTAAAAGAATTGAAAGAAATCAAAAGAATTCAAGGTGAATTCGAAAGACTCCAAGGGGATTCAAAAGGATCAAGTAAATCAAGAAAAATGGAAGTAAATTCAGAAGAATTCAAGGATATTTGAAAGAATTCAGAAACAGATGTACACTTGAATTCAAGATGTCTTTGACTTCTTTGTATTGTTAATTTACGTTGTTTATTTTTTCTTATTCTTTTTAATTCCTTAAATCTACTGAATTGAATTGAATTTTTCTTTGAAAGCTTGAATCCGGCAGAGTTCTTCTGAATTCACAATTCATTTAAAGTCCCTCAAATTCTTCTGAATATTTGTGTATTTCAAATACAGTACCGCTCAAAAGTAGGTATGTACTCGTACATTATTCAAGAGAAAACATTTCAAATTAGATTGCTTTTCTTCTGCTACTCTTCTTCTTATTCGCCTACTTTTGATTTAAATACACGCATTGACGAATTTTGCGTTTTGGATTTAAAGATGTTTCTACGAGAGATTTACAAAAATGTTGGCCCAGCGGCTCATTCGACTGTTAAAGATTGGATCAACATAAACAACGAAATAAGAAAATTTTCAACTAAAAAAGATTTTATATTGGATTGTAGAAGACAGAAAATTATTCCTCATCACATATTAAATAGTACTGTACATTTGGGTGAGCCATATCTAAACAGTAATTCATGTAAGAAAAAACTAGTTTCTGTATTAAAAAAAAACTTCGAAATCAAATTTTAAAATTAGAAATAAAAGATATTTATAATCATTTATCATATATGACTAATTGCACGGAAAAAATGAGAACAAAATTGACAATTTTAGTACCTGTTATTTTACTTGAAGAAATTATTGAAATAAAAAGCAAGAGTAAAAAACAGATAACAGATTTAATAAAAAATTTTAAAAATAAATTCAAGAACAGCATAAGTATTTTCCAACTTCAAATAAACATTGAGGTTGGGAAAAAGTTCTTGATTTGTGTCCAACAGATCAAACCATGTTTTCGAAATTGTGAAAGACTTAGTGTCTAATATTGGTGAGATTCCTGACAGTTGTTAAGATGAATTTAGAATAAAAATGTTATCATTATCTTCTAATTATTCAAAGAAAACACAGCCAATTTCTGGAATTGATAAAATTATCGCTAATAAAATTAATGGAACAAACAGTTTTCTGAGTAAGAATAAAGAAAAGATTTTGGTTACATCTACTGATAAAGGTAATGTCACTGTCGTATTGAGCCGTCAAGATTACAATAATAAAATGAACAACATAATAGATGATTTAGATACACATAAAAAAATTAATTATAACCCCTGACATTTTTTACAAAATGAAACTTTTAAATTGTTATATGGATGGACAAAGAGTAGTTTCTTACATCCTAATACAAAAAGAGCATCTCTAATCACTGTTAATATTAACATAGGGTTTATGGACTTCCTGAGGTGCATAAACCAGATTGTCCTCTTAGACCAGTTGCATCCTCTATAGGTAATCCTACTTACTTTATGACCAAGATTTTTAGTAAAATTATAACAAATTCTTTACCATCTTATATTTACAAGATGAAAATTCATCAGAGTTTAAAGAAAACAATCAAAATATTATAATTCCTGATGGTTATATTATGGTATCTCTTGACGTCACTTCACTATTTACGAATGTTCCTTTAGAGCTTGTTCTCAAAAATACTGATCTTAGATGGAATCATATGATAAAAAATACAAAAATTCCTATTGAAGAGTTCAAAAAAGGAATTTCTTTTTTAATGATTAACACTTATTTTAAATTTGATAATAACTTTTATCAGCAGACGTATGGTTCCCCAATGGGTTCACCAATATCAGCTATCATATCGAAAATAGTTATGCAAGACAGAATCTGAAATATTAAATAAAATTGATTTTGACGTTCCAATATATGTTTGTTACGTTGATGATACTTTTTTCATTATTCCTGAGAACAAAATTGATCTAGTGGTCTCATTATTTATTTCTTATTACAAAAGATAACAGTTTACAGTTGAAAAGGAAGCAAATAATTAAATTAGTTTTTTTTATTTTGGAAATAATGAGATGTGACAATAATATTGTAAAAACTAACTGGTTTTGCAAACCAACTTATTTCGTTTCATTCTGATAATTTAAAATGAATTAGGAAATTATTATTTTATAATAATGACCCTAGTGATTTTATAGATAAACATATTAAAAAAAGATTGTTTGAAATTCAAAAGAGAAAAAAATATTGATGTTAATAATAATAGCAATTTAACTATACAAGACAAAAAACACATAATTTCAATTCCTTATTTAGGCCAAAGTTCGCAAAATATAAAAAGACTTTTGAATGATATGGGATAAAATTGAAATTTTGCATGTTGAACCTAATGGATTTAAACGTTCTTTTGCTGAAATGGTTTTCATCAAAAAAGGAAGAAATAATAGTTTGAATTTGATTTCCGATCTAGATCATTTTAGTTATTCTTATAATAAAATTGTTGAAATGATAACATATCTAAGTTTATTTTTAATATTATTGTACTAATTATATTAATAGGACATTGTATTTATGAACTATGTTAATAGTAATAAATAACTATATATAATTCGCTTTATATATTCTTACGCGCACGTGCGTACTATAATTTTATCGTATTGGTGTCCTTGTGTCTGTAAACTAAGTTTCCAAGATGAAGACGGGACTTTTGCTCCGTCTTCTCACAGTAGTTAATTTTTGGAAAATGGAAAATATGCACAAATGTTTGTCACATATCACAGTTTAAAGGATAGTTCAATTATTTTTCATAAAATTATAGGTAACATTTTTTATTAATTTATGCACAATTTTGGCCTTTCTAACACAAACTAATAGCACGTGTTTAATCTATTCAGAAAATTTTTTGTTTCATTTATGTTTTCTAATGTCTTCAGGAAGTCTTCCAGGTTCATTCTCGCGACTGTAAGCAACAAACTGAAAAGCTAATCCAATCAACAATAATATGTTTTCCTTATTTATACCGGTCAAATTGGAACTTGTAGAATAATACCATTGAGGTACAATTTTATGTAATTATTATCACTTATCTAATTTATTATTATAGTGGGAATAATATAGTTTATGATTCTCTACAGATCAGATGAAGAAAACCGGTCCGTTTTTCGAAACGTCATCTTATATATGTTTTAAAATAGTACCATAAATTTTTGTCTGGGAAAGGTTGGTTCGAGGTTATTCAAACCTTCAATTTTGAACTCAAATTAGAAGATTAATCAAATTTAAATTTTACTAAGTAGAAGGAAAAATTAAAATATCGTTGATTATTGCTATGTTTCAAAACAGCTACTTCGTTTATAAATTCAACATTCCTTATCTAATCATAAATATTAAATTGTATCTTGATATCAAATTAGGATAATATTTCGATAAAATCGGAGAATCAACATTTTCTCTATATAAATCCAATATACGTTCACCTTAGGGTGGTCCTTATTTTATTATTATTTTTTTTTTTAATCATTTGCTCCTATTCGCGATTTTGTTGCGAATGCCCAAAAAAAGAATATTCTTCAAATTTTATTCATATCAGTTAATATTTGCCCATCTTCCCAGGCACTTGAAGTTTCCCATAAGATTGAGGAAATTGTGCAAAATCGTTCAATTTACGTAAGTTTTTCAATTTTTATTCAAATAAGTTGCCCCATACGACGATAATCTCTATGTAATGTTTAAAATATCCTACTTTTGAAAAACTTTAAATTTTTTAAATTTCCAAAATGGCGGACCCAACAATTAGGGTAAAAAATTGCATTTTCTATAGTTATTAACTAAGAATGTTTAAACATTGAGAACAAATTTATTGAATTATCTTAAAATGAATTGCGAAGAAGAAAATAAAAAATGTTGAAAAAATCGAAGATGGCGGATAACATTGAATAGTCCAAAAATAACTCGTTTTTTCAGTTTTCAAATAAACATTTTCAAACTTTGCTATAAAAAAAATGTGGCTTTAGAAAGCGCTCGATGATCCCTGAAGTAAAAATTTAAAAAAAAATCCATGATGACGTCTAATTGAAAATTCAATGCATACCTCATTTCTGCAGTTTTCAATGAAATATTCTTTAAATTTTCTTGAAAAATAAGGTTGACTTTAGAAATCATCCTATGATCCCAGAAGTCCAAAATTTTGAAATTTTTCTTGCGTTTATCAAATCCTGTTTAAAGTAATACAAATTGCAGCGAAACTCAGAAACTTAATTTACTTGAGAAATCAAAAAAGGATTCGTCAGAAAATTTCGAAATTGATAGATTTTTGCAAAGTTTCCTGGCCACCATCTTGGACTTTTTCCCAATTTTTGAAAGTCTAATATCAACACAAAATTCTTTGAAATAAATTTGATTTTCTGTCGAAGTTCAGAACGATTCCGTTGGAAAGTGTAAAATCAAAACAATTTCGAAAATTCGACTAGTCGCCATCTTGGATTTTTCAAAATTTTTTTACTTCGGATATCATCCAGTGCTTCTCGAAGCCACACTCATTTTCATAGCAAAGTTTGGAAATTCAAAGTTTTTTAGAATTAGGATAATTTAAGCATTGCATAGAGCTTATTCTCTTACGTGAACGATTGATTTGAATGAAAACTGAAAAAGTCACGTAAGTTAAACGTTATTGCACACTTTCCCTCATGTTAATCTTATAGGAAACTTCAAGTGCCTGGGGCGATAGGTAAATATTAATCGATTCGGATAAAATTTGAAGGACAATCTATTTTTGAACATTCGCATCGGAATCGCGAGTAGGAGCAAACGATTTCCGAAAAAAAGTAAAATAAGGACCAGCCTTATATACCCTTCTATCAAATACTCAATAAAGCCTCTTGGAGTCTCCTGAAATCTTTTAATATCATGTTCTCAATTTTTAATTCGATTTGCAGATTAGTAGAAAAGGAGCTTAGCATCTAATTTTAATGACTGGTGAATGGAGACTATAAAATAAAGCGATTTAACTTCATTCCCGAGGGAAAGGAAGGATAAATTCAACAAGACTCCTGAGTGAGGAAAATTAAACTCGTATTGCCTCCAAGTAAAGGCGAGATTTGTAATGTAAGAATAATTAAGCAAGAAACTTCTCCTAATTCTTCCCATTGTCAACCGAATAATAGATTTTCAATCATAATTAAGCATACAAATTGAAAAACCTTTTCTACTTCGAAACGAAATTACTAAAAGATTGTTACTAATGAAAATTAAATATATATTTTATTTTTTTTTAATATTACTTTCCGCGCCTGACCACTGAGTCTTTTTTTACTACTATTCTTACCTTTCTTTTGCGGTTTCTGAATAAAAACGTTATAATTTGTTACTATTGCTGTGTTATGCAACCAACTCTTATTAATTGCATTACCTTTTTGTTGTCTAAGAAGGAAAATTAATAAAAACAGAGCTTCGAAGAAATGATTAATTAATACAGCTTCGTCCCATTTTTTAAAAATAAAAAAAATATACGACTCCTGTGACGTATCAGTGGCGTCTAAGGTCTATCATTGAACCATCGAGAACTACGGGAATGTTCTTGAGGATCATTCCCGTCAAGAGGAATGCATGGAATGTGAAGAATTCTTGATATGAGGGCGAACTGGCTCACTACGAGTCTTTATTAAAGCGGCTTCAGAAATGGAACCACCATCTTCATCATCACCCTCCCAAGTCTCTGTTCTTCTCTTTTAAACAGAATTTTGAACGCCCTGTCTATTGGACTCCTTTTTATGCAATCAATAATAATAATATTAATAATAATAATAATAATGATAATAATAATAAAAATTATATCTCAGACGATTTTTAGTTAAAATCAAATGTTGTTTATGATTAAATGTTTAAAGTCTCGTTAACTACAAATTTGAATTTCAATTCTACATATTTCGACCCTTTCCACGATTGACCCATTTGAGTTTTAAAACTGAAAGACAGAGTAAAGTTATAATCATCCTCTTGGATTTAATCAATTCATCAATAATTAAATTCTAGCATCTTTAATTTATATTATTTGCACTTTTGAATTAAATCATTGTTACACTTAAAAAGTGCTTTGGTAAAATTTCGTATCCTCTGCTTGCAATTTGGATCATAAATAATTTTAAGATCTATAATACAAAAGAAAAACTTTTAAATTTAATTTTAGCACTTTTTGCACTATGTCAGCTAATTTAAAATTATCCGCAAGGCAGGAATTTTCAAACCAAAAAGACGAATTTTCAACGAATCAGTGAATTTTTAACCGAAAAAGATTTTTGAGACAAGAAAGAAAAAAAATCCACCAAATTGTTCAACTTTCCACAAAACAGTTGAATTTTCAACCCAAAAATATGAATTTCTAATAAAATTGTTAATTTAAACCAAATGATTGAATTTTCAACCCAGAAAGAATAATTTCTAACAAAAAAGTTGAATCCTCAACCAAAACAGATTAATTTCCAACTAAGCAGTTGTATTTTTTTACAAAAAAAAAATTGAATTTCTACCTCAAGAGATGAGTTTTCAAAAGGAAAAGATGAATTTTCAACAAAAGACATAAATTTGCAACCAAATAGTTGAATTTTTGCCAAGAAAAATTTTTCCGTCAAGAAAAAAAAAGATTTAACCAAATTGTTCAATATTCCACAAAATAGTTGAATTCAACCAAAAAAGACGAATTTTCAACAAAATGGTTGAATCCTCAACCAAAACAGATTCATTTTCAACTAAACAGTTGCATTTTTTGCCAAAAAAAGAATAAAATTTCTACCAGCAGATATGAATTTTCAAACTATATAGTTTGAGTTGAATTTCTAATTTAAAAAATTAATTTCCAAAAAAAATGTTATTTTTCAACAAAATGGTTAACTAGTCAACCAAAACCGATTAGTTTTCGATGAAATAGTTGCACTTTTGAACAAAAAGATTAATTTTCTACCAAAAAAAAGACAGATTTGCAACAAAACATATAAATTTTCAACCAAATATTTGAATTTTCAGCCAGAAAGATTTTTTTGTTAAAAAAAAATTTAAAAATTGACCAATTTTCTACAAATTGTTGATTTCAACCAAAAGAGACGAATTTTCAACAAAATAGTTGAATCCTCAACCAAAACAGATTAATTTTTGAACTGAACAGTTTTATTTTTAACCTGAAAGATTATTTTTTTACCGAAAAGACAAATTTTCAACAAAACACATAAATTTGCAATCAAGTAGTTAAATTCTCAGCCAGGAAGATCAATTTTCAAGCAGAAAAGATCAATTTTCAACCAAAAATAGAATCGTTAAATTTTCAGTTGAAAAAATTAATTTTCAACCGAGAAAAAAACAAATTTTTAAGAAAAGGGTTAAATTTTCAACCGAAGAAATGAATTTTCAACTGAATTGATAAATTATGAACAAAATAGTGGAATGCTGAACAAAAACATATTAATTTTCAACCAAACAGTTGTATTTTTCACAAAAATGTGAAATTTCTGCCAGGAGAAATGAATTTTCAAACCAAAAAGACGAATTTCCAACAAAATAGTTGAATTCTGATTCGAAACAGATTAATTTTCGAAGCAAAAGTTGTATTTTTGCCAAAAAAAAAGAAATTTCTACTAGAAGAGATGATTTTTTAAAATAAAAAGACAAATTTACAACAAAAGAGTTAAATTTTGAACGAAGAAAGATTTTTTGGTCAAAAATAAAAATAAATTCTAACTGCTTTCTCTACTTTTTACATTAATTCCTTCAATATTTTTGTATTATTTACTTCAATGCTGATTATCCTATAATCGTTTTCTATATGATGATTTAACTGTTGAAAATTCAATTTTTTAATTTTGTTCCATTTTCAACATGTTGGAAGTTTTGAAAAAAATAAATTTGATAATAAAAATGTTGCACTCATATAATCCAGTATGAGAATTAAATAAATAAACATTTCAATCCATAAAAAAAAATTTTGAGAGTAGTCTAAGTGGAATTCACATTTAGTGCAATGTCATACACGCACTATAGCGCGCACATATTATGCTTGTATTAAATAATTACCTAAAATTTTTCTGGCTTTGTTTATAATATTTTATCACTATTTTTTTCGCATTCTATATTTTATTTTTCTGGAACATGAGATTAATTTGTGACTAAAAATTGCTTACTGGGTTAAGAGTTCTTTTTCACCTGAAATTCTAGAATACTTCTGCATTTCGCGACAATTCTTCTAACTGATTTAATCTGCTGGTTGTATAAAAATGCAAAGGGAAGAGAAATATTAAAAAGTGTCAAATGAAATGTCCAAATTTAAAAATAATTATATTGATATAATATGAAAATCTTGATTGTAAATTTCTAATATCAACTCAGAACGGAAGCCTCTGTCATTATACAATATTGAGTCCATAATTGCTAATTATTGTAGAATTAATTAGGAGAAGATTGGTCTAAGAGAGCACTAATTGTAAGTAGATAAGGGAATTTTATGACAGACATCAGGTTTATAACATTCTGAATACACTCTGGATATTCTAAATTATAAATTATTATTTTTATATTTTTTAAAATTAGTTTGTTCTTTTTGAAAATCTAAAAAAATATTGACTCGAGACCAAAATCTTCCACATA
>JAUMHM010000049.1:8698353-8734696 GCA_032362435.1 Melikaiella ostensackeni
CTCGGCTAGACCCCTCCCCCCCCTCGTGTGTTACGTAATTCATGGATGGTCCCTTAACGGGTAGATATTAGCAAAAAATGTTTTAGCAAATTTATCCAATGACTCCTCAGCAGTGAATTTATGAGTTAAAAAAAATCCCAACTGTGATAAAAAAATTAAGAAACCCATCGAATGTTTCATTTTGATTGATTTCTTTCCTGTTTTTTGGCATACCTTTCTTTCATTTTTTATTTGTAAATAACTGAAATTTTGTAGTACGATAAATTTTTTACATCACTTTCACGGAATAAGTAGCAAAAAAGTATCTTTACATTGAAAAAAGTAGAAAAAAACTAGCTTTGCCTAAAAAAGTATCAAAGAAGTAAAAAATTATGGAACTTTGAAGCCTGCCTTATTTATTATAATTTCTAATCTTAATTCAAATATTACCAGAAGAAAAAGACAGATCCAATTGCAAGGGAATTCTCTTCTCGCTGATTCATTACAAACAATTATACAGTAGATAACTATAAACATCAACCTGATAAAATATCAATGAATTATTATCCCTTTAATTTCGAATCAATGTCAATCAATAATTATTAGACTAAAAATTCACGAACATAGAGACCCAAGCCAAATACCAATGCTGCAATAAAAACTCTTGAGCCTCAGATCTAAAATATATACTTGAGTTGAATAATTAATAACTAATTAAAATAATAAAAATTGAAAACTTACACAAATAGGAAAAGTGAGATAACAGCAACTGTAAAAAGTATTAATAGAGACAGAACACAAAAGACATTTCGAATAAACTTCCTTCGAATTTTCAGACTTTTAAACTCTGCATAATATTCGTCATTCCTGTGAGTTTCTCTGCTTATCTGAGCAACCCACTGTCTGTATATTTCTTGATTTGCTCTTTCTCTTTCTCTTGCCATCTCCTCTGTAACTGTGATTGAATATGGTCCCTGAAAGTTTTTAATTTTCTGTTAATATTGTAATATCAAATAAACTGAAATTATATTTCAATAAATATACTTACACTATTAATTTTTTGACCTGCATATAAAGCAGGTAATAATGGAGGTCCAACCACGACTTGTGCCTCGACATTTGATTGCTGATTTGCACTAGCTCCCTGATACATCTTATAACTAAATATTTTTTAATTTTTTGCGACACTTTATCCCTAAATTCGTTAATCTATCAGATTTCTCTTGACAGCCTTATTTACATCCAATGCACAAAAGAAGCTGAATCTTGAAGTTAGCCCTTTAATCAAATATCGATCAACAAAGCAGACTAATAAATTATAAAAGAATACTCTAAGGTTTGAAGAGGTGTAACTTTTTATAAATTATCAACAATTAGACGAATAAATAAAACTAGCTTTTCACCCAATTCAAAATTTATTAACTTTAAATATCCACATAAATCATCGTTTTCTTTCGAATTTCCACTTATAAACAGGCGCTGAATATTTCGTTCCAGGACGAATATGCGTCGGTGTCGTGACCTTTTTATCCTTCAAGGCCCTCCGAATTTCAAGTTTTTGTTGAACAATAGTGAGTTCCCTTTCCCGTTCAATCCTTTTGTCCAATTCCCTATAAGCCATATGTTTTTGCTGTTCAATTTTCGCAAGCATTTCCTCATTTACATCTGGTAGTTTCATATTTTTCAAATTGCTTATCCTGGGTCGATTAGTTCTCCTACTCAAGAGCGCAGGATGCGTGTCGAGTTTCTTGGCAAGGTCGAAATTCTTGGCTTCCTTCTCCTCGTCAACGAAGAAAATGTGCTTATTCTTCGTCTCATTAGCAGCATCGATTAAATGTAGTTGACTTTGCAATTTTTCAATCTTTTTTGCTTCCATATTTCTCTTGTAGGAGACGTATTTTAAATCCTGAGTTTCCATCAGAAGCAATTGTTCAGGTGTATGCTCGTCGGGTTTGTCCTTTTCTCTGTGAACTCCATCTTTGATTTTTGAATTTATCATGTGGAAGTAAAACTCGTCGGGATTTTTGTTCAATACGCGATTTCTTAGGACCTTTAATTTGTCCTGTTTTGAATGATAATCTTTTGCTCTTGCTACATAATCCTTTTTCTTTTCTAAAAGTCCCAAGTGCTTTCGAGATTCAGGCTGATGACGTTCACGGTGTGTTTTCTGCCCTGTTTTTGCTGCTTTCTTCCACGAAGACATAGTTGCAAATTTCTATGAACCTGGAATTAAACAGATTTTTAATCAGTATTTTTTGTATTGTTCTTAATAAAGGCATGACAAGAGGTATTACTGAAATAAATTTAGAATTCAATAATAAATTAGGAATAAAAAATTAGATAATCTATCAATACTGGGTGCAATTTCGAATATTTTTTTTAAAAACTCCATGATTCACGAAAGCACTACATAGTTTCAAATTTTTATAAAATATATATCCTGCAAAAAAATTATAAGTAAATACTTAATTTATAATTCAAGTTGTAAAATTTTGCAACAGTTTGTGTTTACATTTTTTTTTTTTTTTTGAAACACCAAAACTCAGTTTATCACTGATATCTCTATATATCGAGTATAAGTTTACATATAATCTGTAACTAAACCTGCAGGTTTAATCACAGATTTACATATTTAATTACGATCAAACTTCATGATGTACGTATTCTCTATTCTAGCAATCTCTATTCTAACAAATATCATTCGAATGATCAGTTTAATAAAACATTTAATACCCAGAATATATTTAATAATATTAGTAATGTAGAGGAAATTCATTAACTTATTTTAAATTATTTAAATTATTGCTATTAAGTGAATTGCAAATGTTTTTGAAACATTCATAACCTCAAACATACATATTCCACATTTATTCCAAGAAACAATTTTATTTCTTGACCACACTTTGAAAAACTAATTGGCATGTTGTTCTGAATAATATTTTGCAACTATTAAAATACAAAATTACATAGTTATCAATAAAATTATTGAAATAGAAAATTGACAAAATATTGTAACTTTAAAAGGGTTTTCAAATTTAAATTACACTCACCAGAGTTTTGAACAAGCTTATGTTGAATCTTTACTTAAAATTCAGTTTACGCAGCTTAAAAATCACCTTTAATTAATTTAACAGAATCCTTTTATTTTTAAGTTTTTAAATTGAAAACATTAAATTAGAGACGTTCAAAAATAAATACCATGAACATCCAATATTTTGAGGTTATGTTTTTGAACGTATTTTTCGCCCTCTATTGATTTAGTACAAAAAAAGGTGGTAATGTGAGATAAGTTCAAAATCTTTTTCCGAAAATTGTTAATGAAGGAAAACTTTTAAACTGAATGATGAAAATTTTGATAAGGATAATATTAATAAACGGTTTTTTTAGTACTGTAAAAATATTCTTCGCTCTGAAATAAATAACACTACAATATTTAGTATAAAAGTAAAATTTATTTTACCTCAAAATGCATTCATTAAATACATTTTGAGATATCCTATACGTATTAAAAATCAACGAACCAGTTGAATTTTAATACTCGATCAATACAACAAATATTCATAACAAGGTATCGATTTATAAAAAACAAATATTTCACGCAGATCCACACAATAAATTAATAAAACACACTTTTCTCTCAACATTAATAATAAAACAGATAATACCGTAAATTAGAGGGGATCAATTTTTTCGTACTCCTTTATGAACAATGAAAGCGAATGTTTATGATGAAACTAATCAGCTTCTTCATCCACACTGTACTGTTCTTCGAACTCGTCATCCTCTTCTGTAGCTTCCTGGTATTGTTGATATTCTGAAATTAAGTCGTTCATGTTCGATTCTGCCTCTGTAAATTCCATGGGGTCCATGCCTTCCCCAGTGTACCTGTGAGCAAATTTTCAAGGAGAATTGTAATTCAAATTAAATTTGAATCCAAACAAAAAATTAAAACCTCCTGAAAAAAGAAAGAAAAAAAAAGAAAAAATTCACCAATGCATGAAAGGAAATTCAAAACAATTCAACAAAATTTAAAGAATGCAATGAAATTAAAATTTTTTCAAATAATTCAAAAGAATACAAATAATATTAAAAGAAGTTGAAAGTGAATGCGAAAAAATCAAGGGAATTCAAAATAATTCAGTATGAATTCCAAAGGCTTCTAAATGATTCAAAGACTTCTAAAGAATCGAAAGTATTTAAATAATTCAAGGTTAATTCAAAAGACTAGAAGAGAATTCAAAGAAGTTTAAGTTAATTTAGAAGATTCCAAGAAATTCAGAATAATTCAACAGAATTTTAAAAAATGCAATGGAATTCTAGCGATTCCAAAGAATTCAAAAGAATTTAAAGAGTTTTCAAAGTATTTTAAGCATTCAAAAATGTAAACAATCAAAAAAATGTATAGAATTCAAGAAACTGTAAGGAAATTATAATAATTTAATAGAATAAACTAAACTTGGATTTTAAAATTGAGTACTACCAATGCATAAAGGAAATTCAGAATAATTCAAAAGAATAAAAAAAATCGACGAATTTAAAGGATTATAAAGATTTCAAAAAAATACAAAAAATATTTGAAAATTCAGGGGAATTGCAAAAAATTGAGGGAATTCAAAAGAATCCAATAAATTCTAAAGAATTTTTAAAACTACTAAAGGAATCGAAGCATTAAAAAAATGTGTAGAATTCAAGAAACTTCAAGGAAATTTTAAGAGTTTTATAGAATAAACTAGAATCAAATTTAAAGTTGAATACTCACCATTCCATTAAGGAAATTCAAAATGATTTAATAGTATTTCAAAAAATGCAATGGAATTTAAATGATTTTAAAGAATACAAAAGAATTTAAAGAATCCGAAAAACCTCTAATGTTTCAAAGAATTGAAAGAACTCAAAAAACTTTAAGAAGATTCAAAATATTTCAATATGAATCCAATGAATTCTAAGGAACTCTCAAGACTTTTAAAGAATTAAAACAATTTGAAGCATTAAAAAAATGTATAGAATTCAAAAAACTACAAGGAAATCATAAGAATTTAATGGAATAAACTAAACTAAACTTGAATTTAAAGTTGACTACTTACCAATGCATGAAGGCCCTGCGCTTAAACATTGCACTAAACTGCTCCGAGATTCGTTTAAACAGTTCCTGAATTGCCGTGGTATTTCCAAGGAAAGTGGCCGACATCTTCATACCAAGGGGAGGAATATCACAGACGGCTGTTTTGATATTGTTGGGAATCCATTCGACGAAGTACGCACTTTCTTTGGTTTGAATGTTGCTAATTTGATTGTCTACTTCCTTCATGGACATTTTCCCACGGAAAATTGTTGCCACAGTCAAATATCTTCCATGACGAGGATCGCAAGCTGCCATCATGTTCCTCGGATCAAACATCTGAAACATTTCAACATATTCTCTTCAATTTTTGTCAAGAATAACACAAAAATATGCTTCACTTTTTCACTTAATCTTACTTAAGCATCAATTTTTCACCATGCTAATTCAAACATTACAAATTAAATCATTATTTAAAAACTCTTCGAAAAGAATTTAATACAAAATAAGTATAATATATAAATATCGTGATTTTTGAAAGCAATTATTCAATTTCTCACCTGTTGTGTTAATTCAGGAACGGTGAGTGCTGTGTATTGTTGACAAGACCTGGCAACCAGAGGTGCGAATCCAGGAACGAAAAAATGAAGCCTGGGAAATGGGACCATATTGACTGACAATTTTCTCAGATCGGCATTCAGCTGCCCTGGAAATCGTAGACTTGTAGTAACACCTGCAAGAAGAAAAGATTATTTAAAAAACATATGAATTTATAAACAGGGTTGCTACAGAATTCTGGTTTCGAAATTCCATAACTTTTTCAGGTTTTCCAGGTCTACTTAAAAAAAAATTCAATCAAGTAAATTCAATTTCAAAACATTCAACTGATCACAGACTAATTTACCAATAATTTCTTTCACAATTATTAACTAATGTAAATATTAAAATAATTGTCAAGATTTTAAAATAGGTGCGACTAAAAAAATTCCAGTCACTTTTTCAAATTCGATGACATTTCCAGATCTTCTAGGTTTTGTAGTAACTCTGCTAAATATTCCATTTTTCCTTGACTAATAATAATTCTACATTTTTTTCTTAATTCTCACCTGACATTGTTAACGAGACAAGGTGATTCAAGTCATTGTATGTGGGCGAACTCAATTTTAAGGTTCGAAAACAAATGTCGTAAAGTGCCTCGTTGTCGATGCAAAAGGTATTATCCACGACTTCCACAAGTTGATGGGTGGACAAGGTTGCATTGTAAGGTTCCACGACTGTGTCCGAAACTTTGGGACTCGGCATTACGCTAAACGATGAGAGTATCCTGCAAAAAGAAAATTTATATAACTTTGAGGATAAAAGGAAGATACTTTTCAAAATACCAATCCAAAGGTTCGAAGAAGTATAGGAAATTACAGGGTGTGATTACATTAGTATGAATAGTGTCTATCCAACGGATGCTTGTAAATTCCTGGTCATTTTTCTGTTTTCTCCGACTCAGTTTTTAATTTTCCGGGTCTGGGAATCATACTTCATTTTAAAACTTCAATCTCTTAACTCAGAAGTTTAATTCTTTTGCAAATTCCCTGTTCTATGTCAGAATTAGAGTTTTTTTTCGAAAATTCCCTGTTCCAAATCAGAATCATAATTCTTTTTAAAAATTCCCCGTTCCAAGTTAAAATTGTAATTCTTCTGGAAAATTCACTGTTCAAAGTAAGAATTATATATAATTGCTTTGGGAATTTTCCTGTTCCAATTCAGAATTATAATTCTCTTAGAAATTTCCCTGTTCCAAATCCAAATCATAATTCTTTTCGAAAATTGCCCGTCCCAAGTCAAAATTACAATTTATTTGGAAAATTCACTGTTCCAAGTTAGAATCATAATTCTTTTGGAAAACTTCCTGAACTCACACAAAATTATCATTGTTTTTGAAAATTCCCTGTTCCAAATCAGAATTATAATTCTTCTCGAAAATTTACTCTTCCAAGTCATAATTATGATTTTTCTCAAAAATGCACAATTCCAGATCTAAATTATATTTTTTTTTCCAAAATTCTCTGATTCAATTCAGAATGACACAAAATTGCTTCGGAAAATTTCCTCTTCCAAGTCAGAATTATAATTCTTTTGGAAAATTCCTTCTTGCAGATCTGAATTATATACATTTTTTGTTTGACAATTCTCTGAAAGAATACAGAATAACATATAATATTGCTTCGGAAAATTTCCTGTTCCAACTCAAAATTATGATTCTTTTGGAAAACTTCATTATACTTCTTTTTAAAAATTCCACGTCTTAACTCAAATTTATAATTCTTTTGGAAAACTCCCTGAACCAACACAAAATTATCATTTTTTTCGAAAATTCCCCGTTCTAATTTGAAATTATAACTCTTTTGGAAAATTCCTTATTTCGGATCTGAATTATATTTTTTTTCAAAAATTCTCTGATCCAATTCAAAATTATAATTCTTTTGCAAAATACCTTCTTGCAGATTTGAATTATATTTTTTCAATTCTCTGATCGTATTTGGAATCACATATAATATTGCTTCCAAAAATTTTCTGTTCCAACTCAAAATTATAATTTTTCTCGAAAATTCACTGTATGAAAGCACAATCATAAATTTTTTCGAAAATTTCCCGTTACAAATCAGAATTATCATTCTTTTCAAAAATTCAGTGTTCCAAGTCAGAATTATAATTCTTTTGAGAAATTCCTCGTTCTAGATCTCAAATATAATTTTTTTTTCGTAAATTCTCTGATTCAGTTCAGAATCATAATTTTTTTTAGAAAATTCATCATTCCAAGTCAAGATTGTAATTTTCTTGGAAAATTCACTATTCCAAGTCATAATTATAATTCTTTCAAGAAATGTTTCTGCTCCAACTAAAAATGATCATTTTTTTCGAAAATTCACTGTTCCAAACCATAATTACAGTTTTAATATTTTTATTTTAAAACTCGTAAATAAGTATCTACATGAAATTGTGAATTTACAATTTCAGATAAATACTAATTTACGAGTTTGAGGGTACACTGGATTTCAAGATTTCAAAAGACAAAAAAATTGCAAACAGCATCACTTACATTATCATTTTCGAAAATAAAGTCTTTTTCATTGATCGATTCATGAATGAACAAACAGTGAATAATAAAATGTTGAAACAATTTTAATATTCACTTTAGTAAAATCGAATGAAAAATCCCATTGAACAAAATTCCGGGCCTTTTCCCAATTTCCCTTTCAGGTAGACACCCTGTGAATATTAATATATTTGATAATTATTACCTGTCTGGGTACTCTTCTTTTATTTTTGAGAGAAGTAGAGTTCCCATTCCGGACCCCGTTCCTCCACCAAGGGAGTGACATACTTGGAAACCCTGAAGGCTGTCGCAGTTTTCTGTTTCCTAAAAGAAAATATGATTCGGAACGACGAAATAAATATTTCAAATAAATATGTTAAACATTGCACTATCTTAAGACTTCATATTTTTTTAATAAATGCGAGCATCTCGGAGAAAATGTAGACTAATAAATGAATAAATTGATACCATAAAATGGGAATTTTACCTTTCTGATTACATCAAGAACATTTTCTGAAAGCTCTGCTCCATCCGTGTAGTGACCTTTAGCCCAGTTGTTTCCAGCACCTCCTTGGCCGTAAACAAAGTTATCTGGTCGGAAAAGTTTTCCAAATAATCCCGATTTCGCAGCGTCCATTGTTCCGGGCTCAAGGTCTACCAAAATCGCCCTGGGGACGTAAGTTTTTCCCAGTACCTGGTTGTAATAAACGCTGATTCTGTCTAACTGAAGTTCTTTTGTGCCTCCAGCATAACTTCCATCAGGCTCGATTCCATGCTCGAGAGATATCATTTCCCAGAACTAGAAAAAGAACCAAAGATCCCAAATTATTCACTAAATTTAGCTAATTATTTAACATATTAAACTCTATTTTAAGAATCACAAAAAATTATCAGTTTTTAATCCAAGTAAATTTAATTTTAAGAGCTAATTCGATAAGTTTCTGAAAAACAATAAACATATAAAGGACGCCAGGTGATTGAAGGTCACAGGATTTTCAACGGCCAAGATTTCAAATAAAATTCATGAATTACATTTTGGAACACAAATATAAAACATTGCGAAATTGAATTCGTTTAAAACCTATACGATTATTCTACCATATAATTGATGGGTCAACTTTCTAGAAATATATTTAATATCAAGAGTTTCTGAAGAAGAAATAAAGTCGAGAAACTGGTATTTGATTTAATACATATAAGGAAGAAAATAACTGGAATAGTAAATAGATACCTTTGTTCCCACTTGATTTCCGCATTGTCCAGCTTGTACGTGTACAATTTCTCTCATTATTAATTATTAATTTATTATTTCTAATAAATGTACAAAAGCTGATCTTTCAACACGCTCAAAATCAGTGGCTCGATGCGAATCGTACAGGTACTGAGCTGCAATTCCAGAGCGACGAAACACGAAATTAATTAAAAGAGGGGATGAAGCAAAGGTATAATGGAACTGAAACTAAATTTGAATTAAGCCAATGATAAATTAGAATCCAATATAGCGCCCGATTCAAATATCTTAAGCTAATAATCAGCATTATTAGTAATATTACAAATAATTTAATAATTCAAACTAAAAACAATAATTATCTTATTGCTGAAAATTTAATATATACTATGAGACGGTCCAACAATTGGTTTTATTTTTTTTTCTGAAATGGCACCCCTACAAAGTGCTCCTTTCGGTGCTAAAATGACCCTTGATTTTTGGCAGAATTAAAAAAAATATATATTCAAGTGTCCCCCCAAGTCGGTTTTTTGTAAAAAAAAATGTTAATTTTATTTAAATAATCACTGATAGTGTATTTTGACTTCGACCTGCGTACAGTTTATTCTTTTCAGTGAAATACATCACTCAAGAGTTTTGTCATAATTCAGCAAAACTAGTTAGGGGTCCCCCAAGCATTTTTTTGAAAATAAAATGCTTATTTTATTTAAATAATCGCTGGTAGTAGATTTTTTTACTTCGACAGGCATACAATGTACACTTATTACTCATATATGTCACTCAGATTTTTGGCAGATTTTTTCGAAAAATTTATCATTTTATTTTCAAAAATCGGCTTGGGTGACCCTTAAATACTTTTTGAAAATTCCGCCAAAACTCTAAGTGATGTATTTTACTCAAAAGAGTATGCTGTATGCACGCCGAAATAAAAATAAACAAATAAATATTATTTGAATTAAATAAACATTTTATTTTCAAAAACTGACTTGGGGCACCGCCAAATTTTTTTTTAAATTCTACAAAAAATCAGGGGCCATTTTGACATCAAAAGAAGCACTTTGTAGGGGTGCCATTTGAGAGAAAAAAATTAAGCCTTTTTTGGACTACCCTGATACACTAAAATATGTACAAAATTGAAATAGCAGGTTTCACTTTTCATTTTAGTAAAATTTCAATGTCTTTCATGGATTCGATTTTAATAGAGGTAAAAAAATAAGAATTGATATTTTCTCGAACTTGAATGTTCTCGAACTACTATCTGGCGTAAACATGTTATCAATCTGGAAAATTTCAAGTTGAGATTAAAATGAATACTTGCTTCCGTATACATGAAATAAAGAAAGAAAAATGGATCTGCAAACAAAAAAATATTTATATTTAAAAAAATGTTAAATTATATAAAGGACTACATGCCCCATTCAAAAAAATAGACAATTAGCTTCTTTTTTTCGTGCTACTTCAACTATCAAGGTCACGTTCGTCATTAACGCTAAAAGAACGCGAGACTGTTTGTCGGAAATAACATGATTTAATCATTTTCTTGTAGAATCGATAGAAGATATCAAAATTGATTCAGGTAATATAGATTTAGTCATTTGAAGTGATTCTCATTTCCAACTGGACTGCTTCAAAGATGAGGTGGAAGTTAACAATAGGTAAATAACTATTTTTTGTTTAAGCTTCTCTTGATCCTCAAAACTGATAACTGATTATATTTTAATGTTCATTATAAGAGTTCTAAAATGTTAATGAACTAAATAATATTTAAAAGATATAAATTGTAAACTAATTTATCAAAATATTAATTGTTGTATGAATTTCAGAAGTCCTATTCTTTGTGTTGGTTTTTACCAACGCTTGTGTAAATCCTGATCCTGATCCAATGGCACAAAATGGCCAGGTTAAAATTGAGATTAAAAGCACAAGTGTAGTTCTGGAATTGACAATTAAAGGTAAATATATTGAAATAAAAATAATGTAGATCGACAGGGCTGCGACAGCCTAATTTACTTGAAAAAACTGAAAAAGTCACCTGTTTAAACCGAACAATTGACCAAAAGTAAATTCAAATGAATTGAAAAAAAAAACAAGCCAGAGGTCGGTAAGCATCCTTAAGGAAGTGTTTCGAAGGCTACAGGATAATAACCTAGGAAATTTGATTCTTTATCGCAATTCTACACGCCAAGAGCTTTAATTTGAGCCAACCCTGAGGAAAATCGGACTGAAAGAAAAGCTTCCAGCATAGGGTTCTGAAAAACTAAATTTCATATTTTTCTAATTTTTCTTATTTTATAACCACTGATATGAAAATAGAAGAATATAACATAGCAAATCTTATTCTCTCTCGAAATTCTACATGCCGTAAAAGCTGCAATTTGAGCTATCGACGAGGAAAATTGGATTAAAAGGAAAGCTTCCAGCATAGGTGCCTGAAAAACCAAATTTCCTCATTTTTCTTATTTTTAACCGCTGATATAAAAAACATCATAACATAGGAAATTTTATTCTCTATCGCAATCCTACATGTCAAGAGGTTCAATTTGAGCCATCCACAAGAAAAATCAGACTAAAAGAAAAACTTCTAGCACAGTGGACTGAAAAACCAAATTTCCTCATTTTTCTTATTTTTTAACCACTCACAACAAAAAAGTAGAACATAACGAAGCAAATTTTATTAACTATCACAATTTAACATGCCAGGAGCTTCAGCTTGAGTTGTCTCCGAGGAAAATCAGACTAAAAGAAAAGTTTTCAGCATAGGGGTCTAAAAAGACAAATTTCTTCTTTTTTATTTTCTTAGTTTGTAACCACTAATACAAAAAAAAACCATAATAGATAAGTAGATGCAAATATTTTTCCTCGAACATACTTTTGGTTGGTTAACATCCACGCCAAGTTACAACCCTCTAGCACAAATATTGTAGGGGCTAGGAGTAGTAAACGACAGACGGACGGACGGACAATCATCGGGATTGACAAAGTTGACGGAATGAATTTAGAAGCATTCAATGGACTTCAAGAGACTGATGAAATTCCTAAGAATTTGTGTAGTTTGAACAAAATTTCAAAAATCAACAAATCATGATTGAATTTAATAGACTGAGAGTGATCAGAATTCAGGGCGAATTCAACAGAATTCTAGAAAATCAAACCAAAATTTAAAAAAAAATGAATTAAATAAAATTGGAGTGAATTTAGAGGAATTTGAAGGAAATGAGAAGAATTCGATAAAATTCATAAAAATTTAAGTGAATTAAATACAACTTAAAAATAGTTTTAAACATCATTGAATTCATTAAATTTGGAGTGAATTCAGAAAAATTCAAATGAAATAAAAGAAGTCAGGGTGAATTCAAAAAAATCCCAAACAATTCAAAAGAATCCAAGATACATTAATAATGTATCCAGAATACATTAAATAAAAGAATTTCAAAGAACTAAAAAGTACTGAAAGGAATTCAAAAGAATTTTTAAAAATTTAGAAATGGGTATAGACCTGAATTCAATAGAGTGACTAAAAGTGTTCTTTTCATTTTAAAAAGTGACAATAGTGACTTTAAAAAACTGATTAAAAAGTGATCCGAAGAAAAAAGTGAGCAGCCCTGTAAATTAACGATCGTTTAAATAGGATAAACTTTTCAAAAATAAAATGTATACTCTTAATTTCTAACCGATATTCATTTTACAGGTGGATCAAAATTAAGGAGCAGTCTCTACATTAACGACCCTGATAAGGTTCAGCCACTGCCGCAAACAGAATCTTGTGGTCAGAATAAAACTTGTATCAAAAGTGGAAACGAGATTCACACAATGGTAGATACAACCACCGGGATTATAAAAGTCTCTCGTTCAATAAACAACCCTAAGGCGGAAATAATCGACTGCATAGAGCTAAAGGATGGTGTCGAATGGTTCGGAGGACCACAAATGCGATACCAACATTGGCCGATTCAACACATGTACTATGAAGAAGAACCTTATGTTCCATCGCATCCAACCAACATGGCAGTGACAGAACGATACTGGCTTTCCAGCGAAGGAGCTTACGTTTTTGTAAAAGAAACTGATCCCCTATTTCTGGATCAGAACAACTTTAAGGATAAACATCTCTGCCTGATAGCCAAAAATAGAAATCCTTACACAACTCGTCAAAAGGTGACACTCAATTATGAAATTGGAACCATGATAGCCAATCCTAGAAAAGCCCACGAGCTCGTGATAAAAAATCACTTTGGAAAACCAATGGGAATTCCAGACGAAAGGATGATCAGACATCCTATCTGGTCGACCTGGGCGAGATATAAAGTCAACGTCAACGATAAAGTCGTCAGGGAATTTGCTCAGGAAATTGTATCGAATGGATTCAATAACAGCCAGTTGGAAATTGACGATAATTGGGAAAGCTGTTACGGTTCTGCGATTTTTGATACCAAGAAATTCCCTAATGTAACAAAGCTCACTGGTGACTTGAAGAAACAAGGATTTCGAACAACTCTTTGGATTCATCCCTTTATTAATGAAGACTGCACTGCCTACGAAGATACTCTGAAAAAAGGTTATTTCGTTAAGAACAGTAATAATAGCGTTGCCATGTCCTGGTGGCAAGGTGAGTCAATATACAAAAAGAATCAAAGAAGGTTCTGAATTCTTTTCGGATCAAATAATTCTAAATTCCTTTCTAGGTCAGAAGGCAGCAACGATTGATTTTACAAATCCAGCAGCAGTGAGCTGGTGGGTCGCGAGGTTGAAAAAGTTGGAGGATCAGGGCATCGACAGTTTTAAGTTCGACGCTGGAGAAATTTCGTGGTTGCCTCAACCTCCAGTATTAACTGGAGAAGATGAGCTCAAACCTGGGATTTTTACAACCAAATACGTGACCACTTTGGCTGAGAACTTTGATAGTCTTATCGAAGCACGAGTTGGTTGGAGAAGCCAAAATCTTCCTATTTTCATCAGGATGATTGATAAAGACACGAGGTGGACCTGGAACAACGGTCTTCCAACTCTGATCACAACTTTGCTTCAGATGAATTTAAATGGATATGTTTTCGTACTTCCTGATATGATTGGAGGCAATGGATACGTGAATAATTCTTTCAATGCAACCGAATTACCCCCAAAAGAATTATTCATCAGGTGGCTTCAAGCCAATGTCTTCATGCCTTCTCTTCAATATTCCTTCGTTCCCTGGGATTATGACGATGAGGTAAATTAGAGAAATTTATAATATATAAAATTATTCCCTTAAATTTGTTAAATTGTCAACGAAGAATCACTAATAGAGATGCAGCAGAAAATCAGAATTGATCAAATGTAAACGTCTAATTTTTAGGACATTTGTAAATCTAACAAAGGCTTTTAATTTAATTCTATAGACGATAACTATCAGCAAGAGAATGACAGATTTACATGCTGAAGTCACTACACGAATCGTAAATGCTATGAAAAAAGCGGTGGAGACTGGTGCACCTGTAAATCCTCCAATTTGGTGGGTCGACCCAACTAATAAAGAAGCTCATAAAATTAACGATCGTGAGTAAAAAATAATTCAAATAAGAATTTTATTTTAATTAAAGAAGACTTTAGAACTCTTGTTTCCCAAATTTTAGAATACCTCCTTGGAGAAGAGGTTCTAGTTGCACCAGTTATTGAAAGGGGGGCAATTTCACGAGATATTTATCTTCCAAGTGGATTCTGGAGGGACGGAAATACCAATCAAACTCACGTTGGTCCAAAGTGGATAAGAAACTACTCTGCTCCTTTAGCAGTTCTTCCCTACTTTTATAAATTTTAACTAATCGCAAAATTAAAATACCAGAAAATTTTTAAATCAGTATTGGAAAATTTTCAAGAAAATTAAGTAAATTCTGACAATTGAGTTTAATTTTTTAGCGATAAATAAAATGGTTAAATCCATTATACTATATTTCAAAATCTTTTTTTTACATATAATTTAGGGTTTGAGAATCAATTAAAAACTTACATTTGCCAAAAGTAATGCAGATTCTTCAGTTTCTAAGCGAAGTCTCTGTTCCAATCAATATCCATCCATAGAATTAATTTTTCTAAAATTTCAATTTTAGACTGAAACCTGTAAGTAAAATTTCAAATTAATATTTAAATTTATATCTAATCCATTTCTCTCACTCAATTTAAATTTTAATCAAATCCAAGTTCCACGAGTACACCGTTAATTTTCTCAGTTATTGCACTAATAGATCGTAGAAGGTAATATGACCCCAAACCTTCTTCAGCTTCAAAAACTCTAGCTCTTCTTTATAGTCTTCATATAATTCCAAACACTTGCTGTTAATTATTTCTATATTCTGGTCACTAATTTTAAACTGATTAAAACTTTCCATCTTCACTAGAACCTTGATGATAAACTTAACAGCATTGTTTGATGTTAGTCCGGGACTGTTAATATTCGCCTCTTTCATCAGAAGGTATTTTACTATTTCCTCGTTGCCTCTGGAAGCTGCAACATGCAGTGCTGTACGATCAATTTTATTTAAAGAATTGACGTCAACTCCTCGAGATAATAATGCCTTCACAGCGTTAATTTTGCCACTTTCAGTGAACTCATGCAATGAATTTCGGCCAACTCGACGAATCATTGACTTTGAACTCCTTTCCGGACGAGTTGCATGGGAGGTTTCCGTAATTGTTTTGATTCTAAAAGAGAAAAAGGAAGTGTTGGTTTCTTTGCCCACTGAGGAAGATGTGAATTTTAAACCGATGTTAAAATTAAAAGAATATTTTAGATCCCACGGGAACAAATTGTTGGTTACATAATGGTACATTGTGCTCCGCTGCGGAAAAACACGAGTTTTGCACCACACGTATAAAGTTGAGCTCCGAGGTGAAGCCGAGGACTTGTCAACTTCATACGTGGTGCAAACGAGTGTTTTTTCGCGAGGTGCACACGATATTTTGACTGCCAACGGGAGAAAACGCGAGTTTTCGTTCCGCTCAAACTCGCGTTTTCGCTCCGTCGGCAGACAAAATTATTTAAAGAGTATAAGTAATAAACGGGCAAAATAATCTTCTCTTCTTTAGTCCATATAGATACACAACCTCTACACTCGGAAATATTATAGAAATAAAAGTAGACAGTAAAAACATACCCTTTTAACGATAGGTAATAGCCGATAAAGTTCATAGCCTTCTTGAAAAACATGATATTGAGCCACATCCCATAAAATCCTGATATTCCATATTCTTTAATTGGTTTAAATTTTTAAAAAGGTAGAGTTTATACCAAAATATCTTCTTCCTCTTTTTCCTCCTCTTTTTCTTCTTCTTTGTTGCCCTCTTGATGTCTTAGAGAGAACTGACTGCGAAGTTACAATTGGTCCAGCAATCACCTATCACGAGTTACACTCGTTCTAATCATTTTGTGTTACTGTTGTCTAAACTTTCATGCTTGATAAGGTATTTTTTTGCTATTTTATGTCGACTAACTAAGTGTTCTACTATGGAGAGTAAACCTAAGCAGTCAAGTTCAGTAATTGGAACGCACATAGTGTTCTCAAAAGGCGTAATGAATTGGACATTATTTTGCTTAAATTGGATTTGGATATTCTTTGTGTTACCAAGACTTGGCTTTTTAGAGATTACGTAAGGGAAATTTCGGGTTATATTACCCACAGGTGTGATAGATTAAGAGATAGAGGTGGTGGTTCTGCCATACTTGTGAGGAGAGAATTTTTGGTAAGCTCTCTGGATCTCAGAGGACCTTGGCTTGAGAAAATTGAGATTGTAGGTATTACTATCTTTACGTCTATGGGTTCTATTGTGGTCATCTCCGTGTATTCTCCCCCTGACTGGGTGATAGGATATAAAATTTGGTGTAGTATTCTAAATTGTGCCGACGATTGTGACCATATTCTATTTTGCGGTGATTTCAACGCCCACTCAAATATGTGGGGCTACGACTGGCAGGATGCCTCGCGTAGAGAGCTTAGTCTGGCTATTTCGGACCGCGATCTGATTCCTCTGAATGATTCATGCCCAACCTTCTTTCCTCCCTCGGGCCAGGTGGATTCTAACTTAGACCAACTCTTCTTCCCGGCGTTTTGATAGCAAGTCTCTTGACTGGTTTATGTTTTGTAAGGATGTAGAGGATCGGATCCTGGGCTTGGCTTCTGAGCTTGTGGAGGGTATTCGCCCATCTGTTGTCTATGGGCATTTCATAGATTCTGTTTCTGAAATTCTCACTGACTGTGGTGCTTTTTGCTGTAATTCCCATAGAGGTAGGAGGAAGACACAACCTCTGTGGTGGAATTCCGAATGCGAGGAGGCGTTACTGAGAAGGAAAACGGCCTTGAAATCCTATCTTGAGAATCAATCTAGGGAGGAGTTGAAAGTATGTCGAGGGGTAGATATGGAGGTGAAGATTCCTTAGGGCCCAAAGGTTCTTCTCTTTCATGGAATTCCGTGGTATCTTAACTCCTTCGATGGGTTCTGTTAGGATTTGAAGTACTGTTCGCTCCCTTGCTTCTAGAAGTAACTCAAGGAACTCGGGTGTGCTCACTGATCATGACTCCCCGGATTTGCGTAGGCTGCAGGATGACCTAGTCGCCTCTCATATTTCTCCGGTTCATGTTCCTCTGGAACTCTAATTTGATGAGTCGGATCCTATGAACAAACCTTTCACGAAGAAGGAGTTTGATGCTGCATTGAGCGCATGCAAAGCGAACAACGCTCCGGGTTTGGATGGAATCTCTTATGAGATAATTACAGGCTTTTCTGTCCCAATCTTTCATTTTATCCTGCACTTGTAAAATAGTATGTTTTTGTCTTCTTCATTCCCGGAGGCCTGGACATATTCTTTTGTTATTTTCATACCTAAACCGGAAGGGAAGAAGTTTCGCCCAATCTCTCTCACCTCAACTATGAAGAAGTTGTTTGAGAGATTGGTTTAACTTCGCTTGAAGTTTCTTGCGGAGACTGGTGACCGGATTCTTAGATGTCAGTTTGGCTTTAGAAGGGGTAGGACGGCTCTGGACTGTGTGGCCACGGTGACAGTAGATATATTGCGTGACTTGGGGGATGGTGAACCCATGGTTGCCTTTGCTATTGACATTAAGGGAGCCTTTAATGCTGTTCTCCCTGCTGTTCTCACTGATAACTTGAGAGATCTGGGGGTCCCTTATAGGTTGCTCAATTTTATATCCTTCCTGATTGTAAGGCGTAGGCTCCACTTTTCGGCTGATGTTGGTGAGCCCAGAGTCACGGGGGTTGGTGTCCCTCAGGGTGGCGTTTTATCTTCTACTCTGTTTAACTTGGACTTGCGAAGGCTGGAGGATCATCTTCCGGTGGGTGTTAAGGCATTTTAATACGCGGATTATCCGCTTCTTGTAGTAAGGAACAGCGATATTGCTGCATTCTTGAACTTGCTCAGCCTTGCGGTCGCAATGCTTTCCCCTTGGCTTAGGAGTCTGGGCTTGTCCATTTCTCCACCCAAATGTCAGATTTGTGTTTTTACAAGGGGTCCGGTGGTATTAGAGAACATTTCCCTTTCAATAGAGGACCATCTGTTTGTCTGCCAGGCCACCCTCCTGTACTTGGGTATTGTTTTGGAGACGAAACTTACCTGGGTCCCCCATATTAAGTATATTGCCGGTAATGCTTCACGAGCTATAAATGTTATGTGTATTATTGCCGGGGTCACTTGGGGTGCCGATCCGTGGACTTTAGAATTGGTGTACCGCAATCTGGTCAGGACCTGTCTTGAATGGGGGGTTCCCTTTTTTGCTAATGCAAGTGAGTCTGCCCTTAACATACTTGATCGTGTGCAATACCGGGCTCTGCGTGTTATCCTTGGATCTATGGGTTCCACACCCATTCCGATTCTCCTTTCTGAAGCTAATGAGCCACCTCTCTGTCTCCGCAGGGATATGCTTGCTCAACGGTTCCTCTTAAGAAATTACTTTTGGCGTATAATCCGCTATCCCCGAAGCTTCAGTTAATCACTGAGAAATGTAGGATGAAGGAGAGGAGACTAAGGAGGGGAAGGCGAAGTAGGGTGTTTAAGGTTCGAACCAAGAAGACTGGCGATTTCTGTGTTCGATCGCATGTGGGAAATTCTTCAGATCTGTAAGAGATCTTCGAGGCCTATCTACTTTGATAGCGCTTGAGAGGACCTTCTTTTTGAGATCCGAATCGATACCGAAACAGGGGAGATCCTTAAGGATTCGGGTGATCCCCAGACTGCCTTCGAAGGCTTTGTTTCGGTCGCCCACCCTGGCTCGGTGTTACCGTTCCCGGACGGTTCGGTTGACGGCTTGTCGGGTAGGGTGGGTTGTAGTTTTTGCATTCCTGAACTGGACTATCGCTTTGGTTTGCAGCTTCAGGAGGGTCTAGCCCCAATGACTGCGGAGTTACGTGCGATTTTTTCGGCGGTTATTCAGATAAGGAAGATGCGTTTTTCGTCTTCTGTACTCTGCTCGGACTCTATGGGGGCTCTGGTGAGTATTCTAAATAGACTCACTGATCCTGGAGGTTCTATCTTAGCTTTTAAACTTTATGAAATCTTTAAAACCTTTGTGAAAGCTCTGAAAATTTTGAAAACTTCGTTAACTAATTTTTGTCAAATCTTCTGGAATCTTCGTGAAATCTTTCAAATCTTTGTGAAATCTTTTAAATATTCAAAATCTTTGTGAAATTTTTATTGGATTTCTTTAAAACTTCTGATATCTTTTAAAATCTTTGTGAATTTCTGATATGTTTGAAATCTTTGCGAAAACTTTCAAATCTTTGCGATATCTTTGAAATATTTGTGAAATCTTGGTGAAATTTTTTGAAATCTTTGCGAAAACTTTGAAATGTTTGCGATATCTTTTAAATCCTTTGAAATCCTTTCAAAATTTAAAAATCTTTGTGATATTTTCGAAATCTTTGTAAAATCTTGAAATCTGGAGTGAAAATAAAAAACTCATCTCTTTTAAAATTACTACTCTAAAGTAATAAAATTCGATTTAATAAAACCATCTTCTCTTATTTATTTATCAATAGATATGTACAAATAAAAATATCAGATATTAATTCTATAAAATGCTTAAGGCTTCATTATCGTCATGATAGTCTCTTATCTTCTTCTAATATCGCGCCACGGAAATTTACAATACTGAAACGGCTGAGAAATTATAAATTACCTGCTGTATAGTTTAAAAATCCCTGTAAAAACTTACGTCAGCCGAAAATCAAAAGCGACCTGATTTCAGTGTTTAATTTGACAATCACAGCGTCGTCGATAGTATAACTTCCAGTTTTCAAAAGCGAGTCTCTCTCTTCAATCAACATCCGCAGTTTCTCTTCCTGCTCTTCAGATCTTGTCGTCAATTCTGATTTCGGGGCGCAGCGATTCGATTTCAGTCCGAAGTTATTAACTGGTGCGAATATTTGATCATTAGAGTTACTGTCGAGAAAGGCTGGTTTCGATTTCATGGTGTTCATCTCCTTCTGCAACTGTCCCAAAAGAATCTGGCTGTTCGATGATCCTCGCGTGTCTGCATTCAAAATGTCTTCCACGCTGTAAATTAATTTCAGGTTAATATATAAACGTAATTATAGGTAATATTTTAAGCAAAAAACTTACTTAAGATTTTTTAGTTCCTCTTTACTACTTTTGATTTGCAATTCAATTGCTTGCTGATTTTCCATTTTCATCATATGAATCTCTCTCATTGCTTTTCCCCACTGCTCTTTAAAGTAAGATTTACTCTTCTGTGCATTCGTTAGCTTTTCTTCGAGACTTTTTAACTCTTGTAACAAGGAAGCTGTTTGGTCTTGAGTTAAGGATCCTTTTTCATAAATTTGAAGCTTTTCGGTTTGCTTATTCACAATTTGTTTCAAGTTTTCATTCTCTCGCCTCAGAGGTTCAAGTTGAAGTTCGAGAACTCGATTCTGATCTTCTAGATATTTCACTTTCACAGAAAGTTCTTCTTGCTTTTTGAAAGACGTTTCCTTAAGCTCTTGCATCATGTGATTGTACTTACACTGCAGATCCTCCTTCTCTTTGATAAGCCTCATTTCTTTCTCCAAACTTTGGAGTCTTCTTGTTCGCAAATCTTCAGTCGCATGGTTTAGACTATTGGCTAACATTTTACACTGCTCAACACTACAAGTAAACTTCGCTTCTAAATTGTCTTTTCTCATTTGCCATTCCGCACTTAGAAGATTCAAGTGACGTTCTTCCTTTTTCCTTAACTGAAATATTGTTGAATTTTTAATAAGTATTAATCTGAGGTAGGAAATTGTTGGCGTAAAATTGGGAATTGAATATGATAGGGGCAGGTTTTACCTCCACTCTGAATAATTCCTTATGCCTTTCTTTCCACGTTTCGAGTTCTTCAACTATTTTATATGCCAAGCTATCATCCAAAATCGGTGGTCCTAAATTATCACCGGATAATCTTTTCTTTGTTCTATAATAAGGACCATGATCCTCCAAATGAACCGAAACGTCCAAATCTCCAATTTTTCTCTGATCCGAGTCAATCAATGCCGCTTCGTATTGGCATTCGAACTGTAAATAAACATTTATTTATTTTTCCAATGCTCACTACAGTCCTTTAAAATTAAAAAAAAATAGTTACAATTATTCTCAACTATAAATTACCTTATTATGGCCAAAAAGTCGTTGCACATCTAAAATTGTTTGCGCCAAACAGGGTTTCTCATCTTTGCCAGCATCACAAATGCTGATTTTCGGTGGAAAAGAGAGAAGCAATTTTTCAATTTCTTCTGACGCAGATATAAAATGTAGTTTACATCCTATGTTTTGTAACTTCAACTTTTCTCCAGACAAAATAGGCATCGTAGGATGAAGTGTGGACATTACTTCAATTTTTGGATGATGAAACCTAAATTGAAATTTACCATTAAATAACAATCTGTAAAATACATTTCTTTGTGTAGATAATTTATAGTAATTACCTGAATTCGATGAGATGTATGATTTGATAAGAAGTGCTTAATTGAATACTATTTAGCTGAACATTTAAGCAGTAACATCGATATGTTTCGATACTTTTAGAGTAATCATTGCAACAGTGTATGACTGGTTCAGACGAATTTAGATGCACTCTAGGTTGTTGCTGAATCATTTCACAACTCATAGATTGTTTCTGCAGATTTCCACAAGTGAAAATACACGGCTCGCCTGTTCTGCATTTTCTGAAATCACCACCGGGATTTCTATGAGACTCTATTTCCGAAGATCTTGGTAACTGGAAGAAAAATTAAAATTAGATACAATGAATGTGAAAACAGTATAAATTAATTTAAATTTAATTCACGCTTACCAATAAATTTGAACTTTGTCCCGTATCGTGAAAATGTATGTCATTCATCGAGGAAGTTGTTGTTGAATTAGGCAATGAACGCTTCTGAGATTCCGAAACTGAATTTCTTATCCCGACGTATTGCAGTTTCAACTGCAGACTAATGTACGGTTTCCTGACATGATCTGAGACAAAATTGATCAAATTCATTCACCTGCATTTAAATGTTAAATTTCTAGTCTTATTAACAAACTTTAAAGTGCTACATGGAACTAAAAAAAGTATCAAAAAAGTATCTTTCTGAAGAAAAAAGTATCCTCAAAAATAAAAATAAAAGTATTAAAAGAGTAGCCTTTTTCAATCAGACAAAAATTAATTTTTAAAATAAAAAAGTAGTGTAAAAAATACTTTACACTAAAAAAAGAACGTATTTAAAAAGAATTTTTCACACTTTTCTGTATATAAATAACTGCGCCGGAGACTGCATCTAACAAGGTGATGATCAGAGTTGATTTTTGGGATTTTTTTTTTTTGATAAAATACATGAATTTTCAACTAAAAAAGATACATTTTCAACAAAAGAGATGAATTTTCAACTGAAAAGATGAATCTGAAAAAAATGAACTTTGAACAAAGGAGTTCAACTTTCAGCCATGCAGTTGGATTTTCAACCAAAAAGACAAAATTTAAGAAGAGTTGAATTTTTAACCAAGAAAGATTTTTCAGTCACGGAAGAAAAACATTTTCAACCAAACTGTTGAAGTTTCAAACTAAATAGACGAATTTTCTACAAAGCAGTTGAATTTTTAACCTGAAAATATAAATTAACAAAAAAGTTAATTTCCAATCAAACAGTTCAATTTTCTACTAAAATAGTTGAATTCAAACAAAAAAGACGAACTTTCAACAAATAGTTGAATCCTCAACCAAATCAGATTAATTTTCAACCAAGCAATTGAATTTTTAACCAAAAAAGATGATTAGAAGAAATTTCTACCAAAAGAGATGAAGTTTCAAACCAAAAAGACGAAACTTAAAAAAAAGAGTTGAATTTTCAACCAAGAAAGATTTTTCAGTCAAGAAAGAAAAACAATTTCAAACAAATTGTAGAAATTTCAAGCCAAAAGGGCGAGTTTTCAACCAAAAAGATGACTTCTTTAAACAAAATTGTCAAATTTTCAATAAAATAATAAAATTATCAACAAATGAATAAGATTTTCAACCAAAGCTTTGAAGTTTCTAAGCAAAAAGACGAATTTTCTAAAACGCAGTTGAATTTTCAATCCGAAAATATAAATTTTTAACGAAAAATTTAATTTCCAACTAAATAGTTCACTTTCCTAACAAAATAGTTTAATTTCCAACCCAAAAAGATGAATTTTCAAAAAAAAAAAAAAACAATTGAACTTGCAACAAAAAAGTCTATTTTTCAACTAAAAAGGATGAATTTTCAACAAAATTGTCAAATTTTCAACAAAATAATTGAAGTCTACCACAGAATAAGATCTTTAACCAAAAGAGATGAATATTCAAACCAAAAAGACGAGATTTGACTAAAATGTTGAATCTTTAACAACAACAAAAAATGAATTGTTAACTGTTGAAAATTCAAAAAAAACGGCGAATTTTCAATTGTTTAAAATTCAAGTGTTAAAAATTCAACTATTGAAAATTCAATTTTTAATTTTCTTCAATTTTCAACAGCTGAATTTTTTATTCAAAGCAATTGTTAAAAATGTTTTATTTACATAATTTTATATGAGAATTCAATAAATAAACATTTCAATCCATGAACAAATTTTTGAAATGAGCCGATTTTTGTCGATAACGGGTAGCCATTGATAAATAATGTTTTGGCAAATTAACAGGCATCCAATGAAATCTCAGTAGGGAATTTATAGAATTTAAAAAAGTCCCAATTTTGATCATCTCCTTGTAAAGAGAAAGGAATGGATCTAAAATTTGTGCATAAACCTTTTATTCCAAAAATTTGTGTTAAACACAGGAACGCTGACAATATAGAAAAACTGAACTTCTATTTTGATTGATTTCTTCTTTTTTAGGTAAAGTAGTTTCCTCAGGCATACCTTTCTTTAATTTTTTAATTTTTATTTTAAAAAATCTGAAATTAATTAGGATGCTCAATTTTTTATACCACTTTATGGCAAAAGTAGCAAAAAAGTAGCATTGCCTAAAAAAGTATCAAAAAGGAAAAAAGTGTGGAACTTCAAAGCCTCCATTAAATAAATTATTAACCTTCGCATTCACTTCTCGTCTCACTCGTTAATAAACAATGCTGATCTAATATTGTGCTTGAATTCACAGCATGTTTCAGGAACTCTTGAACACTTTCCGCTGGAACAAGAGGCTGAAGGTTGACTTCTGTCTGTCCAATTGTAACATCTTTGTGTCTTAACGAGACCAATAAAAATGGTTTTGTCTCCAAATAATTTTTTAAAACACTTAATGAACTTCTGATCCTTATGACTATCTTCTCGTTCAATATCCATGAAGTTGCATCGTTGCTTCTGAAGGGTTTGATCTGCACATCGGTCTCTAGAATTCGGTACAAAAAACTGAAAGTAGTTTCTGCACCGACTTGTTCTTTTGCGAGGAGGTCTAGATTCGCTGCCATTCCAGCTGTGACGCTTAATAAAAATATTTCCTGGCAGGTTTCGGGTGGTCCCAATTGAATTAAACGTTCATCTCGTTGTAGACAAGGCACTATCACATCCTTCAAGGAGGATCGGTTTGTTTCCAAATCTTCCTTCAATTGCGTCATAAAACGATCATAAAAATGGAAATGGGACAGTTAAGATTAATCTTAAAATTTATAAAAGATTTGAAATTGTAATCAATTCTAGTACTGAAACGATTTAGAAATAATCGCATTTTATTACAATTTTACCTTCGTAATTGTACTTTTTTCTTGATCTTCTATAGTTAAGGAAATCAACAATTCAGGTTTGCACGTTTTAAAGTCGCTTTTTAATCCTAATAAGGTGTTCCAATTTGATTTGATACTCGCTTCTCTGCTTTTGGTAAGAATTTGCGCAGATCGAACACTCAAAAGCAAGTATCCTATTTTTTCTTTTGTACCGTTCTCTTTCAACATGAAGCATTCAACTTTCAAAGGAACTTGTGCGGACCTCATCCTAAAGATTTCAAAAATACTTAAAAATGTTTACGTGTCTAAATATGCTAAATATTTCAGGGACTAAAATTTTTCACATTTCGGACTATTCATCTTTTGTACGTCAACCCCCCGGCACTTACAAGAAGAAGCCAAAAAAAAAAAACATTTTTTCAGTTGTATCGATAACAGGCTTCACAGGTCAAAATGTTCTAAAAACACGGGAAATGAGGAGATTTTTCACGAAAATGGAAGAATAAATTCGTTTAAATAAAATGAAAGAGGGTACTATATTAAATTAAATTTGAAACGCTTTAAATTCCTAACATTTCAAGTAAAAATATTGCATTTTCAACAAAACAGATGAATTTTTAACCAAATAGTTGAATTTTTAAGCAAAAAGATTAATAAAATGATACATTTTCAACAAAAAAAAAATGAATTTATAACAAAGTAGTTCGACTTTCAACCAAACAAAACAGATTAATATTCAACTAAACAGTTGCATTTTTAACCAAAAAGATGGAATTTCTACCAAAAGAGATGGATTTTCGAACCAAAAGAACGATTTTTCAACAATAGAAGTTCAATTTTCAGCCAAGAAAGATTATTTAGTCTAACATTTCGAGTAAAAATAATGTAATTTCTATAAAATGGATGAATATTTAACCAAATAGTTGAATTTTCAAGCAAAAAGATGAATTTCCACCTAAAATGATGAATCTTCAACAAAAAAAATGAATTTTTAACAAAGTAGTTTAACTTTCAACCAAGTGGAAGAATTTTCAAGCAAAAAAGGAGAATTCTCAATGAAAAATGTATTAGTTAATGTTCCAATCAACAAATATTTTAATTTTAAATCAAAAACAGATGAATTCAACCAAAAAAGACGAATTTTCAACAAAACAGTTGAATCCTCAGCCAAAAAAGATTAATTTTCAACTAATCAGTTGCATTTTTAACCAAATCTCTATTAGGACACATGGAACGGTTTAAGGCTTCTCACTCGATTATCGAAGTCAAGCTGCCTTTACTCTCGTACCAATACTATCATATACATTGTTGAATTTACTACAAACAATTGAATCTGCAAAAAAAGTTAATTTTTCAACCAAATATGTAGTTGAACTTCTTACCAAAATAGTTAAATTTTCAACCCAAAAAGACGAATTTTCTTTAAAACAAATGGATTTTTATTCAAAGAGGATGACTTTTTAACAAAATAATTGAATTTCAAACCAAATAATAAAACTTGTGCCCAAAAAGATGGCTTCTCAACCGAAAATATAACAGTAGACTTTTCAACCAAAAAATTACCTTTTAACCAAAAACAGTTGGATTTTCTTATTAGATTCTATTACCCGACTAAAAAAAAGTTATGAAAAGTTAGAATACTTCAAATTTTAAATTGTACGGTTTAGTCACTTCAAAAAGTAATAATTTTAGAGACACTGAGTTTGCAATGTTCAATTTAGAACATTATCAAATTTAAGATAATTTTTAAGGCAACCTTTCTTCATTTTTTCACAGATTGATTTGAAAATGGGCTTGGAAAATTAAAAAGCTACTTTTAAAAGTATTAAGTATATAAAATTTTAAGTATTAAATTAGTTATTTTGAATGTTTTACGTTTTGAAAACTGTGAATTTAAAATTTTAAAGGATATAAATTTGATACTGTATAATTTTTCAGCACTTTAAATCCAAAATTTTTCAATTTTAAAAGCTCTGAATTTGAAAATGATCCACTTTTAAGTTGTAAGATTGATTAATTTTCAGTTTTAAATTTTTCTGACATTATTCAAATTGGTAAGCGTAAGAATGAAAATTTCTCCATTTTTGTAGCTTCCAAGTCTTTAGAAATGTAAAATTTTAAGTATTCCTCATTTACAGGTTGTTTAATATCAAAGGCTTTGAATTGGGATTTATTCAACTATTTAAAGTTTTTAATTTGAAATTGTTTTATTTCAAACGTTTTAATTTGTACCTTCCGAAGAGCGTTTTATTCAATCTTAAATAACACTTCCTAATGAATGCGCCATACATTTTTATTAACTTTTAAAAATAATTTTGTTATTTTGATTTGTTTTTCTCTATTTTTAAATTTGTCTTTTATAATAAGTGTTTATAACAATAATAATGTTATACATTTTATACAACTTCACAATTCACTGTTGCACTAGAGATAAACTATAGCAGTTATGGTAAGAAAAAACATAAAAAATATATAATATATTAGTATTATTTCTCAAATTTTTAAAATCCTTGCGAAATCTTCTGAAAAAAAATATATTATAAGAAATTCAGTATAGGCATATAATGAGTTTTCTATAATGGATTTCCTATAATTTTGTCACGATTATAGGAAAATATTATAGGAATATTAAAGAAAAATCAGTATAGAAATAAATAATATTAGAATACTGACAGAATTATTGCATAAAGTAGAAAAACTGTAAATAAATTATTTATTTCACATCAAAATTGTGATATTTATGAGAATTAAGAACATTTTAAAGAGCTCTCTTTAAAAACACTATAATGAAATTAAACTACATACTATCAATTTTTCTATACATTATATTATTTTAAAAGATGATAAAAATATATGTCACATTGATTAGTGATGATATATGTAGGTAAAAAGGGTAAAAAAAGTTAATAAACTCCAATACACTGCAAAAATCTCATTTCACTACGTAGGGGATGATTTTTGACGGTAAATGAATAATAGTTTTAAAAGGGTAAAAATGATAAAGTTATTTTTTATACGCACTTATGGCCTATGCTATACCGTTCATGAATTTAAATTTGGAATTCTAAAATTTTGTAAGCTTAAATACAACTATTGACTTTCGACAAAAATTAACATCAGCAAATTTATTTATTCAGTCTTTTAGTTCGAACTATTAAAAGCCTACAATATTGTACTGATTAAATTTGAAACTATAAGATTTTAAACATTTCAGGTGAAAATTAATTATTAAACTAAGCATTGGCTTTAATTATTTTTTAAACTATAAAATATAATTATTTTCAAATGATACATCATTTTAAGAGATTTAAAAATGAAAATGTTCCGATACATGCTTGCAATTCAGAGTTGTTTCATATTAAACAATTTAAGTTTGAAATAATTTAATGTTGAAAATTTCAAGCTGAAGGCTGATCCACAAGATTGAAATTTTTCAAACTTACAGTTTTGAAAGATTTTTAAAAAAAGGGGAAAGTCATACAACTTTCATAATATTTAAAATCATTCTGACTTATTTAATAAACTAAGAAGGTTAAAGACTCCACTCATGCTTAAAATTGAAACATAGTAATTGTAATAGATTTTAACAATTTAATTATATCTACTGAAACTTATTATCAGGCACAGAAAATTAAAGAAACATAAAAAGTAAAACGTCAAATATATTTATCTCAAAAATATTAGTTTCCAAATATTAATTTCATTTTGTTGTACAATTTCGAAAATGTTTGAAATTCATCCCAAAGAATGTCATATTATCAATTGAACATTATTTCATTTTACACTTATGTGTTTCTAAACTTTGAAGAAATAAACCAATTTGAAAATCAGGAATGAAAAAACAAAGGCATCTCTGCGAACTAAATTCATGCTGCGAACGGAATGTATTAGCTGAGTAAGCTTGTAGATTATTATTAGTAATATTCATATACTGTCTAAATGATTCGGGAGTCCATATGATTCTGAATTTCTAACTTTTAAATCTGTAATTTTGAAATTGAACAAATTTTAATACTGAATTTTTAATCCTTTCCAGTCGGCCTACCGATGAGATACCTGACCATAAAGTGAATTTACATATAAACAGGAATAGTCAGACTCGTCAGGAATCGTCAGAATATTCATAAATCATCAGAACTTCTGACGATTTATCACTTTTCCTATTTTTTTTAGTGGGGTTATTCAGTTCGCACTTAAGTGGAAAAACAGGAAAAGAGAACCTCTACATGTTCACGTAAGCCCTACGTGGCCACGAAGGTACATGTACAGGGCCCTTTGCGAGATCCTGTATCCAACTTTAGATAACTACACTTTAGATAACTGTACTCAATAATGAATGCTTTATTCAAATACATTTAAAAAATTACTGGACTATCACTCGAAAGTTCTTTAATGAGCTCCTGTACAGGACCTCCGCGGAAAAAATTTTGCATTTGAAACTACACCTGATCCTCTACATGCTCACGTATCAGAATACGTGCGAGAACACGTGCAAGGCATAGTAGTATGAAACTACACGGGATCCCGTACAGGAGCCCATCTAGTTATCTGAAGTTGGGATACAGAATCTCGCAAAGGGCCCTGTTCATGTTCCTTCGTGGCTACTAGGGCGTACGAGAATATGTACAGGTTCGCGTAAGGGTTCCCTCATCGGTAGAAGATCCCTTGCATGTTCCGTTACGGGTTCGTGTCTCAATTTCTTCTGCTGACCTTTTAATTTTTCTTGCACAGGATCTGGTCCCAGTTCTGACAAAGGAACTCTCACAGGAACAGTTACGGGATCTCGTACAGGGGTTTTCAGCAGGGTTTTTATAATAGTTATAAAATAAAAGGTTAGAAAGGACCTGAAATATTTACCTATAAGCAAAGAACTTTTCAAGATCATATATGTAACTACAGAATTGAATTAATTTTTTTAAACCTAGGTAATATATTTCTTAAAATCTTACTTTCGCACTGCATTTTTATCCGCTTCCCATACCAAATCAGTTGCATATTGTGGATTAGAATCAGTTTCGAATACGTTTGTCTCCAAGGAGTGACCATTTATCGTAGCAATAATAATCGTCGGATAGGCTATTTTATCGAATCCCTTTCCTAAAATATTAAAATCGGATATTATAGTATGAGAAGAATACCAAAGAATATTTTTTTTTCGAATTATTACCAATTTAATACAAGAAATGTGACAAAAGCATAAGTGGTTAATGAGTGAGGTTAGGTTTTGCAAAACATCGAGATTCTTACCTTCTTTAATACTCAGCTTAATTTGAAGATTAGGACCAACTAATTCATCCATTCTCACGTACTTTATAAGGAAAAAGGTAAAAAAAAGTTTGCGTAAACTTGTGTAAAAATATCAAAGAAACTCTGGCGGTTAACGCAGGTTTCCATGGCAACAGCCGATATCCTCGCGCCCTCACACTTCGCTCTCCAAAACTGAATTAAATATGATTAAAGAAATGAAATTAGAAATTATTATAAACTAGAATCAAGTATTGTTTAATAAATAATCAACTTTCTGAATCATAAAATATTTATTCACTAATAAAATTGTCATAATATTTATTAAATAACAATAATAATATTTAGCTTCCTAATTTTGAATCTAAAGCGCGGGAAGAGGTGCCAATAAAGCTCGAGAATTGAGAGAATTCAAATCCTATTGGTTGTTTATTATTCGGGCGTTGATCGCCTCCCCCACCCTAAAAAATTGCTCAAAATTGTCAGCTTCAAAATTGATAATCTCTCTCAGTTCCCCCCAGTCAAGCTCTAAATTCCAAAAATGAGATCGCTATCTGCTCACGCTCAAGTACGTTAAATCCTGCTAAAAAATCTCTTAAAAATTCCTTCTTTTTTTGCATCATTTACGCTGAAAATAAAGCTTAACCTCAAAAGTTGAGTTGGCAACCCTGTGGCGAGGAAATCTTTGATGTGGAATGTCCGCCGAGCGCGAGGGACGAGACAGGATCCCGCAGCCTGTCTCCAAGTTTCAAAAAGTTTGCTAGTTTAATGTCGCGGTGGATCAAGTTTAGAAAAGTTTGACGGTTTCAAAAAGTGAACCGAGTCTCGGTAATCGTTGTAGTAGACGAGGTCGGCGGATCGACGGGGACGGCGGGACGACGATCACTCCCTGTCGATGAGCTATAATGGAGGTTTCATCCTACCATCCTCTGTGCGGCGAAGAGGACCCCAGGAATGTGCAGGGCAGTGACTAGGGTCTTCCTGGTAGTGAAAGAGTGCGAGAAAGTGTTATGGGAGAGTCAAAAGTTGCCAAAAGCGATGGACTGGTCCGATCTATTTTACCCATTTTACCTGTGTGACACTGACACGCGACACAGTAGCCATTGAAATTATTGTGACCTGTGCGTGTGTCGAGTGTCTAAATCCAAATTTTCACCGGTAGCCTCAAAATCCCCGGAAAATGGGGATTAATCCTCAGAAAGAAGTTCGTGGAACGTGATCTTCCGAGTTTGGAAAAAAAGTGATAGAAGTTAAATAAATATAGAATAAAAGTAGAGTAGGGTTGATCAGATTTGAAGTGCATTCTAACCTCCTTTTTTTGGAGTAAAATTAAGTGTATTCGCGTTTTAACCCGGACCAGCAGCCCGCTTCGTTGACGATTCGGGTTTTTGTGAGACTCATAGGTATTCATTCATTAGACAGGAGAGTCGATAAGGCATTAACATGCAGAAAAGGGACAACAGGGAAGGTCGAGGAAAAGATGAGGCTGATCGTGACCTCAAAAGGGCATCCCGGGGCAGCAACAATATGCACTCCTCCAGGCACGGCGTTACCTCCTCTGGGAACATGCTCATGGTCGGTCCCAACTTCAGAGTCGGGAAGAAAATTGGCTGTGGTAACTTCGGAGAACTTCGACTCGGTAAGTCTACTCAAGATTGCATCAAAATATATTTTTTTTTTACTTGAGGTTCTGAGCGGAATTTTTTTAATTAATTTTTTAGGACTGCTATTAGTGGTCCAACAATTTTGCAGAATCATAAGAAATATAATAGTTTACTTCGCCTGTCGGTTAATATAAAGTTCATTAATTACAACAAATTTGTGTCGCTCTTGAATGATTATTGAATCTGTCAAACTCGTTTGTATAACGCTTATTTTTATTCGTAATTGAAAGAATGTTTTTAGGCTTGGAATTTGAAAAAAAATATTTCTCATTTGAATGCTTATTACTTCAGATAAATTCTGTTTAATCTCTATATCTTAAGTTTCTGACCGGAAACGTCGAACGTTTTAAAGTTAGGATCTTGAATTTCCTAAGTGGAAGATAAAATTAATGTCTTGAAAGAAATGTTGATGATATCAGAGCTGAGATAACAAAGTGCTTTCGTCAACAACTCGGGATTATTATTGATAAACGAGAAAAGTTTTGAAAATAAATTAAATTTTTTGAAATGAGATCAATTTAGTAATTAGTTTATTAAATCGAATTATTTCAAAATGAAAATGACTAATTTATTCTCATCTAGAAATCGATATGCGAACAGAAGTTCAATATTCAGTAACCCTTTATTAACTTTTTTTCTTGTAAAACAAGATTTTTGTTATTCAGATCATTTGAATATAAGGAATCTAATTGTTTTTTTTGAGCGCAAGAAGTATCAGTAATCAATGAGACCTTGATCTTCTAAGTAGGCTTTTAATGTATAATTCACTTTGTGCAAACAGTATTACCTATATTAAAAAGATATTCTACGTTTATAGGTAATTGATTGCACTACCAGGGATCACAGTTAGTCCCCTATCCCCCTTTTCCCCTATTTTTCTCAAAATCCCCTATAATTCCTATATTTAAGAATTTCGGCCATTTTTCCATTTTCCCCCCTTTTCTTTGAAGCTGCGATTAATTTTTTAAATAGAAACCTGTAATGTTCAAATTTAAAGACTTTTTAATTAGTATGAATTTTAATAATATTTAAGGATACCTTAAGTAATACTTCTCTGCCTGAGTTAGCCTTAAATATCTCAATTTCGGAACTTTAAATTCAACTTTCGCAATAAATATAAATGTATAATAGCCACAAAATAATATCTAATGTTCCTAATTTTTTTAAAGGTGTCTTTATCGAGGATCCAAAGGCTGCAAAATTACCAAATTTGAAAGCCCTTGGTTCGGCTACCTTAAAACATGTACCTGAAGTTCTGAACGTTCAAATGAACGAAATATATTTTCCCAATTTTATTTTATCTAGAAATATTGTTTTCAATGCAAATAAAAATATGCATTATGAGTTTCTTTCATTATTGTATTACTTTCAATGTAATGAACCACAACTTTTGTACTGTTTCTACTTTTAAAAAATATCAATAAAAGATTTCGTTCACTTGAACGTTCAGAACCTCAAGCACATGTAAAATCTCTCATACAGTCTTTCACTTTGTCCGAATACCATACCATTTCACCATCATCATTCTTAATTCCGGCTACCTCAGTGCTAGTACATCCTTTTCTAATCTTATTAACCCATTTCCAAAATAATTTCTTATTTCCTCCAAAATCATTTTGCATTTTTTTATCTTCCTGTGCTTCGATTTTGTCCTTGCTATCTTTGTCTAGTATCTTGGCTTTTCTGCTTTTATCCCTATAATCATTTTATAATCTTCTCCTTTCCTCATCGCTAAGCCTTTCTTCCTACAGCCGCAGTACCGCACACTTCAGATGCACTCTTAATGAAGCTATCCCGTAGTATTATCCCTGCACTCTCTATATTTTTATTGTCTAAGTCTGTCTTCCAGTCTTCTTTATGATGCCCTGAATATTTCTTCAGCTTTTCACGATATACCAATTGTACTTCTGGTTTCTGCAACCATGCCTGAACCAAATATTTGTAATAAACAAGCACTTTTCTAAGCACAAGCTAATCAATTTATCCCTGTTACCGTTCGTTTTTGGGTCTGCGAAATGACCCAGTACCCTGTCGGTACCTTCGCGTAGCACACCAATCCAGCCATTCATATCTCTGAGTAAAATTATTCTTTCGCCAGAATCACAAATACCTAAAACATCATTTAACAAGTCCTAGAAGGTATCTTTTACATCCCTACTGTCACCATCAACTGGAGCGTAGCACACTATAATAGCCTTCTGATTCCCACTTTCATTCTAACCCAAAGTAATCTAAAAGATACACATTCATACTTTTTGACATGTTGTTTTTCTCTCAATTATAATCAGACCGACTTCTTGGCTACCATATAATTCATTATCTTCTCCTTATCAAAGTTCGAGTCCGTACTCTATCTTTCTTACCTCGCATCCCTTTTTTTCGTTTCCGGTACACATAAAATATCTAGCTTCCTTACGTGCATAGTATCCCGCAAATCATCCGAGACAGCTAAATCGTCATAAACTAGAGTGTCCATTCACAACGTCAGTCCCACCAAATTTCGGTCATGCAAAGGAAAGTATGAAAACCAAGCCAGAACCAAAGGAGTTATGACTTTCGAAAATTTTCCATACATTTTCAAAAAACCTCCACAAATTTTGAAAACTCTCCATAAATTTCCAAAAGAACCTGTTATCTTTCAAAATTAAGGCCTTTGAAAAATTTATGTTTTGTAAGAGATAAAATACTACAAATAAAATACTCATCATGAATTGTGTTGTCAATAGGATAAATTCCCACTACACGTAAATAATATTTGACAACACTGAAAAATATTGAAAAATAAGCGCGTAGAAGAAGTAGACAGAATTTTCAAATGTATTTTTCAAATGTAATTTTCAATGTATTTTTGGTGAAAGACTTATTTTTCATAATGTATATGAGTTGAAGCAATTTTTGCCGCATTACATGATCATTAATAAGACCCCTTCATTCTAGAGCGCTGTGAATTGAAGAAATTTTTTTTTTATTACAGATTTTAAGAAAACGGTTCTAAAAACTTGTTCATAAGATAATGAATTCAAATGTTATAATTTTTGCTCTCATTTTAGTGGTCATAAATAAATACAATGTAAATAATAATGCGAATATTATCTTGGTTTTGAATTCCCTCACTTTATACTCATGCACTTTGAAAATTTACAATATAGACTTTTTTTGAATCAAAAATTTCTTGAGGTTCCACCTCGTATCCAAAGTTTAATGATTCTAAGAGATTCATTATGATGTTAGCAGTCAGATTATTTGATCGTGGCTCGCATTAGATGAACCGAGCTGACTCGTCTTCTATTCGTATAAATGTCAGAATTTAGTGCTGAAAACGCATTGTGTAAAAGTTATAGCAGTTACTGATAATAAATCTGTTCATTTTATTTCTTATTTTGAATATATTTCTTGAACATAGATAATAAATATCGTATCGTATAATATATGTCTCGTAGACGAACTCCAATTGACCGACGAAGAAGTGTTTCACGAGGACGCAGATTATTAATGGGAGGCCAGGGAACAAAAAAGACTATAATTGTTATCACAAGGAATAATGAAAAATTTTTTTCATTGATTTTTGAACCTCGCAGTAGATTTTTTTCCCTAGCATATAGACAATATCACAGAATTTTAACGATCCATATAAACAATGATTAGGGGTATAAATATGTTCTTATATCTAAAAGAATAGTGGATTATCGACGCATGGTCAATTGAATTAAAAAAGTTTGATCGGCCGTCCGTCGAATGTCGGATTTTTCGGCATTCGACGCGCGGCCGGTAGGTTCGTAAAAATCCGATCCTATCTGGCGCGCGTCAAATGTCGGTTTTCCGACATTCGACGCACGGCCCCGCGATTCGAATGTCGTAAAATCCGACATTCGACGCGCGCCACATGGGATCGGATTTTTTCG
>JAUMHM010000049.1:8780005-8790840 GCA_032362435.1 Melikaiella ostensackeni
GTAAAATTGAGAAATCCCTGGGACCCGATATTTGACCTGATTCGAGAAAAACGACTCTGAAGTTTTTGCCGCCGTTGTTATGGACTAGTAAAATTTATCTTCCAATTGGCCGAGTAGCTCAGGCGGTAATGCGCCGGGTTTGTAGCCGGAAGGTTTCAGGCTCGATCCTCGCTGCCTACACTCTTCTGCAATTTTTTTGCGCATCATTTATTAAAATGCTTAAACATTCTATTCCTTTTTATTTTTTTAAATTATGAATAAATAAACTTCTTGAATGCTTTTTTTCAATGGATAACTTGCTTTTCCGTATGTTCGTCATTTTTTTTTTAAATCTCTTTTATCAATTAATTCATTAATTAATTTATTCATAATGTATAAGTATTTAAATTTTCAAATAAAAGAATGAGAGTGACCTTTTGAACAAAAAATTATATTTTAAATCAGAAATATCAGTCGGAGCAGTGATTTATCGCTTTTTCGAACATTTTTCGCAAAAAAATTTAATTTTTGTAAATGTTATTAATTTTGCCGTTTGGTTTGAATTTTTTATAAATATCCCAAAATTAGTGTATGTACGAAAATATAAATGTTCGTTCAAAAAGTCGCTTTAATTCTTTTATTAAAAAATTGAAATGCTATACATTATAAGTAAATAAATTAAATAATTCCTAAAGAATATTTTTGGAGAAAAAAACGACAATCATGCGAAAAAGCGAGTTTTTCATTGAATTACTAGAATCAGTTCGAAAAGAGGTCGGAGATCTTAGTTTTTTATCCCAATCCTACATACCAAGAGCTTCAAATTGAGCCATCCCCGAAGAAAATCGGACTAAAAGAAAAGCTTTCAGCATAGGGGTCAAAATAGCAAACTTTTCCTAATTTTTCGTATTTTTTAACCACTGACATAAAGAAGGGAAAACTTGAACATAGCAAATTCATTTCTTATCTCAATTATAAATGCCAAGAGCTTCAATTTGAGCTATCCTCGATGAAAATTGGGCTGAAATAAAAGACTCCAGCCTAGGGGTATTCTCACCCCTCAGTTTTCCTACACGTTTCCTTTTCCACCCGAATAATTGTTTGCTTAAAATTCAGAATTTGTAATTATTAATTTTGTTTATTATTTATTATTTTATTAATTTTTTTAGAATTATAAGGGTTTCCTACGAAACCCTAGAAAGCATTTGAAATGTTTACTTATGCGTAATTTAAAACAAAAATAGAAGGGAATTGAATGTTTAAACATCTTAATAAGTAAATTGAAAAAAAAAAGTTTAAGTGTAGGCAGCGAGAATTAAGCCCGTAACCTTCCGGATACAAACCCGGCGTGTTACCGTCTGAGCTACTCGGCTAGTGGGAAGGTACATTTTTCTAGCCTATAATACCGGCGGCTAAAACTTGAAAGTCGTTTTTCTCGAAACTGGCCAAATATTGGGTCCTCGGAATTTCACAATTTTACTTTGGGATCATGACTTCTATTTACAAATATCATGAATTCAAGCAAGAAATACACGACCTGTTACTCCCATTGTTAGTGTTTTTCATCGTAAATTGCAATTTTTATTAAAAAATCATTAGGTTTTGAAGAATATTAATAATTTTTAAAGAATTTTAGGTTGTATTGGCGTTTTGCATCGAAAATTGGTGTTTTGAATATAATATGAACAAGATTCAGAATCTTTTAACAGTTTTGGATTATATTAGTGTCTTTCGTCGGAAATTAGTATTTTTAATGAAAAAATATATATTTCAAAGAAGATTCACAAATGGATGACAATTTTAGGTTACGTTGGCGTTTTACCCCATAAACCGTTATTTTTAGTAACAAAATCATTAGATTTCAAAGAATCAAGATACCAAATTCTTATACAATTCTAGGTTAAAACTAGCGGTTTTCACTGACAATATCCATATAGGTTTTAAAGAAGATTTACAATTTTGGAACGATTTAAGATTATGTTAACGCTTTTCACTGGAAATCGGATTTTCAATAAAAATCACGACATTTCAAGATTTACAATTTACGGGAACAAATTTTCGTTATGTTAGTGTTTTTTGTCGAGAATTGGTATTTTCAATTTAAAAAAAAAACATAAGGTTTTTCAGATTATCATTCAGAGTCATTAAATTCGAAATTTTTGAACAATTTAAGGTTATGTTCGCGTTTTTCACCGGAAATTGGTATAGTTTTTAAAGAAGATTTACCATTTTTTATCAATTTCAGGTTATTTTTGTTAATTCTCGCCGGAATTGGATATTTTTCAACAGAAACTCCTGGTCTTTTATAAAACTTACCAATTTATACCAGAAGATTTCCAATTTTGGAACAATTCGTTATGTTGACGTTTTTCACCGGAAATCGGTTGTTTTATACTAAAGTCATTAAATTTCAAAGAAGATTTACAATTTGGAACAATTTATGTGATGCTATGTTAGTGTTTTTCATTAAAAATTGCATTTTTAATCTAAAAAATCATAAGATTTTTCAGATTATTATTATTCTACAAATTAATATTCAGGGTCATCAATTTCAAAAATGTCTACAATTCTAGACTAGGTTAACATTTTTCACCTGAAATATTTACAGCATGTGAAAGGTAATATGGTATATTAGCGTTTTTCACCGAAATCGGTTATTTTAAACAAAAAAGTCTTAGAGTTAAGTTTTGTTTAGTTTCTAAGAATTTTCTTATGAGGCTTAAATTATGGACGAAGAGCGGAATTATCCCGTTGAATTTGAAAAATCCCTTAAAACACCTGAAATCGATCATTTTAATCTAATTTTCCTCCTTTTTTATAAAGTTTCGGTTCATTTTTTTTTAGATTATAAACAGAATTCGAGACATTAGAAAACAAGACGCTTTGAAAGAGATTCTTTTTGTTGATACCAATTCTATATAAATATAAATAGTGATTCGGTAAAATAAAGTGATGTAGAATAGTATTTCGGTTGAATAAAAGTTTTGTAAAGTAGTGATTCGCTCATATGATTTTCGGTGAAATAAATATGAGGGAAAATAAAATTTGGGGAATATTCATACGCCTCGTCAAGGTTTATTTTAATTTTACATTTTTTGCGGGGTCCTTTCTTTAAATTATAGAAACGATGATGTTCCGTTGATTTTGGATTAAAAATAATTTTCATAAGCATATGAAAGGGAGTAAGGACTTTAATAATAAATTTTGTGTGTTTAAATTGAAGTGATGGCCAAGCGTATTTTTTCAATCATAGAAACGATATTTAAATATAAAAACAACAGAATATTATCATTTTTATATTGTAAAAAAAATTTCGTGATGTTCAAAACATTAACTGACAAGCGCAATTTTATCAACTTGGCCTTTGCCCTTGTGTTTAAACAAGTGAAAATTGTCAAATTCCTTTCTCAGTCCTAATATGTTGAATTTGCAACTGTGAAGCTTGAAATTTCGTAGCCAAGTATTATTATAATTTTAAGTTTTTAAGTTTTTAAGAACCCCAAACTAAAAGTGAACAATATATTAAACCGAAAATTTTTAAAACTATACTTTCTATTCTGTTTCAGTTATGAAGAAAATTTAGTTTCTTGATTATAAACCACAAGTACAGTTTGCGTGAGTACAAAAAATATCTCCTAAGAAAGTAGCGAACGAGAGATTTCAAAAGGAAAGTCATGTGACATGACATTTTTTCAAAAGATTGTGATTTTAAATCGAATGATATCAATTTTAATTCTATATTTCCTACAAATAATAATAAATTTCTCTAAGGACATGCAAAATTTTGGGAAAAGCTTCATGATTTACGCTTTTTATCCTCGTTTAATGCACTCAGAGAGTAAAGGGTGACGTTTCGATTTACGAGCGTAATAATCGCAGGCTAAATTTTAAATATTCGCACTGCACTCTGGGAACGATAAATTCAGTCTGGGGATTAACAGAATTGGAATCGACTATTTGACGTCAAGAGCGAACAAAATATACAGCTTCGATTGCATTTTTAATGCTGAAAAAAATGTATTTCTCTGATTGATAATTCATTCGAGAAAAGAAAATCGTACGTGGCTTTGTAGTTATTTTCAATCAAGTCAACCACGTATTAATCATCGTCAGGTTTCGAGGCTTATTTCATTTGAGGATAACAATGCAGATATTCGATATGCCAATATTGGTTTTGAATAATCAACTCTGCTCGCAAATTCCCGTATAATTCATAATCAAGCAAGGCTCTTTCGTGAAAATATATTCTCCAACCAATATATTTTCCATTAATAACAATTGTTATTAGTGAATATTGGTTCCTTTCAATTTTAGATTTTCGACATATTTTGGACTCACGCCACTATTGACACTATTTTACACTTTTCGTAAGCGATGCCACTATTTTGGAAAAAGTGTCACTAATGCCACTATTTTCTCGTAATTGACCGCTGCTATCATATGCTAATTCTACTATTTCTCTACTTTCTCTTTGGAAATATTTTCGAACTTCTTCGCTGATTAGCTAAAATAACATGTCTACCACCTCAAGTACACAAATATATATATACCGGAAAATAGTTCCAAATAATAAAAAATTAATGAGAGACATTTTAAATCAATCTATTCTTTATTTCTTAAGCTTTGGACTGTACGACATTTTCGACTTTTTTCCACTTCTCGAAGAAAAATCTTTCAAAATTGTACCACTTTAGTTTTGTAAAACTTATTGGTTAAACATTTAAACCCCGAAAACTTCCGAAATCGAATAATTCCAAATTAAATTATCAAAAAGCAAGCAAATTCATATTTTAGTAGCACTATTTCAGAGTACAATTTCCAAATGAAAGCCTTAATTGCAATTATATTTTAAAATGAATATCGTTTAGAAATTTATTATATCAGATTGAAAGAATTTTAAATCAGCATATGGATTCAATCACATTCACTAGTATAAAATATGAAATTGGAGGCGTTCAAAATCGAAAAAGCTTGGAATTGAACAATTTTAAAATAAATAAGTTCCAAATTTATAACTATCATTTATTGACATACCATAAAGACAAATCCATTTCAAGGTAAGCGTAACTCGGTTCTAGCCTCGTTATGATACCAGAGATCAAGAAATTTATATGGTAAGGGTAAGTAAGGGATGTATGTGAGAAGGGATATATTTAAGATTAATCAAGTAGTCGTACCACTCTGACACGAGTAGCTGATCAATCTCTCTAGCAATCACCCTAGGTGAAGAGATTCACAGAGCCATCGTACATCACGATTCACACATACACACTCAAACTGCCTGATAAATCCATAGGAAGATTCCTACTGTTTACCCCAACCATATCCACTAAGCAAAGCTCTTCGCGAGAGCCCATGAGTATCAAAATCTTTCGCTTCAGGCGTCACTCTTCGTCTTATAAACGATTATCCTCCATACATTTAAATAGATGTGAATTATTGTTTGTCTACCGGCCGTAGTAATTTGTTACGTTTAAAACATGTTTCGTCCGTCGACGTCGGACCTCATCAGTTACAAAGAACTAAGTCTTACAAAATTAAAGATAAAAATGTCGATTTGCGCAGTGTAATCATAGTTGAGTATACATATTGGTTTAAAATTTAGTTTTAAATTTTGATGAATTGTATAACTTGTATTTTCGCAAAAACGTGTAACCATTTGGTGTGGATTTACTCATGGTCGCGGTTTTAGTGTTTTTTAATAATAAAACAATTCCTGTGAGCCAACACTATAAATACATTCTCCGAGACCACGGGTCTTCCATACATTCCTATCTTTACATACATATCTTGCTTCCTTTACATCAATACATCTCTTCATTCAAGCTTCTGTGTTTCTGTGATTATATAAATGTTTCTTTTACATTCCAACCGCGTTCACTTTACTCCTGTCCTTTTCTTGATACGTCCAGGTGTCGCTATCATACAGCACAGTGGGTGCAAGCACAGAATTATATATTGCAATTTTAGCTTTACTCGTTACACTGTTACTTCTAGTAATGGATCGTACACTGCCGATAATCTTTTTACCCTCGTTTACACAACCGTAAATAAACTTCCAAGATACACGAAATCATCAACTTGTTCTATCCTATCTTCGTTTAAGGCAATATTGCATACTGTTTTCTCGTCCCTGCATTCAAACACAATCATTTTTGTTTTATTCACGTTAATCTTAAGACCCATACTCTGCTTGCTGGTATCCAGTTTGCTCATCAGTCTCAGCAAATCATCGACTGATTCTGCTGTAACAATATTGCTTTTATTGCTTTTAGAAGCCAACCATTAACTCCATACTCTTTCAGGAGTTTCCAAAGTTTAGTTCTATTCACCGTATCGAAAGCCTTTTCCAGATCAACAAGTGCACAGAAAACTTTTTCGTTACTTTGAAACTTTATTCGGTGATCTGCCTCAAGCTAAATATCTGATCTGCACATGATCTTCCTGGCATAAATCTACATTGGACTTCCCGTATCTTTTCTTTAATTATTCCCATGACCTTACCAATAAGTGTTTTAGAAAATATTTTGCCCACGGTACTTAGTCGGCTAATCACTATATAGTTAGTACAGTCACCTTTATCACCCTTTCCGTGTAAAGAGGAACGATAATCTCTCTCCAATCTTCTGAAACTTCACCGTTCTCAGCACATATATTCATCAATTCGCTCAGCCACACAATCAAATATCCGCCACCGCTATCATAAAGTGACGTTGAAACGATCTACCAATTTTTGTAAGAGTTTGGTCCTAATCTTTTAGGGCGTACATGGATGTAAAAAGTCATATCATGTACCAGCTGAGGATAAAACCGACTAGAACTAAATGCATCTAAACCGGGAGTATCGACACGGAATCTTTGTCATCTGAATTTTCTATCAGCTCCTGAATTACTAGCGCAATATCTATTTTCATCAATATAACTACTCGAGTCGTGCATAAAGTTGCATATAAAGCTGCATACCGCCACTCTCTTTATTATGCTTCTTGCTCGAGTGCATGTAACCTTCGAACCTATGTAGAAGCATAAGCGATGAAGTCAATACGTATACTGTATACGAGTTAGTTTGATAAGTAAGGTAAATTTTTCGCTAGATGGCGCCAAAATGAACTTTGTGGTATATGGCCAAGAAATACCACTGTTGAAACTAACCTGTACCAAACTGCACCCAAAAACGATGCTAAGTTTGCGTTCGGTATACGTTTGAAGTGAGCCTGTCAGTTCTTTTCGGAAAAATGAAGAAAGAAGAGTTCCGTGCAGTGATAAAACATTTTCATTTAAAAAATTGGACAGCCGCGCAGATCCAAGTCAAGTTAGACGAAGTTCACGGGGAGTCCTCTCCTTCGTTGAAAACCGTTTATTTTTGGATAAACGAATTTAAGCGTAGCCGAATCACAACTAAATATGAAGCGTGCTCTGGACGCCCAATTGAGGTCACCACATCGCATATGGTGGAAAGAATTCATCAGATGGTTAGAAAGGTCGCCGAATCCAGTTGCGTGAGATTTCTAATGCTGTAGGCATCTCCACTGAACGAGTCTACAACATCTTGCACGAAAAACTGGAGGTTGAGAAGGTGTGTGCAAGATGAGTGCCGCGATTGATGACTCCCGATAAAAAGCGCAACCGAAAAGACGTTTCAGCGCAGTGTTTGGCTAAATTTAATCGAAATCCGCAGGAATTTTTGTGTCGATTCGTGACTGTGGACGAAACCTAGATCCATCACTATACACCCGGGACAAAGCAGCAGTCAAAGCAGTGAGCACTGCCTGGCGGAAGTGCTTCAAAGAAGGTGAAGACTGGTTTGTCAGCTGGGAAGGTGATGGCCACAGTATTTTGGGATTTCCAAGGAATTATCGATTATTTGGAAGAGGGCAAAACTATAACAGGAATTTACTATGCATCATTATTGAAACGTTTGAAAGCCGAGCTATAAAAAAAACGGCAACGATTGGCGCACAAGAAAGTGCTGTTTCATCACGATAACGCACCGGCGCACAACTTCGCAATCGCAATGACAAAAATACACAAACTGGGTTTCGAATTGATTCCTCATCCACCTTATTCTCCAGACTTGGCTCCGTGAGACTTCTTTCTGTTCCCCAACTTGAAGACCTGGCTCATTGGGAAGAGATTCTCGTCCAGTGAAGAAGTAGTTGATGCCGTGAATCCTTATTTTGCAGGCCTTGAAAAATCTTACTTTTTTGAAGGGATAAAAAATTGGAATCTTGCTGGACTAAGTGTGTAGCCCTCGGCTGAGACTATGTTAAGAAATAAAGGCAAACTCTTAAAAAAAAAATTTAAGTTGCTTTTGTACCAAATATCAAACAATTCTCATAGTTCTTTCACTAGACATACACTGTGAGGAATTTCTATAGCGATTTTATTATTAATATAGTAGAAGCAATATGCATATACGTATAGTAAATTTACCATAAAACATTTATCATTTATTTTATTATTGTGGTACTAATAATGGATTCTGTTTGAACTATTATCAGTGAAGAAATTGATATATTATAGTTCAGTTATGAAAATTGCTCGATCCGTAAATTATGAAATTTAGAAATTGAATTCTGAAAATTATTACTACAGATTTTACTACACATGTCCTGTAATTCAAGATTACTATTTACGGAATGTAAATCTAATATAAAAATGTATCGTAAAAGTGTTGTGAAATTACGAACATTTTCAACAGTATAGGTATGGAGATATATCTCTACACGTAGTAGTCTATTCATTTGCTATCTGAAACTGCACTGGCGAGCTAGCTCGTCTCAGACGCACTTCACCGTTCATTTACCTTCCTCCATTAAGTCGACGACTTTGAAACTTGGCCTCTGCAAACCGTCACTTTGACTCTTCAATTCCAGTTAGACAAAAACTTATAGGAAAAGAGAATTTCGTTAGCGTGAATTAAATGTCACCGTTTCAAAGGGAATACTCAATCTGACTTTTATTTTTGAAGACGAAAATATCTTAATTAAACATTTTCGTTATTTAAAAATAATTCTGTAGTTGAAGAACCGAATTTGTCACGCTTTACAAAACCAACTTCCACACTTAAGTTTCTGCATTATAAGTTTTTTTTTAATTGCACCATTTTGTAAGCCAAAACTTTTCATAAAGCAAAGTTTCTTATGTTTTTGATTACGTTGTACAGCTATTTCTAGGCAAGGTTATAGTTATTCATCCGTAGTCTGCACGGTAATTCGTGGCTAGAAGTGACAAAAAATGGAGGTAATTCGTAAGAACCGCTAATTTTCTCGTAACCCGAGTGTTGCTTTTTACAAGAGTGTTTTACCTTTTAGAAGAGCTTTAGAAAAGTGTGTAGTAGCTCTTTCGGTTAAGAGAGACCAAATCCCCATTACCCATTCCGGTATCTAAACGCGGGAAAAAATCTGTTAATGTTGCAGAAGTCCTACTTTAAAATAGTGACAGCATAGCTTTTCTGTAGAGCTTACAGATTTACGGATATTTTCTGTGAATCTTGCAGAAATTTTAAGTAAATCATACAGAGAACTCTGCGAATCTCACAGAATTTTCTATGAATATTACAGAAAAATGTATGCTGTCACCTTCTGTATGATGAACAGACATATTTTCCTTCGTGTAGTTTTGAAGTCCACGTGCATCTTCTGGCTTATTAAGAGAATTCATTTGATCCCAATTTATTACTCATCGAAACTGAATAATCTTGACTTTAATGAATCGCGGTTAACCCTTTTACGCAGAGAACGATCAGACCAACCAAACATTTCTTAGGCTAATAGTCAAATCCGGTACTTTAATTTCGAGCTGCTAAAAAATCTGGTACTTCAATTTTGAGGAACAAGAAATCGGGAATTTTCTATTCAAGTAGCAAAGAAATTCCGGATCTCGAATGTAACAAAAAAATCTGGTACTTTACTTTCGGGCATCAATATCATCTCGGACTTGAAATTTGAGCAGCCACAAATCTGGTACTTCCATTTGAAGGAGCAGAAAAATCGAGAATCTTCTCTTTGCCATATTAATTCCTTGATCCCCGGTAGTATAACGAGGCTAGAACAGAACGAGTTACCCTTACCCCGAATGGGATTTGGATTAATGGTATAATAATAATAAAAATATGGTTTTATAAGTTTGATTAAACTTTTGCAAGGGGAGTTTATGGGAAGGGAACAAAATGTAAAAATTTGAAATACCTAACATATGGATAAATGAATAGTAATAATTTATGATCGAGTATTCCCTTCCAGCAAAATATGCCAAACTTTAATTCCAAACAGTCTAAAAATTATTCTCTGGTATGTTTTACTCAGGGGTAGTTTTTTAGGGCATGTAATATTGGCCATTGGAGGGCAGAAAAAGAGCAAAAATCCCTTCTGAAGGTATTTTCTCGATATTATAATTTTTTACGAGTTTTCTCTATGTATGTGAGGTCCCCTACATACATTTTAGTATAAGGGTAGTTTTCGGGTTGAATTGTGAAAGGAATGAATTTTGAAGAGGGGGAGTAATAAATTTGAGTTTTAATTTCTTTTCATTCCATTCGAAATATTGTTCCTCTTTTTAAATTTTACCTAATCTTAAATTCTTTGATTTGGAACGTTTTCAATTCAGAATCGTCGAATATATTTTTCAAAATTTTCAAACGCTTCCAATTCGAAATGATTAATTATTAATTATTCTTTTAAAAGTTTGTTAAATTCTTAATATTTCAAAATTGGTTTAATAATGGATTTTTAAATTGTTTATTATTTTACCCCGTGTTCAAAAAGTTTTAGGAGTCGTCACCGTGTGGCGCTCTCGTTTGGCCGATTTCAATTCTTTTTTTTTGTTGTGTTGGTAGAAGTGTCATTGACGTTCTA
>JAUMHM010000049.1:8799005-8809139 GCA_032362435.1 Melikaiella ostensackeni
ACCACTGATATATACCCCTGATATAAAAAAGGTACAGAAAAGAAAGAGTGAAATGTTGGTTTGGTTGACTCTTTTTTTTCTCCCTCTTTATTCTTTTTGTTGTACATTTGTCTCTAATGAGCCGTAAAAGTGGTTACTTTTTGGGTGTTCTTTTTTAGTACCCAAAAAATGTTCATAAGAAAGTAGATTTCATTTCGATCATTAAGAAATATCTTTATATTGAGGATTTTGATGAAACACAGAGGGAGAGGGAAAAGAGCTTTCGTGACAAGTGGGGAGAATATCTTTGGAGGGAAGTATTTGATGGATGGGTTTGATATTGATTGAAGAAGGACTATCCTTGAAGGAAGTTGATGATTCCTTCGAGGATTATTTTATGGTCTATTTTTAATGGTTTGATAAAGTTGCTGCAAGACCTGCAAGATCTGCACAGAACAAAGTAAAGTTCATTTTGAACATAAAATGGGAATGACAATCCGTTCATTTTGAACGATATGAATAATGAACTCAATTCAAGCGAATAATGAGCGTCACTTCAATTCAATATTGATATGATTTCTGCGGCGATCGAGTTAACAGTTATCAATTAAAAATCATCGTGTCTAATTGCGAGAATATTATAAAAAATTTGAAAGTTAGATGTACAACAATTAAAAACTTAAATCATATTTTCAAGTAAGTCCCGCAATTTTTAGATCCGCAGCGCCTCTCTCGGGATTGATAACGGTTCTGCGAGCATGACCTAACCCCGTCTTTAGTGTGAAGAACATATTTTCGCAGCCGATTTCTTATGGTGCTTACTATTATTATAATAAAATTGTGCCTTACAATATCTATCAGGACTTCTAAATAAAAATTAACTCAGATTTCATTCAAGTTATCAAATTTCAAACATTTGCAGGAGTGCTTATTTGTAAATGCAATAAATTACATAATTTTGAAGATTTGAAGTAATTGTAAGAAGAAATTTTAATTAAATTAGCTAATAAATTTAATTGTTTTTAAAAGATTGGCTCAAAATAATTTGTCAAATGACAATGAATCGGAGGAGGAAATGGAAATTGGTCTCAGGATTGATGACGACTTCGGTGAATTTGATAAAACCAGAGATGAGATACAATTGATCCTCGATTAATAATCAATTTTATTGTTCACGCATATTAATTATTTTAACTTCAAGAGTTACACTAAATATATCTATATATTTCCATATTGAAGTTTCCTTAACAGCAAATTTTAGAAACGATTCTAATTTAAAAGAACTTATTCTTTGCAACAACTAAAATTAAAACAAAACTAAATTTAGAAACGCTTAATTTTTGGGAAGTTTTAGATTTTTGAAGAAACTAAAGTTGGAAACGTTCGAAATAGAACTTTTTTCATTCAATTTAAAAGGTGAACAATTAAAATGGAAAGCTTTGGAAGTTTAAAGAGTTAACATTTTCAAGTTTGAAATTAGACAATTTTAAATGAAAAAATACGAAATCGTTCGAGATTGAAAAATTTTATATTCACGCTGCACATTTGTACAATTTCAAGTTAAAAACGATAATAAATTAAATAATTAAAATTTGAAGCACTTGAAATTAAAATTTTTTTATTTAAAATATGAAAAATGTTATGTACTCTAGAATAAAAATTACGGTAATCGAATAATTTTGGATATGTAATCTTTGTAAATTAAACATTGTACATGTTCAAATTAAAATCTTTAAATATTGTGAAATTTGAAATAAAGTTTAGCAGTATTTAACTTGCAATGCTTTATTTTTTAAATCGTTTACATTTGAATGTTTCTAATCTCAAATTATTTCGCTCTCAGCGTTTCTTCAGAATAATTTGATTTCAAAGGATTACAATTAAAAATTCTGCAATTCTAAAAGCTAAAAATAACAGTGAGTTTATCTTAAAAAACGTAAAATATTTTCATGTGACCCTTAGAAAAATCGAACCTCCATTTGTACTTAATTTATTTTTTGATCAGCAATCTTATAAATTCTGAGTTGAAAAATCTAAATTTTTAATATGGAAATTAAGAAGTTTCTAATGCATAGATAATTCTAAAAAGGTTTATTTTCAAAGTCATACATTTCAAATTAGTTATTTTAAAAAGTTTTAGTTTGAAAATGTCACTTCTTAAATCTCTTAATTGTTAAATTTCAAACTTCAAAAAGTTTAAAATGTCCAGTTTATAATGATGATTTACAAATTTTCATACTGCTCAATTATGAACATTTTAAATTACATACAAATAATTCAACTTTTAAATCATTGGGTTCGTAAATGTTTTTTTTTTTCAAATCTTAATATTAAAAATTTTGTTTTAACTGATAAGTAATACAATTTTTTATATTTGAAAGCTTCAAGTAAATTTTTTTTTAATTTCAGTGATTTGCAGTTTGAAAGAAAAAAATATATTATTCTCATTTGGAGATTTTCTAATTTTTTAGGCTGAGAATTCTAATTTATTTAATTTTGTAACAGACTGCATCGAAGTTATACAATACTTAGCTTATTCATATTATGATACACATTTAATTTGATTTTCTAAATCCAAAATTCCATATTTTAATTATTGTATTCAAATACTAATTATAATTTTTAAGCTACACTCGGAAAATGGGACGGTACAGAAACCCTGGATATCTTATTGACACTGTTGATAAGAATTCAATTTATCATGCTATACCGCACTATTACATTGTTTGTACTGATTACTAAATTCTAAAACTGTTTTCTAAATTCTTGTTTATTGCACTAATAATTCGTAAGATATATAGGTTTGCTCTACCGTTCCTTTTTCAAAAACTTAAACTTAAACACATTTAAATTTGCTTGTAAGGAAATAACCAAAAAAATTGTCACCATGATATTCATAAGTCTGAATCATAAGCGAAGCGTCTTCGTAAATTATTTATTCATTTGTTCAAAATACTTTGTAAAGTTAAAAAATGTATTTATCAAATAAAATACAATACCAAGATTCATTTGATGTAAGTTTCTTTAGTTAATTTTACTAGTGCCTAATTAATTAAATTTTATAGTTAGAATTTCTGTTTTACAGAACTAAAAATAAAATATCGAAATTTCCCGTCCATTTTCCAGCTCCGCCAGTCAAGTTTGTAAGATTTTCGCTATTCGTCCTAAAAAGCTGGATGACTAGCCAAATAAGCCATAAAATATAGACAATTAGAGCGGTTTAGTTTTGCTTCAATCTTGAAGTATATTATTTTTTTATGAAAATATTGTGAATTATTAATAACTAAATTAATTATCTTATATATAAGATTATAGTGATAAATACTTTAATTTGTTAAAGTAATTTTAATAGACATCTGTCATTCGCCATAATAAAAGCATTTCATTTTGAACCACTAGAAGTTCATTTTTAACAGAGAACTTAGTGGGAGTTCATAATCAACTTGTCAAAAAATGAACTGAAACAAAATTAAAACTCTAGTTTTTCCTATGCGGAAAAGTCATGGAATTTTGAAAAAATGACTGGATTTTTTCTTATTTGCACCTACTTCAAAGTCTTAATAATTATTATGGTATTTCACGGTGAATTTTAAATTTGCGATTTGATTTTCTTACTAAAATAGATAATATGATTATAATTCTAGAATTTTTAAAAACTTTTTAAAGAATATTAGTGAGAATGGCTTAGAGTTGAAATTTGTTTGAAAAGTTTTTTACATTCCCTGGTAAAAATAATTTCTATAAATTTATACGAGAACTTTTATAAATTTCTATGAAAATTTTTAGGAATTTTCCATACATTTTGGACTCGGAATATTTTTTTCTTAGAAAGCGCTAACAAAGTATCTCAGATTTTCGTACTTTTCCGTAGAATGGCATCCACTTTCAAAAGTTTTTTAAACTCCGAAATGACCTGTTTTTAAATTTGCATCGTCTCAAATTTTGAAAATATTGATACTGTGTCAGTTCGGGTTAGACGAGGATCATTTTTCTTCAAAAAAACCCTTAAAGTTTTGTCAGTTTTCATGTATCATCGTTTTCGAGAAATTTCAAAATTTAGGAAGTCAGAATACTCTGGAAAAATTGTTTTTAAATAAAATTGCAGAAAAAGATCGATTTGGGTTTCAACATTTTCCAAACTTTTCCTAGAAATGTGTAATTACATATTTATTAAACTTTGTAGAAATTCGTAATTTTCTAAAATACCCTATTCAAAATGATGAAAAACTAAGTCTTCATTTTGAAATCTTGAATTTTCTCATTTATTCGTAGAGAATTATATTTATTGATAATTTCGTGTTGAAATTTGAAGTTTTTTAAGAAATTCTATTTAAAAAACTACAAATATAGCTTTTGCAAATTGCAAATTTTCGTTATTTTTTGTAGACATTCGTAATGTTATACAAAAACCTTTTAAAAATTATGAAAAACTAAACCTTTATTATGGGGTTGTAGATTTTCCCATTTTTTTGTAGAAAATTGTTGCTATTCATAATTGTGTGTAGAAATTTGTAATTTTCTATTTAAAAAGAGTATGAAAAACTACTAGTTTTTCCAGACGTTTATTTTCATAAAATTTCATGCAAAGGTGTAATTATTCGTAAAACTTTATAGAAATTTGTATTTTTCTACAAAAACTGTACAAAATTAAGATTGCGTTTTTCGTTGTATAGTATATTCTATTATTTTATTTTTCATATTAAATCATAAAACTTCATAATTCTTCAATATAAATCTTGATTTTTTATACTTTGTAGTTTTGTATGCCGAAGTATTACAAAATGTATAACTTTCTGCGATCATCTGTAAAAACGACGTTTTCATAGAATGTTTTAGTTTTTCGTAAATTTTTTTTTCCAACTGGGCTTGCGTTGATTAATAATTGTGCAAGAAATTGTTGGTTAATTAGTTTGCGACCAGTTTGAAACCGAACTTTTGTAGCAACCCTGATGGAGGATTTTTACCCTCATGCAGGGTGTCTACCAACCAAGAAAACCGGGAAATAGTCGGGAATTAAAATAAAACCGGGAATTAACCGGGAATACAAATTCAAACCGGAAATCACATTTAAAAGTTTTGGAAATGTGATATTTCTTATCATTCGTGATAATAAGACAAATATATTTAAGATTTGTAATAAATATGATGAAAAAAGTATTCGGAAATTGTAACATTTCAAAAATTTGGTAACAATTAAGAACAATGTTTAAGCTCTGAACAAATGGTATTCTCAAAGAGGTGTAATAATTAATAATAATTTTTGACGTTCATTTTGCCGATTATTGGTTTTTATTATATTACTGGTTACCATATATTACCGATTACTGGTTTTAATTATCTTTAATAATTACCCTGGTCGACACAATAACATCAAGAAAGTATAATAATTAATAAATAATTATTATGAAATTCTACTTTGTTGTGTAAGACCTTTTTAATTTGAACCCTTTCTTAATTTTTGTAATGTTTTTAAAAATAATGATTTTTAAAAATTAACTTTATGTTGTATTTTCAAAATTAGAACATATAGATTAGTGATATTTTTCAATAACCCTGTAGATTATCCGGCTGTTAAATGAAGGTTTGTGGAAAATTCCTTTTGTGATTTTTTTTAATCAAAACGTAAATAATTCTTGGATATAATTCTTAATTTCTTGGGTATTAGCGATTAATTATTGAATTATTATTGAAGAGCGTTTGAAAAAACCATTATAAAAAGTACACTGTGAAAAGTTTCTGTTTTGATTTTACAGTAAATGTATTGGAAGTTTATTACCAAAACGTAATGTAATTGTACAATACATGTTTTGTATACCGAATCGTGAGGAAAATGAAGGTTTCCTGTACATATAGTTTGCATTACATTTTAATTAAAAATAAAAATATCGCTCGTCTTAGCGTTTGATCATACATAAATAAAGAATTGAGTATGACATATGGGTGAACAATACTCAGAAACGCATCCTGAAGGTGAAAATTTCGTACATGAGAAATTGTTTTTAGGTTAGGTATGTAATTTATTTAATTTCTTAATGATTTGTTCACCGAAGAATATTCTTATTACAATCAGCATATTAAGCAAATGGTATTAAAAGATTTTTTTATTTAAGTTACTTCAGTAGTAATTTATAAAATGTATAAACTATGTCAAGAAAATTGTGTTTGGAAATTACAATACGTGTGTTGTAATTTTACAATAAATTTATTGAAATTTTACTTTACAATACGATGTTAGGAATTCACATTAAAATTTGTATTGTAAAATGTTTTAAAATCACAAACATTTTTAACAGTGTACTTATTTTAGTACTAAGTGAATTTTACATTAACTACGATGTTAAAAATTTATGTTGGAACTTCAGATTAAATGTATTAAACGTTTATTTCTGAGACGTAAGGTGACGTTCCAATACTTGATATGATAGTTTTCAAATGCTGGTATTGCAGTGTTGCCATACATGTAATGTAATGTAATGTTGCGGAAGAAAGTTTTTTTTTAACCAAAATTCGCAGGCATGGAGAATCGAGCTCTGACCGCCAAGCTCTAAATGGAGTACGTTACGCACTATACTAGCAAGGTACAAATGATTAATAATTCACCCGCTAGACGGACTAATCACTAAAGTGAGTATAAGAGAAAATTGCAATACCGGTATTGTAGTGTGAAATTGCAGTACGTGTGTGGTAACCGGCGCGTATTCTTCGAAATTGCAGTACACGTATTGCAATTTCACCGTCCAATACCGGTATTGTAATTTTACCTTACACTCGCATTGTGAAGGTGTTGTAAAATCCTTATAATTTTTAACAGCGTACATTATAAATACGTAAGTAATTATAATTCAACTGTCATAATAAACGATTGAAGATAGTTTTTTGTAATCACTCTTCAACAATTAATCAATAATTAATCGCTAATACCAAGGAAATTTAGAATAATATCTAAGTATTATTTACCAATTAGAATACCAAAGTAGTTAACTAAAGGTATGTTTATAAAAAATAACAACTGTCATATTAACCAAATCTGCGCATTGAATTAAGACATCAAAATTGTATTATATTTGTTTGTAATTTTAAGACATCATAAATCAAAAAAATATTATTTTGCTTATAGAACCCTGAATTGTTCAAAGTATATTTTTAAGTAACCTAGAAAGAAGAGGAGTAAGAGGAGATTTGATATTTACGACCGGGAATTTGGTGGGCGAAAAGTAGTAGACACCTTGCTCAATTTTTCATACTTTTTAGTTTTCTATGCCGAACTGTTACAAAATCTACCATTTTTTACGATATCTGTAAAAATGACTTATTTTTTCCACCAGGGTTTGCCTTGATTAATCATTGTACGAGAAATTGTTGGTAAATTAGTTTACGACCAGTAGAATATATTGAAATTGAATAGAATTTACTTGGTTTTTTCAAAAGCTAATCTGGAATTTTTTCAAAAGCAGACCTGGAAACCTGGAAAAGTTATGGAATTTTGAAACCGAAGTTATGTAGCAACCCTGTTTGAGTATTTTTACTTACATGTCAAAAGATACACATTTCTAGTGCTCTGTTTCGCAGTCTAATTTCGAATCTTGATTTACGGCTGAGTGACCAACGGCCAACACATATTTTTATTTTTTATTTCTTTTGTTCTCATGCCAAATTCGCTTAGTCTTTTTGTGACTCAATTGGCGATTGGCCCTATGGACTTTTCTGTAACGAAAAGAGAAATTTGAACTTCATAATTATCAAAATTTTTCGGCTGGATAAATTTCTCGATTTTGTAACTTTTATATCCTAAATTGATGTCTAGCTTGCTTCATAAATCAATGACTAACGATTAATACATTATAAAGGCAGGCATCCCATAGGAAATATATAGCAATAACAAATTTTATGGACTTTTTACAATCGCTATATATTTCAGGTAATATTTGAATTTAATTGATATATGTTTGATTATTTATAACTGTAGTGTTTCTACAAATTACCCTTGATGAGGAAGTCTAAATTATTGGCTTCGAAACATTTTGGTCCCAAGTAGTTTAAAAAAGACGGAGAAAAGAAAGAGTGAGAGGTTGGTTTTGATTGACTTCCTTTTTCTCCCTCTTTTTTCTTTTACTTTTTATTGTACATTTGTCTTTAATCAGCCGGAAAATCGGGTAGTCTCGAAATTTATTTTTTATTTTTAAACTTTTTGGGTGTTCTTTTTTAGTACACAAAAAATTGTTCATAAGAAAGTAGATTTGATTTCGTTCTTTAAGAAATATGTATAATATTCATTTCCCTCGAGAATCACAAAGTATCTCTCCGCGGTCAGAAAACCTACACGGTAACAGATACGAGTCATGAATATAAGACATATGTCGTTGACCTTCGAATACTTCCTGGCCGTCCCAGCTGCACTCTTTGCCAATGTTCTTCGAATAAAATCAAATTACAAATTTTACTTTTCTCTTTCATTTCAAGTGTGCAATAAATGAATATTCATCTTTCTCTATTCGCATTTATATCTTTATCAAGAGGTATGCGCATTTTATGCGAATGTTCAGAGGTTTCTCTGAGGTACTTAAAATTCAACTTTTAATATCATTAAAACTCAACAAGCAATTAAGCAGATGCCAAGAAAGTTCTTTAGATAAATCAGTTGATAACTCTGTGAAAGAAAGTGAAAAAACGCTTGCAGAGTATTTCATTTAGGGGGAAGGAGAAAGTTAATTTTTAGAATTGTATGTTTTGCTTCTAATTTACATGGTTGATACGATCTCAGGGATTTCAGGGATCACAGTCCATCCTCTTGTTTTTGTCCTTTTTTCCCCGCGTAAATTTCAAAATCTCCAAAAATACCTAAAATCGAGAATTCTAACTCTTTTTTCCTCCATTTCTTTCACAAAGTTACGATTCAATTTTCAAGAATCATAAGCAGAAAGATGCTTTTAAAGAGATTCTCTTCGATGATACCGATTTCCGCCTTCACAACAAAGTGATATTTTTGGCATGTTCCTAGGATATCCCGACAGGGCATGGGATATCCTGAAAAATGTCCCCAAAATCTCCAGGGATACCCATGGTATATTCCAAGGATATCGAGATATCCGCCCCGTAGGATATCCCTAAAATATCCTGTGCAGGATATATACAATTTCGGGAATGGAATCCAATATTTCTGGAATGCATATTAAAATATGTATAATGCTTGAAAACAAAGACTTACACAAATCCGTTTGACCAAAATCTGCGTTATACAAATCTCGAATATTCGTTTTTGTTCGAATTCTATCTTAGTACACTTTATCAAATAATCATTACCTCCATTTATTTTAATTAACAATAACAATAGTAAACAATAAGGAAAATCAGTTTTACGACAAAAAGACGTCACTTTGTTGTGCATCCCGTTGGTTTACATAATTTAAATAAGAACAGACCACATTAGGCCCAACACTCTTAAATATTTTTACTGAAGACATGGAGGATGAATGGATAAGAAAGGAGGGAGGGAGGTACAGTGATAAGAAAGATGAAAGTATATGCACTAAAATTTGCAGATGATTTAAGTTTAGTAGCCGACTTCCCAGAAGGTTTAAAGGACATGCTCAAAACCTTAGAAAAATATAGTATTAAAAATAAGCTTTCAGTGAATGTTAACAAGACAAAAATAATAGTATTTCGAAAGGGAGGCAAAATGAAGGAGGGTGAAGAATGGAAAATATATGGAAAGAAATTAGAGGTCGTAGATAGATACAAGTATTTAGGCTTTTGGTTTTCTACGGGAGGAACCTTTAACAAACATCTAAACACTTTAGCAGGAAAAGCCCAAAAGGCAATTAATGCAGCATGGAAAGTAATGAAAAGAGCTAACATAAATAATCTAGGAAAAAGACTTTACTTGTTAGACATTTTTGCTAAGTCATGGTTACTGTATGGTGTGGAGTTATGGGGATGGGAAAGAAAGGAAGTAATGGAAAGAATACAAGGTAGATATGTGAAAATGATTATGGGATTAGACAGGAATACTCCAAATTACATTTGGAGAATGGAAGCAGGTAGAAGAATTTTTGAAGTAGAGGTAAGAAGAAGGATAAGCAGATATAATAGATTTAATGCTTTCACGATGATTCATTATGATGAAAAGAGGTGTTTCGGGTTTCAATCGTGTGCAAA
>JAUMHM010000049.1:8817590-8837749 GCA_032362435.1 Melikaiella ostensackeni
ATTTTCGTGCCTTGCATTTTTTCGAGTGATTCAGTATCGCGGTAATTTATTCGCGAGAAGTCGACCTTTTCCACTTTCTCAATGTGCGAATTATCATACATAACAACATTTTAAGAAATCCATCCTTTATAAGGTTCTCGGATTTATATTACAATAAACTGAGCTTTTGTTCAGTAACAAAAACTCAAAATTTAAAAGATTACATTTATTTCATTGCCAACTTTCGAAGCCTTCAAATTGTTAATATAAATTGAGAACAATTTTTGGCTCGGCCAACGATGCGATTTGGTTGTTATAGAAACAACGAAATCTTTGTGTTACAACAAAATTTTGGTTCTTTCAATAAATCTAACAAAAAATTTTGTTCAACTAATAAAATTTCGATTTTGGTTGAACGAATGTTTTGTTGCGTCCTCAATCTAGAAACTTTCGAACTTTAGAAACATTAAGATGCTATAAATTTATATTTTTCAACGGACGCCGCACGTGATTTATTTCTTTATTTATTCTGAATTTAATTCCTTAAATGTTGATTTGTTATATGTTAGAAAATACAAAATATATCAAATTGGGACAATTTAATCGAAACCCAAATTCCATAAGGAACGTGCGTGTTGTCCCTTATAAATTTTTTGAATTTGAAAACACTACCTATAGTAATACTTTTAATGTAGGTGTATAAAATAATTTAGTGATCAGGGAATTAAAAAAAAAAGTTCTCGTCGCCCTAGAAGTCTAAAATTCAAGTTTTTTGTTTATTCGAGATTTTTATCGCAAGTATTTACAAAAATTTTAACTGTATCTTTAAAAAATTTATTTATTATTTTGGTCCATATTTAGTCCCAAAAAATAAATTTGGACGCAGGATAGAAGTTTCTTAGTTGATTAATAATAGCCTAATTTTTTTCTTACTTGGCGTTATGATTGTTCTCAATTAAGATTATTCTTAATTAAAGGTCTGAGTCGTTCTCGGTCATTTTCATTTTCCATTTGACTAAATACGGTTAATTGAGAGGAAACGGGGGCAAGCCCAATTAAGTTATAATTAATTTCAAATCTCATTTTGAAGCGTGTTATGCTATTCTATAAAAACATTCGCAGTATAAAAGATGTCTCGTTTTCAAAATATTCGAGAGAATATTGGCATTTTAAAAAGAAATAAAAGAACAAACCTTTAATCTCTGATTAGTGGTCTAGTAATGCGATTTATGTCTGATTCTGAAAGTCTGGTGACAATTTGTTAGACATTGTACATGTGACCGTGAAACTTTTCTTTCCGAGGTTTCTTGGAAGCGAGCTTAGAATTTAATTGGCCTCTGTATTTTACTGAGAATCACAACATGTTCCCTTTTTAATGAAAAGGGTTTTGCAAGAGAAATTTCTAAAATCTTTACAATTTTGCTATTGTCACCTGGAATAATAAATAACTTTTGGGTTTTGATCTTGAAAATCAAATTTACGGGTATTTTCACTATCATTTTCGTAATCATCCGTACTTAGTGTTCTTTTTTCTTTTGTTTAAAAAGAATGCATAGATTTTTTCCTTTAATTACCTTCATGTTAAAAAATGGACATGTATTATTAACCAAGTTATTAAAGTATTAAGAGTTTTGTTCACTTTTGAAAAAATTAATAATCTCGAATTCATAGCGTTTGAAATTTAAAAAAATATATATTGAACGATTTTGAATTAAAAACGTTCCAAATCAAACAGTTTTAGATTAGGTAACATTTTGAAAAAAGGACAATATTTCGAATAAAATGAAGAGGAATTGAACTTATGTATCATTTCTAAATAAAAGCGTTTAAAATTTAATAATTTGAAATTGAAAGTGTTTCAAGTTAAATCAGAATATGAAATCAGAAGCTCTCAAAATTAAAAAAATTCGTACTAAAATTTGGAAATTTGGACAATTACATTAGAAAGAAATTGAAATTGTATCATTTCTAATTTAAAGCGTTCAAAATTGAACAATTTTATTTCAATTGAAGAATCTCGAAATTGAATGATTTCAGATTGAAATTTTCGAAATAAGACAATTTCAAAACGTTCAAAATTGAATAATTTCAGGTTAAATTCTGAAAATTGGATCATTTGAAATTCAAAGGAATTAAAATTGTATTATTTCTAATTAAAAGCGTTCAAAATTAAAAACTTTAAAATTTGAATAAAGTTTAATTCGAAGTGATAAAAAAATTTGACAATTTGAAGCTGAAAACTAAATTGAATATTTCAAAGTCAAAGCTTGTGAAATTCTAGTATTTTAAATAGTTATAACATTAAAAAATTATTATTTGACATTAAAATTGATTAGACAAATTTTTCTAAACACTTAAAAATTTTAATTATCTTATGTAAATAAAAATCGTTGAAAAATTAACAATATTCAAATTGTTAACTATACTTTTCGAAATTCAACCATTTCAATTTTAGTTGTAAACTTAGAACTTATGAAAGAGAATAATTGAAAAGTCAGCGTTCAACATGAAAATTCAGAACTCTAAAATTGTAACCATTCAAAATTAAATAATTTATTGCATTACTGAGTAGTCAATTTCAGATGTTTAAATTTTGATCTATTTTGATTATAAGCAACATTTTTAACTTTTGAATTTCAAGTCGTTTAATTTTCAGCGCTTCATTTAGACAACATTTTTCTTTCTTCATAAACTATCATCTAATTTAAACCAAATATTTTCGAATTTCAGCTTTTGAAGCAAAATAAAACTTTACTTTCAAGGCCTCAAAAATTAAACTATTTTTGAATTGCACATTCAAGTTATAATTTTAAATTGAAATTATAAGTTATTGGATAGATTTTTTACCAAAAAAATTGGTTTTTTGCGCACAAAAAAATCATTCTCATTTTCCCCGTTAAAAATTGAAGAATTTTAAATATTGTTAATTTTTAAAGTATAGTTTAGCGTTAAAGTATAGTGTAGCGTTAGAAATCAAACAGTTTTAAACTTCATTTCAAAATGCAAAATTCTTAAATTTAAATCTTGAAACTAAGTCGTTAAAAATTAATAATTTTCAAATTGTGCATTATGCATTTTTAACTTCAATCATTTGAATCCACATTACAAAAGTAAATATTTAAAAATTAATGATAAAGCATTTCAATGTAAGAGGAACAACTTCATGTTGCTTCAAATGGGCAGACGATTTTATAAGATGTCAAACTGACTTATTCTGTTGTCAGTTTGACATGACAGAAAAAGTCGCGATACAAAAAACACGCGAAAAGCGAGCAGAAACATAGGAGTATCAATGTGGACAAAGCGAATGAATGAATTTGAAGATTATTATTATTACTCATAATTCGTGATAAATTATTGTCACTTAACTGCATTTTGGCAATAGTTTAAATTTTTAACGTTTGAGAAAATTGTTTCACAAAGTGATACATGAAAATTATTATGTTATTGTGAAGTTTTTAAGATTTATAAAAGTTTTATGCATGCAGGGCCAAATAAATTCAACTCGAAATTAGCTTTATGATGATTTTTAAGATAAAAAATCAAATTTAAAGATAGGTCTTCGTTAATTAAAAGTGTAAATCCTCATTTTCAATAAAATGCATCTCGTGCCAGAGAGACACGTGCTTAGCCAAATCAGTATGTGTATGTAAAGCCATTAACTACCTCGTAAATTTGATTAACTATCCTCCCAGCCAGTGTAAATATCGTTATTTCAATGGATATGAGACAAATTTGAATAATGTTATGAACAAAAACCGAGCAAAAACTCTTAAGCGTCTCTTTCCGTTGTTTTTTCAATTTTCTTTTGATTAATTAATGTATCTGACAACTTTATCGTCTAAGATTATGTTCGAAAAACCAGAAAAGATATTTAACATTTATGTTTGTACATTCAATATCCAATGAGTATTCTCTAATAACAATAGAGAAATATTTGAAAATCAATTTCTTTAATTTCAATCGAGCCGCTTGTTTCTGAGAACAATGATTGGGTGGCATGTGTTTAAACTTGAGCTTTTAAAAATTGCAAATTATCTTGCATTCTTTGCCGTAGTAGAATTATCCAAGTTTATTGTTCTTGTGCAGGTTTTTCATTTTATTCTTTGTGTCCTGTCACAATATTGCAAAAGACAGAAAATATCATGAAATTATTCAATCTCGTGCGAAAACTTTGCAGCAGAAATTCAATTTAGAGTTTTGTGAAAGTAGAAAGAATATATTTGGTTACAAATTTAATTACTTGAAAATACATGTTTACTGTTTTCTTGAAATACTGGGAAAATTGTTAGTAATATCTCGTTTAGATTTTTCAAGCATTTTATCATAAGGTCTCAGGTGGTTGCGGTAATTCATTCTATAATTATATGGAAATTGGGTGATGCAGTAAATGCGATCAATATTCCATCTTCACGAATTAACATTTTTTATTAAAAACTTTAAATCCTAGAATTACAATTTCATCATTTTTCAGTCAAACTTTTCGTATAATCAGTGTAGTGATTTTAAATTAAAAAAAGAATCCATTGAAAATTTTCCGTATGGAAAATGATGTAGTTGTGTACTTAATGTAGTATTGAATAATTAGTTGCTTATTAGTTTTAAAAAATTCTAATATGTGAAAGAACTGCACCTAGAGTTATTAAGAATTTTAAATATAATTTGTTCGATGTTATTAGTTTTAAAAAGTGCATGTTCGAGAGCAGTTTCTTGTTGGTCTTATTACATTTTGTTAAATTATTCTGGTTAGACGCATAAGTAATTCTCTAGGGAACATCGAAATTATTGATCGCAAAGCTACGAAAATGCACTCTAACACGTGTAATCTCTAGGTCACTTGAAGCTCTTAGAATTTGATGACACTAGTATATTGTGTTTGTCTCCAATTTACGATTAATTTGATGCGATAGCTTGCCATGAACTATCAGTGGTCGATAAGGACATACGACGATAATTATTTTATCAACTAAGTTCTAGACTAGTATCACTATCGTCATCAATCATTTTCATTTACAATATTATTCATTCATGAACGAGTCTTTATTCTAAAATTTAAGTATCAAATTTTTCTGATCGATCTCAAATCTGAATTAGTTAACAATGACTAAAAAGCCAAAAATTTGTGACATGATCACTCATTTAGTTGTCATGGTTTGTTAGACAAATTTAAGTAATTCAGATTTACAAAAGTCTTGATATAGATTATAGAAAATATAGAGAGTTGCCACACAGTCACTTTTAGTCACTTTTTTTTCAAATCACTTTTTAGTCACTTTTCTTTCAAAAACTTAAACAGAAAACTTGAGGGTTTCTATACCTATTTCTGAATTTTCTTGAATTCTTTTGAGTTCTTTGGATTTCCCTTGAAATCCACTGAATTCAGCAGAATTTTCGTGAATTCTAACAATTTTGTTCCATTTGCTTAAATTATTTTTAATTCACCCTGAATTCTTTTAAATTCTTTTGAATTCTTTGAATTCTACTTGGATTCAATTGAATTCATATAAATTCACTCAATTTTACTCAATTCAATGGATTTTTTATAAGTATATATTTTAATTCACCCTTAAGTCGATTAAAATCGCATTGAATTCCTAGGCATTTCAATCAGTTTTTTTTTTAATTCTCTTCAATTTTTCTAAATTCACTCAAAATTCAATGAATTTAATGATTCTTAAAAGTATTTTCGAATTGTTTTCTATTCTCATGAATTTGTATTGCATAATTATCAAATTCTTCTCATCTCCCATAAATTTCTCTAAATTGGTTCAATTTTATTTTCACTCCCAATTTATTCAATTCAATTGAAAATTTTCTTTTCTCTTTCTTCTAATTTTTACTTCAATTTTGCTTAGATCAGTGGAATATTTTGAATTTCTTTATTACTTTTCAATTCATTTAGAACTCAACCTCAATTCTTATTTAATTATCCTAAATTCTTGAAAATTCTTTTATATTCACTTGAATTCTTATAAATTCACTGGAATTCTTATAAATTCACTCAATTCTATTCAATTCAATTGATTTTTGATTTTTTAAAGTTTTTTTTTCAATTCATCCTTAAGTCTTTGAAAGTAACTTTGAATTATTAGGCATTTCATGGAATTCTTTTTAAATTCTCTTGAATTTTTCAAAATTCATTCCAAATTTAAAGAAATAATTGAATTTTAAAAATATTTTCGAATTGTTTTCAATTCATTTGAATTTTTATCCATCTCTTCGAATGCTTCTCATTTTCTTCATATTCCTCTAAATTCACTCAATTTTATTTTATTTAATGGTTTTTTTAAAAAATTTTTTTTTCAATTCACATAAATTTTCTCGAATTCGTCCTGAATTCTGTTCACTCCTAATTTATTCAATTCAATATAAATTTTTTGAGTTTTAAATTTTGTACAGTTCACTCAAATTCTTATGAATTTCATCAGAGCCCCTTGAATATCTGTAATTGTTCTAAATTCATTTCAATTTTAATAAAATCAATGGAATATTTTGGTTTTTAAAAATTCTTTTCAATTAATTTGAATTCATTTAGAACTCAACCTGAACTCTTATTCATTTATCCTGAATGCTTTAAAAAAAATTGAATTCTTTGGAGGTCTCTTGAATTTTTTTAATTCAACATGAATTTTTTTGAATTCTCCGAAATTCACTCAATTCTACTCAACTCAATGGATTAAAAAAAAATTGTTAGTTTCTTTGAATTCACCTTCAAGTCTTTCAAGGTAACCTTGAATTCTTAGGCGTTTCATCCAATCCTTTTTGAATTCCCTTGATTTTTTCTAAATTCACTTAAAATTTAATTAATTCAATTAATTTTTTAATATTTTAAAAGTATTTCCAATTCACTTGAATTTTTATCGAATTTTTTTCATTTCCTTTAAATTCGTCTAAATTCACTACATTTCATTTTATTTATTGGTTAAAAATTGTTTTTTTAATTCACATAAATTCTCTTGAATTCGCCCTAAATTCTTATAACTCTCAATTTACTCAATTCAATGAAAATTTTTTTATGTATAAAATTTTGCTCAATTTACTCAAATTCGTATCAATTTCTTCAAAGTCTCTTGAATTCCCTTGAATTCTTCTAAATTCACTCCAATTTTACTAAAAAAATGTATGTATATATAGTATTTTTTTAAAATTCATCTTGATTTTGGATCAATTTCATCGAACCAGCTCGACTCATTTCCCTTAAATTCCTCTAAATTCACTCAAATTTTATTTTATTCATTAGTTTTGTTTTATTTTTAAAATTTTTCTTCAATTCACTTAAATTCTGTTAAATTTTCCTTGAATTCTGTTCACTTACAAATTATTCAATTCAATAAAAACTTTTTGATTTTTAAAATTTGGTTTATTTCACTCAAATTCTTATGATCATCAAAGTCTCTTAAATCCCTGTAATTTTTCTAAATTCGTTTCAACTTTACTGAAATCAATGGAATATTTTGAATTTATTTTCAATTCAACAAATTCTTTTCTGAACTTCTTTGAATATTTCTAAATTCACTCAAAATTTAATGCATTCAATTAATTATTAAAATATTTTTTTATTCATTTTCAAATCACTTGAATTTTTAGTGAAATCTTCTGATTTCCCTTAAATTCCTCTAAATTTACTCAATTTTATTTTATTCATTGGTTTTTTTTTCAATTCACATGAATTTGCCCTGAATTCTGTTCACCCCCAATTTATGCAATGCAGTGGAAGTTTTTTTATTTAAAAAATTTTGTTTTATTCATTCAAATTCTTATTAATGTCATCAAAGTCTCTTGAGTTCCTTTGAATTCTGCCAAGTGCACTCCAATTTTACTGGAATCAATAGAATATTTTGGATATCTTTTGAATTTATCCTAAATTCGTTAAAATTCACCTGAAATTCTTATGAATTTAATCGGATCCTTTAAAATTCCTGTGAATTCTAAAGAACATTAGTTACATTATTAATGCACATTAGTCACTTTTGGTCATTGTTTCGGTTTAAGTATGTCACTTTTTTCAGTTTTTTTTACTTTTTTCACTTTTTTCTTGTAAATTAGGCTGTGGCAGCTCAATCAATTCAATCAATTGAAACTAATCAATTCAGAAACACGACTCGAACACAAAGTAATCTCATCACATAAAATATTGAAGAGTGTGATTGATGTTCGAACCAGAATTAGGGATTTCATTATCTAAATCTTCTTTTTTTGCACTTTTTTCACTTTTCTCATGTAAATTAGGCTGTAGCAGCTCTGAAAGTATAATTCTTCAAAGTGTCTCGTCGTCCCGAAATTAGGGATAAATATAGTCAAATATTTTTCATGCGTGTGGCTAGTTTTCTTGTTTCGCGACGACTAGTCCGTCCCCTTTTCCAGTTCCCCAAATTTTTCGGGACGACTAGACGCAGCCATAATTCTATCATTAATATTAATTTTAATAATTTGATTATGATAGAAGCTTCAATTGAACTAAAATGTTTTTTGAATTAATTCTAAAATTAGAAGTGAAAGTAAAATTGCACCAGCTAAATGAATAATTTACAGTGTGCTTCAACCTTATCAGTCTGTAGAATGCTATAGTGGTTCGTATATGTGTATAAAGTGTTCAACGAAGAGAATGTTCTTCCATTGTGCTAATGTTTTCACAGTCAATCTGCAGTGATTCATCGGCATTATTGATACATATTCATAATGCAACATTCGAGACCGTTAGAATCAGAATGTTGTAAGTGATGTTGGAAAATTGCTATTTGTCTAGCTTATTTTTATTTTTATTTTTTTTCATCCCTCAACATTACACACATTTCAGCCAGGTTCCTGTGACCTCGTTCATTGCCACTACCTCGTCGCGATAAATGCATCAGGGGAAATTGATTTTGCTGACGCAGACAGTCTACATTCAATTTTTCTCATTTGATTGCGAGGTCAAATACAAAGCTTTTTACGAATCAGAGACAGGATTTTTTTCTTAAATCTCATAAATTCCCTACTGACAATCCATTGGAATAGTTAAATTTTCAACAACAAAAAATGAATTTTCAACAAAGTAGCTCCACTTTCAACCAATTAGTTGAATTTTCAACAAAAAATGTGATAGTTGATATTAAAAAAAAAAAAATTAATTTTTAAATCAAATTAGTTGAATTCAACCAAAAAGGACGAATTTTCAAGAAAATACATGAATTTTGAACTAAAAAAGGTAAATTGTCAACTAAAATGATAACTCTTCAAACAAAAAAAATGAATTTTTAACAAACGAATTCAACTTTCAACCAAATAGCTGAATTTTCAATCAAAAAGATAAATTTGTCAGCAAGAAGATTAATATTCTACCAAAAAAGACAAATCTTGAACAAAATACATGAATTTCAAACCAAATAGTTCAATTTTCAATTAAAATAAATAAATTTTCATTTAAAAAAATGAATTTTTAACAATGTAGCTCAACTTTCAACTAAATAGTTGAATTTTCGACCAAAAAAGATTTTAATTTTGTATCAAAAATAATAGAATTCAACCGAAAAAGACGAATCTACAACCAAACAGTTGAATTTTTAACCAAAAAGACGAATTTTCTACAAAGCAGTTGAGTTTTCAACCCGAAAATATGAATTTTCAACAAAAAAGTTAATTTCAAAGCAAATAATTCAGTTTTAAATCCAAAAGACGAAATTTGATGAAAAAGTTGAATCTTGTACCAAAAAAGATTTTTCAGTCCAGAAAAAAAATGTCAACCAAATTGTTGAAGTTTGAATCCAAAAAGACGAATTTATTACAAAACAGTTAAATTTTCAATAAAAAAAGACAAATTTTCAATGAAACTGTTGAACTTTCGACCAAAAAGGATGACTTTTTAACCACATTGTTAATTTATCAACAAAATAATTAAATTCTTAACCAAATAATAAGATTTTTGGCCAAAAGAGATGAGTTTTCAAACCAAAAAGACGAAATTCAATTAAAGGGATAAATCTCTCACCAAAAAAATATATTGTAAACTGTTGAATATTCAAAAAAAGAAAGGCAACCCGTTTTTAAAAAAATCGACTTTAAAGAAAATTATGGATTGAAACTTTATTTATTAAATTCTCGTATAAAATTATGTAAATCTAACAATTTTAACTCCTGTTTTTAATATAAAATTCTCTTTTTTCTTGAATTTTCATCTGTTGAAAATTCAACTATTAAAAATTAAAGAAAATTAAAAATTGAATTTTCAACATTTGAATTTTTAATTTTCTTATATTTTCACTGTTGAGAATTCAATTTTCAACAGTTCAATTTTGTATTAAAAACAAGAGTTAAAAATGTTATATTTACATCATTTTACATGAGAATTGAATAAATAAACATTACAATCCATAACAAAAAATTGAAAAAGCCGATTTTTTCGATAACGATAGCCATTGGCAAATAGTGTTTTGGCAAATTAATAGTCATCTAATAAAATATCAGCAGGAAATTGAATGAATTGAAAAAAAAATCTCAACTCTGATCGTTTTCTTGTTAGTCGAATTCTTCTTTCAATCAAAATTTTCTACATCATGAATTTCAATTTGTGATTAAATCAATTGAAACTAATCAATTCAAAAACATGAGTCGAACGCAAAGTAATCTCATCACATAAAATATTCAAGAATGTGATTGATGTTCGAACCAGAATTAGAGATTTCATCGTCTAAATCCCGTATCGTTTAATTGTTTTAACAAGATAAAAAAATTGTTGTATACCTTTAATTTCCATAGTCTTTTACTGGGGAGAAATTATTCGACGTTTTTGTTCACTATATGACTTTCTTGCCCACGAAAGCGTAATGCTGATTCCCAGTTAAAGTGCGGAATTAATTTATATCTGAAACATAATGAAGAAATTTTTCGTATCGAAAAAATTGTTTAAAAAAAATGTGTATTTTACGAATGTGCCTCTATTCATTTTGTAGGCAGTTTTGCACCACGCAAGACCAGTTGTCCTTTTTTTTTTAAATTACATCTAAGTGCAGGGCTGCCACACAGTCACTTAAGTCACTTTTAGTCACTTTTTTTTCTTAAATATCTTTTTAGTCACTTTTTAAAATGAAAAGGTCACTTCAGTCAATTTTCTTTCAATAAATTAAAACAGAAACCCCAAGGGCTAACCACTATTGAATTCAGGTCTATAACTATTTCTGCATTTTATTGAATTATTTCATTTAAACCTGAATTATTTGCAATTCCTTTGAAATCCACTGAGATTCAATCTTTTATGGACTTCCAATCCTTTTTTTCAATTCACCTTTAAGACTTTTAAATTCAGCTTAAATTCTTATGAATTTTATCAGGTTTTTATTCACTAATTCTGTTCACTGCTTATCTGAATTCAATAGAACTTTTTTGGATTCTAAAAATTTTGTTCCATTCACTAGAATTATTTTTAATTCATCTTGAATTTGTAGGAATTTAATTGAATTTTCTTGAATTCCCTTAAATCCTTATAAATTCCCTCTAATTTTACTGAAATCAATGGATTATTTTGAATTTTTTTCAATTCATTTGGAATTCACCCTGAATTCATATTAATTTATCCTGAATTCTTTTGAAATGCTTGGAATTATTTTGTATTATTTGAATTCACCTTGAATTCTTTAGAATTCCCTTGAAATCCACAGAAATTCATTCTTTTTCGGACTTTCAATTTTTTTAAAATTCACTTTAAAGACTTTTAAATTCAGCTTGAATTCTCATGAATTTTATCAGATTCTTATTCCCTAATTTTATTCACTCCCATTTATCCGAATTCAATAGAATTTTTGGGATTCTAAAAATTTTGTTCCATTCACTTAAATTATTTTAATTTTATCTCGAATTCGTATAAATTTCATCGAATTCTCTTGAATTCCCTTTAATTCTCCTAAATTCACTCAAATTTTACTGAAGTCAATGGAATATTTTGGATTTTAAACATTTTTTTCAATTCATTTGAAATCCACCCTGAATTCTTTTGAATTGTTTCGGATTGTCTTGAATTCTTTTGAATTCACTTGAATTCTTTTGAATTCACTTAATTCTACTCAACTGAACCGATTTTTTTTTTGTTTTTTTTTTTTAATTCACCCTAAAGTCTTTTAAGTTCGCCTTGAATTATTCGGCATTTAATTAAATTCTTTTGAATTTCCTATAAATACACTACGAGTAATTCTTGTCACTCGAATTTATCTTAATTCAATAGAATTTTTTTGAGTTTGAAAATATTTGTTGCATTCACTTGAATTATTTTGAATTCACCTTGAATTCTTTTAAATTAATCTTGTATTCAAAATTCTTATGAATTTCGACAGTCTCTTGAATTACCTCGAATTCTTCTAAATTTACTTTAATTTTACAGAAATCAATGGATTTTTCATATATTTTTCAATTGATTTGAATTCTTATAAATTTCCTTGAATTTTTGTAAATTCACTTCAAATTTAATGAACTCAATGAATTTTTGAAATAGTATTGAATTGTTTTAAGTTCACTTGAATTTTTATGAATTTCATCGATTCTTCTCATTTTCCTGAAATTTCTCTGAATTCATTAATTCTATTCACCCTGAATTCTTTTAAATTAATCTTGAATTTGTATGAATTTCATCGAATTTTCTGAAATTCCTTTAAATTCTTCTAAATTTGCTCAAATTTTAACGAAATCAGTGGAATTTTTTGGATTTATTCCAATTTAATTGAATTCTTTTGAATTAAACTTGGATGGTTTTGGACCAATCCTGAATTCTTATAAATTTTTCCCGAATCCATTAATTGATGAATCCATTAATATCCTGAATCCATAAATTTTTTAAAAAGTCACTTTTAGTAAATTTTATTCACTTTTTGGGTTAGAAATTAGTCACTTTTGGTTACTTCTTGGTTTTAGATAAGCCCTTTTTTTCACTTTTTTCAAGTAAATTAGGCTATGGCAGGTCTGCTAATGTGATAATTGTCTATAAAGTTCATAACTCTAATTATGGCGACAACAGGTACAATTTATGTTATTTACGATCGATTTTAATAGCAGTTTAGAAAGACGTGCATTTATCCTCTTGTATGTAATTTGTAATCCGTTGGTGATTCGAGTAATAATACATTTTATCTCTTATCACCTCACTTGATATTTTTCACTAATTTTGTTTCTTTTTATTCTGTTACAGGAAAAAACCTTTACAATAATGAGCACGTAGCAATTAAAATGGTGAGTGACTTTTATCATCTATTATTATTTTATATTTTAAGAAAATTGAAAGATAATTTACTGTCGCAAACTTTTTTTGGACCCTTAACTTTTTATAGAATCTTCAAATTTGAAACAAATTCAATATTATAATGAAAAAAATCCCTTATTTCCTACTTGTTCTACAGTAGGGTGGCTGAAATTAAAAAAAGTTTTTCTGATTTGTGGAGATACCCGTCGAAGAGCATTTAGTGCAAAAACAATTGGATTTTTCTCAAATTTTGTGGATAACGGCAAGTATGTTCCCGCGATTGTTAAACCAATCCCAAACGTTAAAAAATCGTATTTCCTAACATGATATATTAAAAAACTTTTGTTTTTCTTTTGAAAATCGAAAACAGCTACTAAAAAAGTAATAAATTGAACAAGTTTATAAAACTTAAAAGACCACCCTTAAAAATGAAAAACAACCCTGTTTAAGAAGGAACAAAATAATTTTCAAGCTCTTTACAGTTTTTAGCTTAAAAATTTCATGAATTTCAAGTAGAATAATTACTAAAGAATTTTTGGAGACAAAACAGTTGTCCTAAACCATCCTTACGGGTCAAAAACAATCCCTTTTAAGTTTTATTGATTGACTTTTTGATTTAATTCAACAAATTTCATACAAAGTGGGATCTGAAAAAATATTTAAACACTTTGCACTCTGTAGGTGGACAAAACACCCTTAAGGGGCATAAACCACCCCGAGACGTAAAAAATTATATTTGCTCATATAATACATTAAAATGTGTTTTGTTTGGCTTAAAAATCGTAAACAGCCCTTAAAAAAAAGGCAATTAAAATTAAAGAGTATACCAAAGCTGAAGAGACATCTCTCGAGAATTCTTTTTTTTTCGGTGGGTTGTTTTTTATTTCGAGGGGTGTCTTTTCAACTATCAAATACTTTTCAATTTTAATTTGCTTTCCTACAACCTGTTTACGATTTTTGAGCCAAACGAAATATATTTCAATGTATTATACGAGAAAATATAATTCTTTTTACGTTTTGGTGTGGTTTCTGCTCTTTGAGGATGGTTTCGACCATCTACATAATACAAGGTATTTAAATATTCTTTCAAAGACCACTTCGTACGCAATTTATATGAAATTTGTTATATTAAATCGAAAAATCAATAAAAAAAACTTAGCTGCTTTGTATCCAAATGTTTTGTAGTAATTATTCTACTTGAAATTCATGAAATTTTTACACTAAAAACTGTAAAGAACTCGAAAATTATTTATCTTTTTTCTTAAGGCCATGTGAGCGTAATCTCAAAAAAATGTTTTCACATTTTTTTTAAACCAACTTACGCTCACACGAAACGCAATATCGAGTTGAAAATTTCGGAAACTAAATGAAAAGCACTAAGAAACGTTTCTCTAGTCCTAAATTTTTATTTTTTTTTCCTAAAAAATTTTTTTTGCTTTTTTTATAATTATAAAAATTTAGTACCAGACAAACGTTTCTTAGTGCTTTTTATTTAGTTTCCGAAATTTTCAACTCAATATTGTGTTTCGTGTGAACGTAAGTTGGTTTAAAAAAAAATGTTTGAAAAAATTTCGAGGGTACGCTCACATGGCCTTAAAAACAGTTGCTTTTTATTTTTAAGGGTGGTTTTTTTAATTTTTCTAAACTTCTTCAACTTTTTACTTTTTTTAGAGGCTGCTTACGATTTTTAAGAGAATGTATTTTTTTTAATACATCATGTGAGAAAATACGTTTTTTTCACGTTTGGGGGTGGTTTCACCCCCGTGAGAACGTACTTGCGGGTATAAAAAAAAAAATTAAGAAAAATCCACAGTTGATTTTGCACCAAAGGGAAACTATTTGGGGGGTGTCCCCACCAATAAAAGAAACTTTTTTCATTTGAGCCACGTAACAATTCTGAGGCCTTTTTTCTAGAATGATTTATTTCTGCTTTTTCAAAAACTGTTTCTTTTTCTTTTTAAGGAACCAATGAAAGCGAAGGCCCCACAGCTCCACTTAGAATATAGGTTTTACAAAGTATTAGGTGCACATGGTAAGTTGACAAGATTTTAAAAGAAATATCTAAAAAGTTAATACTAATACTTAGTGTATTGTAGTTTTCCTATTTTTGATTTTTAATTTTTCGTCTGTTGTAAACTTAATTTTTAGGCATTTTTTTGTCGAATCTATTATTTGATATGCTATCTAGAAGCTTGATTTTGAAAAGTATTCTGCCCCTAATTTTGAGAAATATTTCTAATTTTTTGAGATTTGAAGCTTTTATGAAATCTGAACTTGAAGCACAAGCTGTAAGTAATTATCCCTGTGCACCAAAGCATGATTTTTGGAAACTGGGATAAATATCTGTTTACCTTTATATTCATACAGTTTATAACGCGCATATAGAAGGAGTTCCGGAGGTTTATTATTTCGGTCCGTGTGGGAAATTCAACGCGTTGGTAATGGAACTTCTCGGCCCCAGCTTGGAAGATCTTTTTGACCTTTGTGGAAGAAGATTCACCCTTAAAACTGTTCTCAGCATTGCCACACAACTCGTAAGTTTCACGATAAATCAAATCATTAAAAAAAACAGCGTTTAGAAAAATTAAATAAAGTATGCAGATTTCAGATTAAGCACTTCAAAATATAGGAATTCCACTTCCAATTTTAAAGACTAATTATAACATCCTTTAACAGGGTGTCTACTCACCTGAAAAATCTGGAAAACCTGGAAATGTCAGGGAATTTTTTCGAGCGTGCTTAAGTTTGCTTCAAAAATTGTAATATTAAATTGAATAATGATGTCTTTCTATTCGCAAAAGTAAATTTATAGTTTCTTACAGATCGAAATAAAATCTACTTTCTTATAAAAATTCTTTGTGTACTAAAAAAGAACACCCAAAAAGTTCACAATGTAAAAATAGACTTTGAGACTATCCACTTTTTCGTCTCATTAGAGACAAATGTACAATAAATGTACACAACAAAAAGAAAGAAGAGGGAGAAAAAAGAGTCATACAAATTTGTGGAAATTAGCAATTTTTTAGAAATGTGTTATAGGTTTGGATTATTACCTTTTTCTTTTTTGAAAAATGGAATAATCTGAATAGATTGGTTCTAAATCAACCCACTAAATTTATAGTACTCGATTAACAGATGCTTACATTTATTTTGAATATTATTATTAATGAATCATATTTTTGAATCGTTAAAGCAAAAATATTATAATAGCTGAAATCAAAATGTTGAAAATCTGAATATTAATTAAGTAGCAATAATTTTGACAGAGGTTTGAAATTTATAATTTATTTCACAGTTTACGTTAAAATCATCAACATTAAAAAAGGTCTAATTGAAATGCAAATAAATGGAATTAATAGCAGAACTTAATTTTAAATTTGTATACTTTTCCAAAACTTCGATTTGAACTTATGTAATTTTCCAGTACTTCTTTGAGAAAAATTATCTTGTAAGAATTACTTTTCTCAAATATATTTCAGTTTTGTTAATTTTATTTTTCAGTATTTTTCTGTTTGAACTATACATTTTTTCTGTGTATTTAAATCAGACTTCACAGGAAAGTATATATTTTATTGAAAATATTAATATGGTAAATATGCACTGAATTTTAAGTACCTATGAAAATAATTTCAAAAATTGTTTTAATTATTCATCAAATTTATGGACGTTAGCAACAAATTTAAAAATTGATGTATATTGTTTTTAGTATTATTCATTTCTTTAATTATGCTGTAGTGATAATACGAGTATATTTAAGAATATCCTGTAAACATAAAATACCTAAAAGCCTGTGCCATTAAGAAATTTCTTGACCTTTTATGTATAAAGTTACTTTCATAAATTAGGGAACATAGTTATTTAATTATATATATAAAAAGTTCGATTTCTACACAGTTAGATATTTATAAAGACTGAAAAAATATATTTATAATTAACTCGAATGATTATTGTATGCTTATTCCTATTTTTTTTAATTTTCCAATTTTTGAATGAATTTAAGTAAAATTCAACCATTCACAGATGAATAATTAAAGGGGTTATTCAAGTATCATGTAATACTTGGAAGGGGTGTAGGGTAGGGTGGAGTGAAAATGCTAAAATTAATCGAATTATTTGGCCCAGTAAAAAAACTTGTAAGTCAGCAACCAAAAGAATAAAAAAATTAAAAAATAAAATCGGTTAATATCTTCTGTTCAATAATAAAAAATTAGAAATTCAAAAAAAAAAAATTTGCTCAATTTAGAATTTTTGGAAAATTTGCAAAAAACATGTTTTTTTTATTGAGTCATATGAAAACATTTTGGAGAAAGTTAATATATCGAACCTGAAATTTTTGCAGCTTGAACCAAAGAAACATATTATCATTATACTTTTTCGAAAAAAAATTTTGTTTCATGATTTAGGATTTTTTTCGCGATTTGAGAACGTTTTGAACACCACAAATTTTTTTTCCCCATGTATAATTTAGGAATCAGGGCCTAATTTCAAATCTATAGTGTTTATAATTCAACAGTTTTTATTTGAACCCCTATATAGATTTAACAAATTGAAAGCATTAATAATTGAAATTTTCGTAATTTTAATCCTTGTAAGTTCACTGATTGCAAATGTGAATAGATATTAAAAATTGTACAGTTTCAAATTGAATACCTTAACAATTGAGCAATTTTAAATTTGAAGCCTTTAATGTTTAATTTATTGAATTTTTAATATTTTTGAAATTCAACCCTTCAAAATTCTTCTTTATTTCAAATCGAATGCCTTAAAAGTTTCGCAATTTCAACTTCAAAGTCTTCAATAATGAATAATTAGAAAAAAGCGTTAGGAAAAGAAGAAGTTTAAATTAAAAGTGTTGACTGATTTTCGAATGAAACATTCCATATTGTTTGATTTTAAATTTGAATCTTTCAAATTTGTAGAATTAGAATTGAAAGGTTTTTAATACTTTTATTCTTATTATTCTTATTTCTTAAAAGGGATCAAAATCGAATAATTGCAGATTACAAATTTTAAGTGTAACAATTTTAAATTCTGCGAGCTTGAAATTCAAAAACTGTGAATTTAAAAGTTATTGTACAATATTTCCACTTGAAATCCTTCATGGTTAAATAATTTTAATTGAAGATGCTAAAAATTTTATAATTTCTGTTTGACACTTTACAAGTTAGACAATTTTAAACTACTTGTGTCTGAAATTAAATAATTTTGAAAAGAAAGCATTCAAATTAGAACAATTTTTAAATTGGAAAATTAAATATTTTTCAGTACAAATTTAACTCGTTCAAAGTTGTACAGTCAATTTGGAAAATTATAGCCTTTTAATATTTGAAGGCTTATAAATTCACTATAGTAAAAATCCAAAAGATTAACAAGATTGAATTTTCGATAATTAGACAGTTTCTAGTGAAAGGCCTTAATAGTTAAATAATTGAATTAAAATTGTTTTAAATGTAATAATTTTTTATCGAAAAGGAACTTTGAATTAAAAGTATTGAATAATTTTAGATTGAAACATTCCAAATTTTGTGGATTTAAATTTGAATCGTTCAAAGTTATAGAATTAGAAATTAAAGTCTTTTAATACTTTTATTATTTTTATTTTTTATTTTTATTTTTTATTATTATTATTTCAAAAGGATCTAAATCGAATAATTGCAGATTGTAATTTTCAAATGGTATAATTTTAAATTCTGCGAGTACAAATTCAAATCGTTCAATATTGTTCAGTCAATTAAAAAATATATAGAATTGTTCCTGGTTCTGCATTAGATTAATTAATTTGGAGATTATTTTTTGAATACTTTGAATTACAAATTATTCAGTTCATTAAAGTTTAAATTCAAAAATTTGAATAACCAGAAAAAAATGTTTAAAAAGCAGGATATTTTTATGAGCGCTGAATGGCCGGTTGAAACACAGTCCCACTAAAAAATGTGTTTTCTTTTCAGCTTCATAGGATAGAATACGTACACAGCCGGCATCTAATTTATCGGGATGTCAAGCCAGAAAACTTCCTAATAGGACGTAGCACTACGAAACGAGAAAAAGTTATTCACATTATCGATTTTGGATTGGCCAAAGAGTATATAGACTTGGAAACAAATAAGCACATACCATACCGGGAACACAAGAGTTTGACTGGGACTGCACGATACATGAGTATTAACACTCACTTAGGAAAAGGTAATTTTAAATTTAAAATCTGATTCCTCTCCTATGAATTTCTTATTTCTTAACATTTTCATCCAGATTTTTACTTAACTAGAACAATTCTGTTTTTTTTTTCAGAACAAAGTAGAAGAGACGATTTGGAGGCCTTAGGTCATATGTTCATGTACTTCCTGAGAGGAAGTCTACCCTGGCAAGGACTGAAAGCCGACACCTTGAAGGAGCGGTATCAAAAGATAGGAGATACCAAACGAGCGACTCCCATAGAAGTCCTCTGCGACGGCCACCCCGAAGAGATGGCCACTTATCTTCGCTACGTCCGAAGGCTGGACTTCTTCGAAACTCCCGACTACGAGTACCTGAGGAAGCTCTTTCAAGACCTGTACGAAAGAAGAGGCTTCGCCAGCGACGGCGAATTCGACTGGACTGGCAAAAGCATGGTGGGTCCCAGATAAATTAGAAGCTCGACACAAACTCATTGGAATGCTCCTTTTATAAATTTAAATCACTACTGCACGTGCACGTAGACGTAGAAATACCCCAGGATGTCGAACTTTAAGAAGAGGCCGATCTCATACGTTCTTAGCATGTTGCTATCTTTATCGAATCAAAGTTATATTCAAATGTTTGTCGCAAGATGCTATTTTTGATTAATTTTACAAGACTCATTCAGTTTGAAAAAAGTTGTTCTTGGATCTTTTGATAAAAGATAAATATATTTGATTTCACGATTCGAAAGTACTTAGTTTTGTAAAATATCTTTTAACATTTTGTGAGTATCGCTTATTCGGCGAGTATCCTATGTAATGTG
>JAUMHM010000049.1:8852956-8882073 GCA_032362435.1 Melikaiella ostensackeni
TACCAAAAGTCATTTAAGGATATAGTAAAAGAAATTGAAGGCTGAGTTTAATGCACATTTGTTTCTCGTTAAGGTGGTTTCTTCGACCAACGGAGAAATAGGGAACGACGACCCTACTGCAGGACATTCGAATACGCCAATCACGACGCCTCAGGAAGTCGAGATGATCGACGAGACCAAGTTAGTATTATATTTGCTCTACAAATCCATTTTATCGACCCAGGGGGCTCAACGTGCATCTTTGATTGGACAATGGTGTATTTTGAGCTCTGCATGAATTATTTATTACCTGTATATTCCTTGCTTCCATATCAAGAGATCTGACTCGGAAAAGTTTTAGACGAAAATTGTACTATGAAATCGATAGATTTCTAAAATAGGTACATTTGGAATTTCAATATAAGTCAGTTTAGATCCGAATTGTTTAAAATTGAAGTTAAATTTCGTAGAAAGCCTTCAAGTTTGAACAATTCTGAGTGAAGTGGTCAACATTAAATAATTATTCATTGTTACTGATTGGCAATGGACCAATTTTACATTTTAATATTTGAAAGGAGCCCGCACAATGTTTATAGAAAAGGCCTTTCGCTGGATTTTACTGACCACTCATTTATTCAGTAGTTTATGAAACTAGAAGAAATTTCCGAAAAGGACTTGAACCAATTATGACTAGTTTTTTGTGCGGGGTCCTTTAGTGCGTTTATAATAAAAAATGTTTCATTTTAAAGCTTTAAAAGTAAATAGTTTCAAATTCAGCGTGGCGTTTTGTCCTGGAAACCTGTAAAAACCAAGGAACAATCTAATTTTCTTTTAAGTTCAAAAAAGTTTTTTTTCTGGCATATATTTATTTTTTCAAAAAATGTTTATGACTAATAAAAAGGGCATGAAAACCTTCATCGAAACTGCAGTAGGAAACTTTTTTTTTTATTAATATTGAAAGAGTCCCATGAATTGCCACCCTGAAATTGAACGCATTCAAAAGTAAATATGTAGTCTCAAATTAGAAATTAGAAATAGATATTAATTTCTTTTTATATTTTATAGATCCCTTTGAAGTATATGAACTATTTTTTAAATGCATGTATTTGTTCATAGTTCTAAAAAATTCCAGATCAATGTTTAAAATAATAGTTTCTTTCAAAGCATGATTTCAAAATAGAGATCATTTTCCTCCTTCATTCTTTTCCAATATTGATTCCAGAAAAAACAAATATTTTAAATTCCATAAACAATACCGCCCTTAAATTCCTCCTTGAACTTCCTCTTCAAGTGTCAATTTCATTTATTACTCTAAAACTTGTAAATTATATTATTTTCCAGCGGTAGTAACGTTCAACAAATTACAAAAAGAGTTTGTTCCTGCTGTAAACGGAAGCGCATCTATAATATCCCAAGTTCTCCTTCAAAAAAACCTAAACTGAATTCCGTCCTCCAGAATTTGCACCAATATAATCCGACGATGAGGGAATTTCTTGTTAACAACACTAGTTTGAAATCCAAATTCACGAGGAAAACTCCTTTTAATAAGTCGTGAATAATAGCAATCAATCAATTAATCAGTATCAAATAAACAGATTTACTTTGATTTGAAAAATCACAGATATTATTCCTAATAATTAAGACGATTACATTTATCTATTTCTTTTTTGTAATTCTTTAATATCCGTTTATTTAATTTCATTGAATTCTAACTTTCCTTATTCAGTTTATATCAATCAATGAGTGTAACGAACACAAGAAATCATCAAATATAATCTTTGATTCCTGAACCTGTTTCCAATTTATATTTTGGCCCTGTTTCCCCTCCCAGATTCAAAAATCCTGAAACCACACATCCCTCTTCTGATGTTATTTTTCTTTTCTATAATTTTATTTAATATCCACTATTAGACTTAATTTAGTCATTCATTCCAATTGCGTTACTTTCAGTTTTTTAGGATCTTTACAATTCAGATAATTTTTTATCAAAATCCTTTAAAAATACAAACTTGTATACTTTCAAGTGAATTGTTTTTAACTTTGAAAGCTGTTGAGGAATGCTTTCAAATTTTAAAGATTTTAAATAAGGGTACTTTCGAATCTGATAAACATTTTGAGACTTAAAAAATTAGATTCCTTCCTTCCTTAATTTTTTCTATATAACAAGACTATGTGAGATGGTAGTGTCTTTTTTCTTTTACATCTGGGAGAAACCAATGAAGATGGAAATCAAAAGATATACTCTGACGATTTTCAGACCATTGAAAAGTTTTATTAACTGAAATTTCTATCAAAATAGTTGAATTTTCTACCAAATAATTAAATTTGTAACCAAAAAGGATTAATTCTCAACCAAGCAGTTGCATTTTAACCAATAAAGATGAATTTAAAACAAAAAAGTTAATTTTTAACTGAAGAGTAAAACTTTCTACCAAAATAATTGAATTTTCAACCCAAAAAGACAAATTTTCAACCAAAAAAGATGATTTCTTAACAAAATTGTTGATTTTTTTACCAAATAATTAAATTTGTAACAGAAAAAGTTGAATTCTTGACCACAAACAGTTGCATTTTCAACCAATTAAGATGAATTTACAACCCAAAAACACAAATTTTCAATAAAAAAGAATGACTTCCTAAGAAAATTATTGAAATTTCAAGAAATTAATTAAATTTCTAACCAAATAATTTGCAACCAAAAAAGATGTATTCTCAACCAATTATTTGAATTTTTAACCACTAAAGATGAATTTTCAAACCAAAAAGACGAATTCTGAATGAAAAATGGATAGTTGATATTTCAACCAAAAAATATTTTAATTTTCAACATTTTAGTGGAATATTAAACCAAATACAGGAATTTTTAACCAAATAGTTGAATTTTCAACTAATTAATTGAATTTTCAATAAAAAAGACGAATTCTCAATGAAAAATGTAGTAGTTGATATTTCAACAAAAAAAGATTTTAATTTTGAATAAAAAATATTAAAATTCGACCAAAAAAGACGAACTTCAAACAAAATAGTTGAATCCTCAACCAAAACAGATTAATACTTTTCAATTAAAAAATATGAAAAAATTTAATTCAATGAAAAGATTAATATTACTTCAACCAATCAGTTGCATTTTGAAACAAAAAATATTATATAATATGTGCAATATAATACAATATAAATAAATATTATATAATATAAATAAATATTACATAATAAATAAATATATTTTTCAAGACAAAAAGGCGAATTTTCTTCAAAACAGTTCAACTTGCAACCTGAAAATATGAATTTTCAACAAAAAAGTTAATTTTCAACCAAAGAATAAAATTTTTAATAGAAAAAAAATCGAAACTTAAGTGCAAAAAAGGTAGTGTATTAGGACCCTCATATAAAGTATAATTAATTTGGAGCTGATTATTACTCGTATATGGCTTAGTTTTACATTTTAGCAAACTTATTTGAAAAATTGTTATCTTCGTAACATTGTTTCTTTCGTGAATAATTTTTTTTTTAATTTTTTTATACTAATATTTTTTTCTAACTAAGATTTAAAAATGTTTTGAACATCTGGGATCTTCTAACTGATAAGAATACATCAGAAAAAAATTTGAAGCTCAAGGAAACAAAAACAGAAAAAGTATGTTTTTGAAATATGTATTCATTTTTGTGTTTTTCAAATTATTTCTTTCTAGCTTACATACTTAGAAAAAAACATTCAAACAAATTCAAACATGAGCATTTTTCAGTTCTGTTGTTTATCTATTTTTCAATCGTTGATCTCTCGAATTTTTTTTCTGATATATTTTTATCAGTAAAAAGATTTTAATAATAAATGAAATCACCTTTTAATCCCCTTTTTTGGGAAAAAATCTCCTTTTCTTTACCAAAACTTGAACTACTGAATCGCTGTGATCTCTGAAATTGAGAAAATTTGGTTAAAAAATTATTTGGCGCATAGAAGACCAAGTAGAGAAAAGCCAACGTGAGTTTATTGTAAGAATTCATGAAAAATTGATTCTTAGTTCTGCAGAGAGAGTGATGTAAGCAGACTACTGTAAAGATTGTTGATAAAAATAACATTTTGTACTAGACAAATTATGTAATGATGTGAAAAAATGTTAAGGTGGAGAGGAGAATGGTATCAATTGTAATAAGGTCTGATGATGAGACCAGACTGATCTTGAAACGTAACACTAAGTTTTATCCGGAATTTCATTTAATTAACGTTTCAAGGGTCTGGAAGTCGTCGAAGTATATCTTTCGATTTTTTCATATTCAGACTCAGATAATCTGTTAATATTTAAATTTGTAAACTGGGTTCTTAGCTTCAAATCAGTGCCATCAACCCTCTAGAAATGAATCAAAATCATAACAATTTGAAGCTTTCTCTCTGATTAGACATACAATCCTTCATCGAGGAATTAAATTCGAAGTCCCAAGAATCTTAAGAGCCTGCAAACTTTCCAGATTTCAAGTCACCCCTGATCTCCATATGTATTAGCAAGAAGTCCTGCACTACATCGACCTTCACTGCATGACTTTAGTCGGTGTTAGAACGTACCAAATTAATGAAATCGATTCTAATTTCTACTAGTGTTCGTTTTATTTTCAGATGTTGCTGATTCTTCAAGAGGAAGAAGAAGAAAAGTGGAAGACAGAAATGACTGTCAGTATCGGTGAGACTTGGGGGGCTTGGGGGGGTAGTACCAAATGCGGTTATTAGTGCCGGGGGAAACGGAGGAAGAATCGGAGGTCACACCGGGAAACTTGGACGAGGAAAAGAGAGCAGCGGTGATCTCGAGCGCGAAGCTGTCACGTTGCTGAGAGCCAGCAGCCATTCGGCATCTCGTGACTCTGTGCTCCACACCACCATCACTATGACTCCTACGCCTACACCTCCGCCGTTGTCAAACTAAAATACCGCACAGCCATTACTATTACTGTCGCTACGAAATCACTACTATTGCTATTATCGTTATCAAATCATCGCCACCGAACGCCCGCGCCATCATCCTCATCACCAAAATCCTCATTGCCCAAGCCCTCTCTCACTGTCAATCATTGCAATCATTGTTAAACGTTTATTATCATTTCTCTTGATACCGAGATCTTTATTCAATGTTCACCGAGAGTAGTTCAGTCGCCATTCGATATCCTGGATCGGAATCTTTTCTCTTTAGCCAATCCAGTAGAATTAAGGAATTGACGTACCGATCTTTGGTGAAGCAAATGACACTCGTGTCTTTCATTTCTTTTTTCAAGTTCTATTCGATGAACTAGTGTCTATTTTTAAGGGTGTCCCTTGCATCGAGGCTAGAATCAGTTTTCCAGCATTTTTTGTTGACGTACTCTGTTTGGTTTTATTTTTCATGAATGCTACAGAAGGGTTTTAGATTTTGGATATGAGATTAGGAGAATGTTTTGGAATTCAAGAGCTGATTTTTTTTTCATCTACGAGTTTTCTAATTAAGGTCTGGTAGGAAAATATCCCTGAGTGGGGTTTGATGAGTTTCAGATTTAAGGGTTGAATCATTTTAAAGTAGATTTTTTTACATTTGGCTGATTAAACAAATGGAGCACTGAGAATGACAATTAGATAAAGCCCACTTTTTTCGAAAATCTTTTTTTTTTGCGATGTTAGGTACTTTACATTAAGACCTATCGAGAAGCAAACACTTTTGCATTTTTTTAGAGCAAAAAATGAAAAAAAAAAGATTTTAATATAACTGAGAATGACAACTAGGTAAAGTCCGTTTTATTTTTCCTCTTTCTTACTCAAAAGCAATGAGAGTAAACTTATTTTTTCTGACACATGTGATGCTTTTTCGTAACAAAAGATCATTTTTATACCCTATTAAGGTTTTTTAAGATTTAAAACTTAAAAAAATGCATTTTAAAATAATTGAGAATGACAACTAGGTAAAGCCCATTTTGTTCTTCTATCCTCTAACTCAGAAGTGATGCGAAAGTTTAAATTTATGTTTCCTGTGACGTTTGATGTTTTGTTATAATTTTAAAAAAAAATTTCAAACACTTTTGAATTTTTTTATAGATTTAAGGTTTAAAAAAATGCATTTTAAAATAATTAAGAATGACACCTAGGTTAAGCTCATTTTGTTTTTCCTCTCCCGTAATAAGTTTTTTTTTAATGTTTTCGAATCTCGAAAGTTTAGCTCGTAAGGACCACTACTTTTTATAAATTCCTCAGAATTTTATGTTTTGAATCCCATCAAAGAAAACGTTTCTTGTTTCTTATGAAAATTTTCACTTTTGGGCTTTACCTAGTTGTCATTCTCAGTGCCTCAAATGTTTTTAAATTTCTCGGCTTTTGAACTCGGACTCTTCCAAATTTGGAGTCTTTTACATTTTTAAGTTGGATGTCTCCAATTTTTACAATTTTTGAGGGAAAGCCAATTTTGAATTTACCTTGAATTCAGATAGAATTAAAATTCAGATCTTTACTAGAATTGATTCAAGTCAATACAACATTGAATACAACTGAATTTATAAATTCGATTGTAATCAGGTGAACACTTGAATTCTAAGAACTAAAAAGTAACGCCTGCTACATTTTAAATGCTTTCTCTCGACCAAATTCTACCAATGCCACTTTTTTTTAAATTCTCTCGATTCCTTTGAATTCAGTTGAATTGTTTTGAATTTTTGTGAATTTACTTGAATTAAATTTTTTTGATTCTCCCTTCATTCATTTCAAGACTATTGAATTTTTGTTCATTCTTTGGATTCTTTTGAGTTTTTATTGAATTCACTTGATTTGTTTTAACTTTTAGAATTCATTGAATCCACTTGAATTCTTTTGAATTTCCTTGAATTCTTCGAAATAAATTTTCTTTAAAATTGCCTTGAACTCTCCGGAATTCTTTTCAATTCTACTAAATTCAATAGAATTTTTCTTAATTTGAATTCCTTCTGAATCTCCCATCTACTTGAGTTCTTTGTAATTCTTGTAAATTCCTGTATTCAACTAAATTTTTTCAAATTATTTTCAATTTTTCTTATTTAATTAAATTTTTGTTATTTCTTTGAATTCTTTTGAATTTTTGCGAATTTTAGTGAATTCATTTGAAATTCTTCTTCTGGTTCAATTTCAGTTCTACTGAATTGTTTTGATTTTTTGCATTCGTTTGATTCCTTCTAAATTCTTTTGGATTTTTGTGAATTTACTTGAATTATTTTGAATCCACTTGGATTCTTCTTAAGTCCCCTGAACTCTTCTGAATTTATTTCAATTATAGTATACCGTAAAACGAGGTAAAGTCGCTCACCAATAAACTCGCACCTAATAAATTCCAAAATAAAGTATGATAGCTTTACTAATTAAAACAATAAAAAATCTTTTCTTTCCTAGAAATTTTAATAATGAATGTTGAAATATAAATTTGGCGGTGAGCAACTTTACCCCGTTTTACGGCACTGAATTCAATTGAATTTTTGTTAATTGTTTGAATTCCTTTAAATTCACTTGAATTTTTTAACATTTAGGGTTTTTTTAAAGCTATTTGAATTCTTTAGAATTTCCTTGAATTCTACTAAATGCAATTGAATTTTGGTTTATTCTTTGGATTCTTTAGAATTCCCTTGGACTCTTCTGAATTCAATTGAGGTACATCGAAATCATTAGTGGTTAACTCCTTGATTTTAAACTAAAATCTTTCAAATTTGGAATCTTCGAATCTTGGTTCTTTTCAGTTTTGATGTTTTGAATTTTTACTTGAATCTTTATCAATTTAATCACCTTCGAATTTGTAAAAATCATAAACTTGAACGTCTGCGAATCTGGAAATTTTCAAATTGGAAGGCTTGGGAGTTTTTTAATTCGATTGTTTTCAACATTAAAATGCTTTTAACTTTGTTGGTTCAGTCTTGTATTTTCTGAAATACGAATATTTTGAAATGTTCCCTCCAAAGTAAAATCCTTTCAAATTTTCGACCCTCAGGTAAAATGATTTCCATTCTTCACTCACTTCATCCTCGGGGTATTTTTTGCTAATTAAAAATTTGTATATAAAATTTGTTATACCACAAATGAGTACTTAAGTACGAAAAGATTACGGAATCGATCTGAGCTCAATCGCACTAATCTACTCCCGGCTGACAAATGAGTCTTCGCGAATCATATCGATGTACTTATAGCGACCGTCACAGAAGGGTGTTTTAATAACAAATAATCTGGCCAACTGCGCTTCAGGCAAAGATTCTCTACTTTGCGAGTAGTCGCACGATCAGAGTCACGTAGCGGTTTAAAGTAATGCTTAAAAAAAACTGCTCCAACCAGGTAAACTTGAAACTTACCTCTAGTGTTAAAGGGCGAGAATTCTACTAATTAGAAATTCAGGTGAAGAAGAAAATTGTTCAATGCTGAAAAATGTTCTCTTCCTGTATTTCTGAAAGACGGCATGATTAGAAGAGGAGATTTTTTGTTTAGGTCTCTATAAGTAACGCCAAAAACTTCCACTTCCAGTTCCCTTCTGATCTTGCCAGGAAGAAATAAGATGAAATAAAGTAGCGCACTTGGCTTAAATTCGTCCAGTACACCAGAACGGGGCACGCGTTTTGATTTTAAGTTGATTGAGACATTAGATGAAAATGTATCGTAGGATTGTGCGAGTACAAAACGAATTTGTTATACTTCTCGCTGGCATCAGAACGCGAAGAAAGTCGCATCAAGATTCTTAAGAACTGAATGACCATGCGAACAAATTTTTAAACATTTTAATTTTACACGACTGACTGCTGGTTAAGTATGGTTGTGAATTTTCCGATTGACACGTATTTCAGCTCTTGTTTTAAAACGGCCGTTATGCGTGCCTCAATGGTGGAATTATTATATTTATAGCGTAATCAATTTAAAGGAAAACAATGAAAAAGAAGTGCATACGTTGTTTGTATATTTGTGAATTCATCTGCGCCTCTTTCCCAGAAACTTATTTGTAACAGGTTTTGCTTCTGTGAGTTCTGAGGCTGATATATTAGAAATAAAGAAAAGAAATCTTTTTCTGTAACTCATAACTAGCAAGCCTTGGAATTGAATTTTCTTTTTGTTGTCAATAAAACACCAAATGTTTCGTTCGAGTGAAATATGGTGTTTTGCAAATTGTGCATTAATTAGCTAAGAGAGTGAGAGAATTGCATACAAATAGACGGAGCGAAAGTGTGAGAATTGTCTCGTGAGATCAGAGTAGTGAAAAATGTAATATCTGAATTAGCTGCCTCTGTCTGAGGTACGAGAAACTTGTTCTTCAACGTATGTGTGAGTAAAGAGTCGCGATAGCAGCAATGTGATTTTATAGCAATCGTGCTTTTACATATTTTTCTTATTTCCCCAAAGCTCGGTTCGCGGTAAAAAAGAACCGTAACCCGTGAATTCAGACCCTATGAGAGTTGTAATTATGTTTTCTACGTGTTCTTTTTTCAACCGAAGGGGCAGTAAAAAAGCCTACCAGTCTCTGTGAAAATAAACATTCGTGTTTTCGAAAGTGTAGCAGATTTTTTATAATGAATTTTTGTTCGACTACAATCCGAGACACGATTTGAAGTGAGGTTAAAAATTAAATGGAATTGGCAGCTCGGGTTCGACTAAGTGAACCGAATTGTTATGTGTAAATCTTCAAGAGAACAGTGACCGAGACTTTAATCAGGGAGTTGTTTGTACATAATAAACTCCCTGTCGAGACGAGATGCAAGTTTGAAGATGCAGAAACTGCAACAAAGTGTATTAGCTTCGATTTACATACATAGTTATAATGATACTAAGTTTAAGGATAATGACGAATAATAAACTATTACTATTACGACGATTATTACAGTCACTCGAATGCAATGAATCATTGATTTAATATTACTCTAAGTGATACGTCTTAGCGACCGACAAAAATATCTCTTGATACTAAAATTCCACCACTGATCTCAAGAGAGTCATTGTTATTTTTTACTCCCAATTTATCATTTAAAATTCTCTCCATAATTTGTTTTTGGGATTTCTTCAAATAAGTGAAGTCTCTCCAAGTTGAGAAAAATTCTCTGGAGATCTTGTTGGATTCGGTATCTTGATTTGTGGTTCGTTTTAAGAATAATTAATTAACTATTTTAGATTTGTGTACATAAAGAAAATTGTTTTAGTAAGATTGTCGTCAATTCTGACGTCCAAGAGCCCCTTTTTCATGCTCTTAACTTTTACTCTGTATACACGTAAACTGTGATTGGTTTTACTGTTTAATTCGTAATAATCAGCTGTATCATTCATTTGTTATTTAAAGATTAACTCCAAGAGAGTTGGATGCGACGCTTTGGCAGAAAATCCTTGTAAATACGTCATTGTGTCACGCGCTTAGCAAGTAAAGAAAAAAAAAGTCGTTACGAAATACCATGTGTTTTTGTTTAAAACTTAGATCTCAGGTCCTCTCGTTGCTTTCAAACGAAATATCCAATTTATGTTACTCTCCCAATTCTTTTAAAGGACTTTTATATTTACACAGAGGAACCTTTTTCATGAGTACACACTGCCTGCATTTCATTTTATATTTTCCTGGAAGAAAAGCTACCTTTTCTTGAGATGGAATCGTATGTGAATAAAGTTTAATTTTTCTTAAGATCGCGTGATTTTTTTCGAGAGAGAACTTTCTGTTTAAAAGGGTTTGGGTTTGATTAATTGCCTTCTTTATTTCTTCAGTTTATAGATAGACAAGGATTGAATAAAAAGAATTCAAAGAAATACGCAACAAATAAATTTTAATCGCGAAAGTTCACAACAATTTCAGTTAATGAGAATCCAAAGAATTATCAAAAATTCGGTTGAATTCAGCAGAATTCAAAGGATTAAAATATGCAAGTGAATTTGCAAACAATCCAAAGAATTCATGTGCATGTAGTGGATCCAATATCCAAGCAATTAAGGAAAATTTAATTGAATTCAGAAGAATTCAAAGAATTGAACAAATTCAGTAGAATCCAAAGAATTGAAGTGTGTTCACAAAAAATCAAGTGGAGTCAAAGGATTCCAAACAATTAACAAAGATTTAATTCAATTCAGTAGAATTGAAATGAATTCGGAATAATCTAAAAAGTTCAAGTGAATTGGATTCAAAGATATATACAAATTAAAAAAAAAAGATTTTGGAAGAATTCGAGTTGAATATAATTGAATAATGAACTGCCCTGAAAATAGTCTCTTTTTGAATCAGTTACTGACTTTTCTGCTTTTCAATTAGTCATTTACTTTATTCCTTAGAATTCAAGTACGCCTTGAATAAAACCAAATTCATTAAAGTTGAGATAAATTCAACGTAAATTCAAAAGAATTCCGAAGCAGGTGTACACTCGAATTCATTATTGGTTACTTCCTTCGATTATTTATAATATTTGTATAACCTTCACTTCAAAGAGATACGTTTATGATTAGGAATAAAATTTCAAGAAAGAAGAACTTGTTTTAAAATAGTATTCTTTTATTGCAAAAGAAGGTTTAGGGTAATGAAAGAGCTTTGTACAAAGGTCCAATTAGGTTTACAATTAGATTCTTCAAGTTGCAGAGATCCTTTTCGATTGAACTTCTATTCCTGAAATAATATCTTTCCCAATAATGTAGAAGTTCTCAATCATCGTTGATATATCCAAAACAAGTCGACCCTCATCATTCAATCTACGGCGGTGTAAATGAGCAACTTTAACGTCTTCTTTCGGTTCGAGAACTGAAGGTTTTAAGAGTACACCAATGACTTCTCCTCCGTATGTGTCGTGGAAGAAGAGAGCGAATTCGCTATAGTTTTTCTGGAATGAAAAATTTTAATATTAGATTTCAGTAGCTTCAGCAAATACAAATTTCAATTTACCTTGTTCATAAATATAGAAATTTAATCTTTAATTACCCTTAATTCTTTCAAATATAACTGTACGGGATTGAAATCAACGACAGGTATTCTGTGTTCCGAATGATACTTGAAAGGATGCCAATTAACGATGGGTTCGTCATCATCCACTTCGGCGGCTTCATATCTTCTAGGATTATAAGTAGACTTCAAATGTATCAAACAATCGTATTCACTTAAAGGTGGTCTGAAAAGCATTTTGTAGTCCAAGACAGAATTGGGGACTTGCGCTTCTATCAGCGTCAAAGCTTCCTTCGCAATTAGACAAACGCGATTCAGAATTACAAGGGTTGGTGCGTTTTTGGTCCAGATTGAATTTTGCTGATCGTAGGGAGTCGAAATAAATAAAGGTGGTAAACTTTCGCGTGAAGTTCCGAACAAATTTTCAACCGCCACAACTTGTTCGCCTGCAAGTGCAAAGTTTTTAAAAATAATATTTAATCATTTAATTAGATTAATTCTAAATTATTGTAATAGTTGACTTACGAGTCATTTCATTGTTGAAATTGACAATAACAGGGTCGGAGCTCCAGTGAGACCGAGCAAACAATTCCAATAATCTGAAGAATGCGACTTGTGGCATTTGGGCTGGTTTGTAAGGATCCGGAATTAAATATATCGAGGCTAGAAGTAATTCCACGACGATATCAGGAAAATGAGAGTCGTCCAACAACTGTGAAGACAGCCAACGTTTCGCTAAACAACAAGCTGGACCAAAAGAAGGTTGCTGACAGTGTAGTCTGAAAAATGAAATAGAAGATAACAGAATAGTCTAATCAAATTCTTAACAATTTCAAACGTACCCATGCAAAGCTCCGTTTAGTTTCGGCAGATGAAACAACTTTTTCTCTAGGGCAGTTGATTCTTCCGTGTCTCTGTATTTCACAATACCATCCGCTCCAATTTGCTGTTTCATAAGAGCTATTTCTTTTTGGTGAGCTATTCTCAATCGAAATACAAATCCATTCTAAAACACAAATATTTTAAATAAGAATACATGCACTGGAAATTTTCAATAATTTATGAATGAGAATACTTACTTTAAAAACATCAGTGTAGTGAAGACTTCCCTGAGCTTTTAATTTGTACTGTTTCCTAAGACATTCAGCTACCTGAATTTGGAATGCACCTTTTGTACTCTGAACTGCTTCCAGTTCATCAGGCCACTTTCCACTTGTCATTAACTGAATGCTGATTTCAATGGGTTGCACATAAGTAGGAGCTTCTTTTAAATTTTCTTCTTCAAGCAAAAGATACTTTTCTCCTTTGATAGTGATGTTATCTTTTTCTCGAATCACAGTTGCAAGGGGAGGAAAAACGTCTGTATATCGAAATACTGAACTGGAGCCTTGAATTCCAGTTATGGAAAGTGGCATGTCTGTTAGAGAAGTTAATTCTTTCTCCAGAGAATTGAAGACTTGAATTACTCGCAGTGAAGCTTCTTCTCCTGTTCCATATTCAAAATTCGTGACGTTTATCTACAATTACAAGGAAGTTATTTCTGATTCTTAAGACAATTATTTTTAATCTAATAGTTATATTTTTCATACCTTCTGCAATTTCAAAAGATTCTCCATTTGATTTCCTAGGTAGAAAATTTTACTTCTGTGGAGGCCTAACTTCTTTTGTAAAATAAAGAGAACTATTTTCTTGGTCAGACTTCGCTTTTCCTCTAGAGATTTTCCTTCTCCCCAAACTACAACTTCGTGAATCGAACCGTCGTTGAAACGATGCAACTCAGATTTATCACCCCAAAAACTTCTGAAAGCTGCTGCCTGTTTTGAAAAGTTTATTATCAAATAGTACTAGATAATAATGAATGATTTTAATTAAAACACTTATTAATTTAAATATTTATACTTAACTTTGGAGAATTGCCTTCGGGTCCCTTCGTGATCACATCAAAGTAGAAATCCGGATTCAGATTCAATCCAATAAGGATGTTGTCCAAATTTTCTGGAACATCATCCTCGATACTCCATTCTTTGAACTGTTCGGGTAATACGAAGATATCTAACAATCTTTGTCCCAAACCTTGTTTCAAGATATCAACGATAATTCCAACACTCTGAAGGTATTTATTAGGCCCAAAGTTAAGTCGATCAACTTCAGCAGATTTCTTTTCGGCAATATTTTTTAGAGCCAGTGTATCGTGAATGCTAAAATTTAATTAAAAATTTTAACTTACTTAAAAAATTACTTACTTGATAAACTTAATTGTTTTATTCATTAACCTACCAGAACACATTATCGAAAGCTCGATAGATGGGAACTTTCCGCATGAAGAGAACCTGAAAGCCATCGACTTGACTATTATCTAAAGATCTTACAGAACCAGCTGCCAAGTCACGAATCCACAAAAACGTTTCTTTGGAAATGTTCGAGGCGATATTGTGATATCCTGTTGTGTCTAGAAAAACGCAATCGTAGTAGTTTTGATATGCGGAAATTCGTTTCAGACTCTCTGCTTCTTGACACATCGATATTCCCTTTTCGCTCCAATTACTTTGAGCTAAAGTAAAATGATTCGCTATTATTGGATAAAAATTGCTATGAAGGATACAAAATGGAAAAGTGGAGATAATTCAAACATACCTAAGCCGTTCCAGACGTTTCTTACTATTTGATAGCTGCTCATAAAAGTGTTCAGTTTTTTTGTACGTAATAAATACAATACGTACATCGTCATAACGTGACCATTAAATGCATTAAATCCTTTATTCACTTCACGCTGGCCCAGCCAAATTTTCAAAAGGATTATACCATCTCGAATATTTGGATACTCCTTTATCAATTTCAGGTTTTGCTCATTTGTTCGCAACATTGTTAAGTCGTGAAGAACGACTGAATTGTAATGTGGAGTTGGAATAAGGGATTCTAAAAGAAAAAACATAATTGAATTAAATACCTAATTTCGTTCTTGACGCTAAACAAAATTTAAATAAATATAAAAATGCAAAATAGAAAAGAAATTACCGTCTTCGGCAAATTCTTTCCTAAAAAACCATCCAGGTCTGATGCTATTTTTCTCGGGTGAAAATCGGTTAAGTTTAAAACTGCTCTCTTGTGCTGCTATGTGTATATGAACTATACACTTTTTGCCAAGTTTACCAGTTGGAATGAGTTTGAGAATAATTTTTTCGTTATTTCCAACAAACGATTTTTCCTGAGTTAAATCGTCGTCAATGTTTGAGACGATATGAGATAAATAAATTGCTCGTTTCCTAAGATACCTGTAATTCTGATAATCTCCTTTTTGAAACAATTTTGCCGGCATTTCGACTGCTAAATCAATAATAATATTCGGACCAATAATCGCATCGAGAGCATAAGAACCGATAACGCTGATATTGGATGGTTTCAAAAATTTAAATGTGCCTTTTGTGTCTTTCGGAAGTTTAGCGATCGGAATATTTACATAGAGATTTTGCAATATTGCTTCATCGCAGAGCTGGAATAAATTTATAATTTTATGAAGATTCAGAAGAATTTGGGAAAGTAATTTAAAGTAATTAAAGTTGTTCGTAAGACTTTCATGATTCGTGTTATTAATATTGTACCTTGCATTCTTCGGTTTCTCCAATTGATTCAATTTGTTCCTTTAATTTGAAAAACCACGTTTGAAATGATTTTTTGTACTTTTCTTTGAGTTTAACTTCGCTAAGAATTTCTTCAATCTGAAGTCTAAACAAATTCGAATGAAATAAATTCTCAGTTTCTTTGAGTTGATTTATTTCCTCAGCCGTTGGAGCTTTGTGCAAATCGTTGTCTATTTTTTTCTTCTTTTTAGGAATTGATTCACCTTCAACGTCAGATATTTCTCTCTTTACATTGGTTATTGATTCCACTTGGGAAAGATCCCAATCGTCATCAAAATCAGAACCATCGCTTCCAATTTCTAACTCATCTTCGTCCGATTCGGGCTTGACAGATTTTTTCAAACGTTTCTTCATCTAAATTTTAGAAAAGATCTTTTTTTTTATTGCATTCATTAAAAATATTAAGAATCTCCAAACTTTAAACTCTTAAAACGATAAAATTTATTGAAATCACTGGAAATTCAAAGCAAATATTTTAAGATGATAAAAGTATAAATTAAAAGATGTTTAAATTATGATAAATTTACTTTGTATATAAGTGACTGATAAATACATATATTTATCTCGACTTTTAACCAAATTCAAAAATTTAAAGGTTATGTTATCACAAACAAATTTGCCGATTCCGAAAACTAGGTTCTAAATCAAAATATTAGAAAGTATACTTCATGGGCTTATGAAAAAAGAGTTTAAATGAGTGATAAACATACCTTTTAACTAAGAAATGAGCATTATCTAAAGAAATAATTAAAATTTAATGCACTCTTCCATAATCACGTGCGACCATACCACACACAAGACACAACCACATTTGACCGCATTGGCACATTCTTTTGCCAGAGCTTTTGCACATGCGCATCCAACTTTCAGCAGATTCGTTTGACAAATCATCACATTTCTAAATTCGTTCTTTCCATCATTCACTTTTTATCAAAATTTAGCTCAGAAAATTCTATGAAAACATTTTATTAAACATATGCAATTATTTTATTGTATTATTGAAAATATTATAAAAATGCTTTTCTGAATTTCAAATACAACGCGTAAATTAACCAATCACGTCTCCCGACTTTTCAATTGAGAATAAAAAAAAATCAAGAAATTTTTTTTTTTAATGATGGCAATCCTGTTTCGCCACGCAAGATGAGTGTCATAACCTAAATCTGTCAAGCCAAGTGTCACTTCTGCCGAATTATATTTTCCCTTTGATATTTTAATTTTATTTCGCACAAATGAGCGAAAATGAGCGGTTCGAAGATTGTTACTGATAATCTAATCAAGTGGGACGATTCTTCTAGTAACGCTTTAGCACCATTGACGATAAATCAAAAAGAATGGTTAGAAAGTTTAGAGGAACAAATATCTTCTTCAGAGTCTGTCAATTTTGACAGATCGCTCGAAGAATCTTCTTCAGAGAAAAAAGGGGATTTAATTGGAGCTGCGGAGAGAATTGAGACCTATCAAGAATTATTACAATGCTACATAGGATTGGAAGACAAGTAAGCTTATAGTGATCATTTTTGCGTTTAAATGAATTAAATTCAGTATTAAATTTCTAACGAATTTGTCCGATCGTATTTCATACAATTAGGTCACATTTTCGCCCCTTAATTGATAAAAGTAAAACTATTTTATTGTACCCATTGCATACAAAATTAAGGTTAGATTTATTTTATTGTATCAAACTTTTTACATTTTAGGTACGTTTTTGCGGAAGACACAAAATACATGATGTACCTGGACCAATTAACTCATCGTCGAGAGGAGTGTCAGAGTCTCTATTCCCAAATAGGAAATACACTAGACGATTTTGCAGCTCTTTCAAAGCAATACGGCATTGTCTCTGGCAAAACAATTTCCCTCTATGATGCAAGCGAGCAATTAATCGCCGATCAGGAAAAATTAAACACCCTAACTAGCAGCGTAGCAGAATATATAAAATACTTCAAGGAAGTAGATTTCATCATGGACAAACTAGAAGCCCCTTCTCTTTCCGTAAACAGTGAAACCTTCTTTACTCTCGTGAGTAAAATCGATGCGAACATGGATTTTATGCAGAGCAATCCAACCTTCAAGGAAAGTGCGACCTATTCCGTTAAATATCGGCACTGCCAATCAAAGGCGATAACACTAATGACAAACTACATTTTCAAATCCCTAACGAAAGCCACCGAAAGTATTTTGAATTCCAAAACCGGAGGCCTGGACGAAAACTCCGACGCGACCTTGGCTCTCTTCTACGGGAGATTCCAAACAACTCTTCCTAAAGTCAAACCAGTAATCGACAGGATTGAATCGATGTCTTATAAACGACAAGAGTACGATGCTCTCTTATCCGAGTGTCATCAACACTATTTAAGTCAAAGAGGATTGGTTCTCGGGCCAAGTGTGCAGAAGGCTTTGCAGGCCGTGAAGGAAAAATACAACGGTGATCATTGCAGCCTCGTAAGACACTCATGCGCTTTGCTTCTTCACGCTTCTATCGATGAGCACAGATTATTTTACCAGTTCTTTTCCAAGTTTTCTCCGAGCTTGACTGCATATTTGGAAGGTCTCTGCACTTCTCTTTATGACACCTTGAGGCCTTTTATAATCCATATAAACCACTTGGAAACGTTGGCGGAAATTTGCTGCATCCTGAGGATCGAAATGCTGGACGAACATGTACAGAACAATATGGAACCTCTCCAAGGATTCGGAAATATCTGCCTGCAGCTTTTGCACGATGTTCAAGAAAGACTGGTCTTCCGGGCGCATTTGTACTTACAGACGGATGTGATGGGTTACAAACCTTCTCCTGGGGATTTATCGTATCCGGAGAAATTGAAAATGATGGAGGAAATTGCTCAGTCGATTCGGGAAGAGACCAGGCAGATTAAATTAAAAAGGATATCAGTTTCATCGATGGAGAGCAATATTTCGGAGCCTGTTTCTAGAAATCATTTAACGATGGATCCTATGTATCAAAGAACGAATATGGGGAATTCTCCGGCTGATCTTCATGGGATGTGGTACCCTACTGTGAGGAGGACCCTGGTTTGCTTATCGAGGTTGTATCGCTGCGTTGACAGACCGGTTTTTCAGTCTTTGAGTCAGGAAGCTATTACGCTTTGCGTTCAGAGTATTGAGGATGCAAAGCAGCAGATTCAAGCTAGAGCGACCCAGCTGGATGCAGAGCTTTTTCAAATCAAGCATCTGCTGATTTTGAGAGAACAAATCGCACCTTTTCAGGTGAGAGATAGGGTTGGTCACTTGAAATCTGGTGTGCAAGCCTCCGTGAAATCTTTGTGATATCTTTAAAATCTTTCGGAAATCTTTGAAATCTTTGTGATATCTTTAAAGTTATACGGAAATCTTCATGAAATCTTTTGAATCCTTTAAAATCTTTGCGATATCTTTGAAATCACGGTGGGACAGGACCAAATTTAATTAAAAGGTGCTTGCATGTGGGATTTTCTGGTTGGTTATGATTCCCTAGCACCTCATGAAAGTTTTCGGACTAAATTTAAAATCATCGCCTGAGCCTCTTTTGAAAAAAGTGAATTTTTGTTTTTCAAAAATCATGAGATGTAGAATTTACATACAAGTTAATGGTAACAGTTGCTTCAGTTTTTTAATTTTATTTTTAATTTATTTTATAGTATTGTATACTCTAAAGTATGATAGAGACCATCATTCAAAAATTTCTTTTAAAAATAAAGCTTATCACCTACTATTTTTTTCATATACTTGATTGACGAAACTGAATTTCCGGATCGAAGTTAATTTTAAACAGTGTCCTGGAATAAAAGAAAAAATTAATTGGTAATCTTGATTTTTAAAAGCAATTTTTAAATAATGATTTCCATCATACTTTAGAGCATGCCAAACTATTAAATTAAATAAACAATTTTTTAAAAACTCTGAAGCAACTTTTACCATCAACTTGTATGCAAATTCTACATCTCATAATTTTTGAAATATGAAAATTGACTTTTTTCAAAAAGCGTTCATGCAATTAATTAAATTTGGTCTGAAAATTTGCACGGGGTGCCAGTGAACCATAATCAACCAAAAAACCCCATATGCAAGCACCTTTTAATCAAATGTGGCTCAGCTCCACCGTGAAATCTTTTGAAATATTTGTGAAATTTGTATATCATTATAATAATATCCTAATATTTTTATAAATCTTCTGAAACCTTTTTCAATCTTTGAAATCTTTGTGAAATCTTTCTTAAACCTTTGAAATCTTATGAAATCTTTTTTAAATCCTTGAAGTCACGGTGGGGCTGAACCAAATTCAATTGAAAGGTGCTTGCATGTGGAATTTTCTGGTTGATTATGGTTTCCTGGCACCCCTTGAAAGTTTTCAGACCAAATTAAAAATCATCGCCTGAGCCCTGTTCGAAAAATGTGAATTTTTGTTTTTCAACAATTATGAAATGTAGAATTTGCGTTCAAGTTGAGGGTAATAGTTCCTTCAAAGTTTTTCTAAAATTTTTAATTAATTTTATAGTTTTGTATAGGCCTAAAATATGATAGAGAATATCATTAAGAAAATTTCTTTTAGAAATAAAGCTTGTCACCTACTATTTTTTTTTCAATTCGCTGGAATAATAGAAAAAAATAGTAGCTACCTAGATAACCTTGATTTTTAAATGATGGTTTCTATCATACTTTAGGGCACTTTACTTTGAAGAGCACTTTTTAGAACACTTTACTTGAATTTACTACACTTTAAAGCAACTTGTACCATCAAATTGTATGCAAATTCTACATCTCATAATTTTTGAAATATAAAAATTGACTTTTTCAAAAAGCGCTCAGGCGATTAATTAAGTTTGGTCTGAAAATTTTCATGGGGTGCCAATGAACCATAATCGATCAGAAACCCCCATATGCAAGCAACTTTCAATTCGATTTGGTTCAGCTCCACCGTGAAATCTTTTGAAATATTTGTGAAATCTTTCAAATCTTTAAAAATCCTCTGAAATTTGTTTCGATCTTTGAAATCTTTCTTGAATCTCTGAAATCTTCAAGAAATCTTTGTTAAATCTTTTTAAAACCTTGGAAAGCTTTCTTAAATCTTTTAAATTATTTGAAATCTTTGTGAAACCTCTGAAATCTTTGTTAAATCTTTGAAATCCCTGTGAAATCTTTAAAATTATTTGAAATTTTTGAAAACTTTATGAAATATTTTGAAATGTTTAAAATCTTTGTGAAATATCTGAAATTTTGTTATCAATCCGTCGTAATAAACCAATTTTTTTCAGGTGGACTTCACAGTGAAGGAGTACAGCTTAGACTTTTCAAAAGTAAAAACAGCAGCTTTCCATTTGTTGGAAAAGCGTTCTCGGTTGTTTACACTTTCGAACAACGCACTTTTGGAATTTCTTTTGGAAGGTGCTCCACAAATGAAGGAACATTTGATTGATTCTAGAAAACACGTCGATGCAAAACTGAAATCCACTTGCCAGAGTCTGATCCAGTATTCCACGAACTTGTTAATAGAACCTGTGCTAAAATTATTAGAAAAGGCAAAATCTTGCGTCCAGCAGGAAAATACGAATCCCAGCAAAAACCAAGAATTAGGAACTGCTCAAGATGTCGCGGCTGCAGTTAGCGAAGCTTTACGTTTAATCAAATTCAAGCTACCGGGTCTTCAACAATCTATGCAGCTGTATCTAGCCAATAGAGAAACAGAATGCATTTTGTTTAGACCTATTAAAAATAATGTCGTCGCGGCTTTCACGCAATTGTTGCAGATTTTAAATACTTGCTACGATTCTGAAAATCTGTTGCTGATCGCTTGTCCTCTTCCGGAACAGGTTTCAGTGATGTTAAGTTCATCGAGTCTTTCCCAAGGAAAAACGCTAGACGAGGTACAGAAAACACAAGAGCAGGAGATTTCAAAGTCTGAAATAAATCCTGCAACAATTTCTGCTGAAAAAATTCAAATGTGAGCTTTCCACCAAGAATTTTTGTAAGTAGTGTCTTTAAATTGCTTACAATAGAAATATTTTTTTAAAGTACTTTTTACTGTAAATCAATCCAATGTAAATATGATTTTAGTGTACAGTTAGAAGTGTAAGTGATAATTTATACAAAAGAGAAATTACAAAAGAATCTACAAAAAAAAAATACTAATTTATTGACCTAGACAAAATATAATTACAATTTTTACAGGCTTTTAACATGCACCATTGTAAATGTAAGTAAAATAATTCTTTGTACATAAAGAGAATATAAAAAAATTGAATAATAGATCAATATTATGATGCATTGCACAGAGTTTAAAAATAAACTTGCTTCCAAAGTGAAGTATTTGTGAACTCTCCATGCGAAATTGTGCAATTTTCAGTTTAAATTAAATCAGTTCAGCAGTCTCTGTGTGTACAACTGGTAAACAATTTTGCTGGATGCAGGTCCTATTTGGCGTTTATTCAATCCGTATTGCAAAGGAGCGAGCAATTTTTCTCCATTTCTTCCTGAGTCGTTGAAGGCGATGAAAAGTAGCTTTGGAGTTGGATATAATTCCACTATCGCTAATGCTTTTTCGAGAGAGATGCCTTTTATTTGTAAGAGTTGTCGTACAAGCATTTCCTTCACTGTCAAAATCTAAAAAGTATTTCAAAATAGTTACGCATACATTCTTACGTTAGACGAAGATATTCTTTAGAAAAAAGATGCGGATACATACTTTTACTTTCGAGGAGCTTTTGTTGAATTTATTAAATTCCATCAGAGGTTCGGAATCATTGCAGAGATCTATTGAGTCCAGATTTTCCTTTTCGCCACTCGATAATCGTTTGCCCTGTGAATATAATTAAATTTCACTCTTCGGAAGGTTACACTTGGGAGGTTAAAATTGGGGAAAGAGATTTTATCTTCTTACCGAGTAAACCTTTCTGAGTAAGTCAGTTAGTGTTGCGAGATACATCATGGAACTTTTGTGATCGTTCGTATACTTAAGAATGAAGCCGTCCTGGACTAAAGAATTAACTGTAGCCTGCAGAAGTGATTTGAGGGGAATTCCTGTGCGTAGATTTTTGCCATAACTCTCCACCATGTATATAAGATTTTTTATTCCCGATTGTTTTAGCCGAAACTGAAAGCAACATAAAAATTAGTCTTGAAGTACTTTATACTTTGTGTTGAGATTAAATATAATTGTACCTTTTGTTCATGGAACCTTCCATCCTGAATACTTTTGTCTAAATCATCAATTCTTTTCCTTTCGACAATATGTGGAAGAATCAATTCATTATTATTTCTCCGGCATCTTGCGATCCATGCGAAGTCTCCGACTTTTAAGTGCCGAATTTCGAATTGCACCTTAAATTGATTCAATTCTGCAATAGTCGCATCATCCTTTTGTTTCGCTTTTCTAATAAAAATAAAAATTACGTTAAAAAGAAATTTGAGCTATTGGACATTTAAATATATAATAAAAAATTGATTTCGTTATTCTTACCCACTGGTTTCTTGAATATCGACTAATAAAATGACATCAAAGGAATTAGGCTCTAATACGAAAATTTGGCCTGCAGTTTCCGGAACCTTTTCAGGTTCCTTTCGTTTTCCGCTCGAATTCTTCTTTCTAGTTGCTTCTATTGTTTGTGGAGTCTTTTCAAGTTCTTTTTGTTTTCTATTTTCCTGCGCTATTTTTTTTGGCCCTTCGATTAAACTTTGAACAGGTGGATCGAAGGTTGGAGGTTCTGAACTCATGCTACAACTTCTCGTTTCCATTTCTTCGTAATTATCTAAATCAATTATTTCAACTTCTTCATTTGAAGTTACTTTTGAAGTCGTTGGAATATCTAGGTCCATACTGTTACAATAATTCAAGGCAAAAGCCGAAAGAGCGTTTTCCGGTGGTTTTGACAGAAGTAAATCTGGGTCGGCATTTTCTTTACCGAGAATGGATGATTCGAGGATTGTTTCCGACGTTTCAGGTTCTTTATCTGATAATAATTTCGCGAGAGCTAAGCCTGAATCTGTAAGACTATACCTAAAATAAAGAACAAAATTAGATTATTTTCAATTTAAATTCAAATTTAATTCTTAAACTTTTGATTTTTACTTTGCAGGAGAATTTGTTTTCAGGACTAAACCCTTTCCTGTAAGGGTCGACATCGACGACCAACCTGTGTAAAAAGAATCATCGAGTGATTTTGTTAAGGAAGAATCACAAAAGGGTTGTGCTTCTCTTTGAAGTTCTGCCTTATTCATGTACCCTAAACAAATAACTTGTGAAAAATGGAATATAAAAGATTTATATTGATCTCAGAAATATAATTATCATTTACCTACATAATCCGGGGTTAACGATTTTCTATATAACGCAATTAAAAGAGCGTGGGAGGCTGATCCAGATTTTGGGATAAAGGGCCTTTCAGAGTTCTGTAAAAAGTAATTATTTTTTACTTTAATCTCTTTGATATTAAACTTAAAAATCAAAAGTGTAACAAAATTATAATATTTAATCTTACGCACCACCTTTCCATTTGTTGAATCATTGTTCTCTTTCGATTTCTTATCCTTTCGAGATTTCTTTGGTGCCGTGCTACCACTGTCATCATCTAAATCTACAGTTTGTAAATTAATATTGCTAACTTTTAAATGCTGATCAAGCCTCTTGTCCAGCATGCTACAAACTTTTGGACCAAAGTATTGCAAAATAATACAGTCTTTTCCTCTCGCGAATGGCAAGGGATATTTTCGCAGTGAAGAAAGTGCTCTTGTAAAGCAAAGTTGCAATTTCTCTTTCCTTTGAATTACAGCTTCCTCTCTCCACTCTGTTAGCCATTCTTCGAAAAGTGGATTTGCACACTTTGGGGGGACTTTTGTTCTTTTCATTGTGTTTTTCGTTTGGAATTCACTGTAATTATTTATACATATCATTAATTTTTTAAAGAAATGATGAACTAAACTTACACATAGAATAATTGAACTTGATGAAAATAGTTCAAGAAGACACTGTTATCTATAATAATAAAGTACGTGGCTTCCTAATGTTGTCCTTTGAGTGATGAAATTAAAAATTTAATTAAAAAAAATACTAATAATTTCCAGTCATGGATAGCTTAATAAAAGAAACTACAGGAAAAGCAGAGACCTTTTTATTTAGTTTTAATTGAAAGAAAATCGAGTTTTCCTTTCATTATTACGCCCGCTATAGCGCACGCATATATGCTAGTACAAATAATAAACAATATTAAAAAAATTAAGTCGTAATTTCGGATACACGTTTTCAAAATTAATTAATTAATTCTTTATCATAGTAATTTGGGAAAATTGGCTTGTTAATCAGGTTAATCAGTGTTTTGATTACAAAAGTTACAAAGTTGTCAAATTAAATTTCCACTTGAAAATAGACTTTTTTCAACAAAACCTTTTGTATAGGAATTTCTTTTATATCTAAGTGACTCACCCAAAGCAAAAATAAGTCGAAATTTGCCGATTTTCATTAATAAATTTGTAATAAGCGGGTCATTGCAACGGAAAACTTTAAAAATCTAAGATAAAAAAATGAGGTTATGTCAAAATCTCGACAATTTTACGCATGTGCAAAGGTTTTAAAGGCGCGATTTTTAAATTTTTGAAAGATAAATTCATTTTTAGCTCACTAAACTTTTCTTCTTTGCGATATCTTTGATGAAGCTCTGCATGAATTTAATACAAAACCCTCGATTAACCGAAATTGGTTTATAAATAATAAAATGATTTTATAAATAAAACACACACTGGAATCACACCATGACCGAAGTGATCGGATCACCAATCGCAGTTTAATTTTGAATAGACGAAAAGTCGTTTCCTCCTAAAACTGTTCTGTGATTGGTTTGTTCTAGGAAGAATTTGTGGAGGGGGAAGATTTTGTGACTATTGTGTGAAAGCGAGTGAAGTGAAGAACGTATTTACACGATTTACACGTATTTATAAAAATGGCGGATCAAGTGTTAAGAGAGCTGGAGGCTGCTGCACAAATTATTTTAGTAAGTTATTCACTTAATTTTTGAATAACTCGAGTCATGTTGTACAAAATAACAATATCCAAATATCTCTCTCATGCAATTTGGATTGCGCCTTGTCCATAATCGCTTAGTATTGCGAATTTTCTGCTCTAAGCAGGTTATGTTCTCCTATTCGCGAATATTGTTTGTTTTGAACAATTGCAAAAAAATAACATTTTTCTATCACGCACTACCTACATGATAACTGATAATAAACTCTAAATTTTAAACTGAATAATGACTTGAAGTTGAAATTATTTCATCTGTTTACCATTTAAGGAGAGAAAATATAAAATTAGATTTAGATCAATTTCTTTCAAGTTAGCTCGTTTTCGGAATCTAAATTTTATATTAGCTAGTCTGTCTTTTCTTCTACTTTTTTCCGGTCTGCAGAAATTAGAATCGAAAGTATTGTTCAAATTATATATGCAGACAAAGTGTTTGCGATTTATTAGGAATAGGGGAACGTTGTAATTTTTGGAAGTGGTGCTCTTCAGATTTTAATTCATATTTGAAATCCTAAAAGCAGGAAAGGCGGCGAGTCTTTAAAAAAGAGGATTTTGATCAATTATTAGTTTCTTAAATTCAAATTGTATTTACAAAGCTTATTCTTCCACAGGCGCCTCCAAACCTTGTCACAGCCGAACAAAGACAATCTGCGGAAGGTGTCTTTTTAAATTTCCGCAAAACAAAGTCTCCCTATCAGCTATGTCGACAAATTTTGGAAACGAGCACAATAGATTATGTTCTCTTTGAATCAGCTGGTGTAATTAAAGCAGCATTGATTAGAGAATGGTCAATGTTGCCTGCAGAAGATATTGTCTCCTTGAGGCAATATCTTTTACACTACATCATCAGCAAACCCACATTAGCACCATTCGTCCGAGAACGAATATTGCAAGTGATAGCAATCATGGTGAAAAGAGGAAGCGTTGAGGATTTGGGCGAAGAGAGACGACACATTTTAAACGAAGTCGAGGGTCTTATCATGAGTGGTGATATGCCGAGGGTATTTATTAAATAATTTTTAAAAACGTTTAATATAAATGTTAAACAAAAATAATATTAAAAATATTTATTATTTTAAAGCAACTCCTGGGATGCAGCATAATATCTGCACTTATGCAAGAATATGCGACGACTGTAAAATCCTCAGACGTCGGATTAACGTGGGAGACGCATTTCAAAGCAAAGAAACAGTTTGAAGTAACAGATTTAAAGAAGATATTTAAGTTTTGTGTCGGAGCATTGGGAGAATTGACTAAAGGTGACATAGTCGAAGCGACGTTGCCACTCATCAAGCATTTGTTATCCATCTCGGAAAACGTTCTTGTCTGGGGATTCATATATGCAAACTATATCCTTTTCGTGTTACTTATTTATTATAACTAAATTAATTTCAATTTCTCAGTTAATTTTTCTGATGTTATAAAAGTACAATCCTTAACTCCAGAGCACTGCCGAAAAGATTAATAGGAGTTTTCGAAGCTGTTTACGAATCAGACAACAGTCCAGCCTTGCGTTTGAATCCCGTCTGGAAAGACGTAATTCTCGACCCAGCAGTTTTGGAATTATTCTTCACTCTTTACTGGAAAGTTCGAACTAATCCCCAACTCGCACATCATGCAAGGAATTGTTTAGTTCAGTTGGGAAGTTTGAACGGAGGAGTTGTTTTGTCCGGTGAAGTGAAACTGCAGTACCTAACTGCCTACATGCAAAGTTTCCTGAAGCTTCTTTCAAACATCGAAATCATTGATCAGGAAGCTCTTGGGATCGCGAGCATCATGAGGAAGATTATTACTTTCTTCAGAGCAACTTTAACTAACTTACCTGAGAATCTACTCAGATCATTCATGGAACAAATGACAAGATTAACTTGTCTTTTCGCTGAGGGTGCTGCTCAAGAAGAATCTGTAAGTTTACACTTGATGATATATTAAGAATATTACAGGGCTTGGACTCACGCCACTATTGACACTATTAGACACTTTTCTTTGAGCGATACCACTATTTTGCCACTGTTTTGAAAAAAATGCCACTAATGCCACTATTTTCTCGTAATTACCCCTTAATTCCACTATTTCTTCACTTTCCCTTTAAAAATATTTTCGAACTTCTTCGCTGATTGGCTAAAAACATGTCTTCTATCTTAAGTACAGAAATATATACCGGAAAATAGTCCCAAAGGCTAATTAATATATAGCAAAATTAATTTTGAATATTTTAAATCATCTATTCTTTATTTCCTAAGCTTCGGATTGTACGACATTTTCGACTTTTTGACGAAAAATCTTTCAGAATTGTACCATTTTAATTTGTAACACTTATTGGCTCAACATTTCAAGGATCAGAGTCAATCCTCTATTCGCTATTTTTCCCCTTTTCCCTCTCTATTTTTCTTAAATAATCCATATTTTTAAGAATTTTGGCTATTGTTGCCCTTTTTTCTTTTTTTTTTTTAAAGTTGCGATTAGTTTTTCAAATAGGAACTTATAATATTCAAAAATCTGCGCCTCAATCTATCCACATCGTAAAAAAAAATAGAAAATTTAGAGGAAATTCAATTTGAAACTATTCAAATTTAGAAGCCTTTAAATTTGAAAACTTCTAAATTTAAATGCATTTTCATAATATTTAAGGATACCTTGAATAATATTTTTTTTCTGAGTTAGCCCTGAAATTCTCAATTTGGAAACTTTAAATTCAACTTTTGCAATGAATATAAATGTATAATATCCATATAATAGTAATGTTCTTAATTTTTTTAAAGATAACTGTCTAGAGGATCCAAAGGCTGACAAATTTCCAAATTTGAAAGCCCCTGATTCAACTACCTTGAAATTTGAAAAATTTCTAACTAAAAAGTTTGAAAATTGAAAAACTAAATTTAGAACCCATCAAATAATCCAAAAGCTCTCAGATTCCAAAGGCTCCATTTTAAAAAAAAACTTACAAATATTAAGCTCTTCAATTGATAAAAAAAGTGTAGAACCTCTTAAACTAAAAATTTTGAATTTGAAAGGATCCGCAATGAGCATGAAATTTTAATTGAAAAATTTTATCACAAAAAATTACAAATGAAGGGTGGCAGTACAGAACTAGATAACCAACATTTTAATGAAAAATGGGTTTATTGCATAAAAATTCTTAAAGAATTTTTAAATACAGTATACAAATTTGGGAAAGTTAACAATTTATAGAAGTGTGTTATTTTTTTGGGGGGGATTATTACCTTTTTGTTTTTTGAAAAATGGAATAATCTGAATAGATTGGTTCTAAATCAACCTACAAAATTTGATCTTGGCACTGTGATCTATCGTCTTCATTTCTCATGTTCTGTTTACATAAATCTTGTAATCATTTTTTCAGTTTTCTTCAGTGTTGCAATTAATTAAAATGTGAACCTGGTACGTATCGAAAAATAAGGTTGCCAAAAGGTCTTACATTTAGGTAAAAGAAATGATACCTTTGTTATCTGTAAAAAATGGTACTCAGAGGAAAATGCCATATACATAATATGTGCATTCTGTTATTATGTACCATTGAGTACTTTATTAATAAAAAATTTTGTAAATAGGTTTTTATGATGAATTTTTTCTAATTTTATGATTTGTACAGATGTTTTTCGTTTTAAATCTATTCAATATATTTTTCAGTCT
>JAUMHM010000049.1:8889677-8907757 GCA_032362435.1 Melikaiella ostensackeni
TTAGATATTGTTTTGTTATCAAGTTGAAAATCTTTTAGAAGGGTTTTTGTTTTGCTGACTATTGATTTTGTGGGATCTTTTTTGAGTTTTTTATATGTATCATCAGTTAGAAGGTCCATGATTTTCTCATTATAATCTTGTATATTCATTATTACTGTTGTATTGCCTTTGTTTGCACACGATTGAAACCCGAAACACCTGTTTTCATCATAATGAATCATCGTGAAATCATCAAATCTATTATTCATAAGTTTTTTTTCAAATTATAGAAGCATACAAGAATGAAAAGAAATTGGGTGACAAGACCTATCAACATCACACATTGTAAATCCTGATGTCCAAGCTAATTCATATACGCGCGCATACCTGTATATAAAATTGTCAGCCATCCATATATCCATCCAGAAAATCTTGCATCCCTATAGATTTTGCACACATTTCTCCGTGATTCGCCATTGTCCATCCACGGTTGATATCCAAATACGTCAGCAGTTTAGCACTTGTACTCCACTTTCACTAGTATTTGTTGCACTCATCTACACAAGAAACAATTTGGCAGGCAGTCGGATATGATGGCGTCGGGCTGGTAGGTGACGGGATACGGTGTGTGTTGGCGCTCATGAATCCACGCAACTATTCGCACCAATCAAAAGAGGATAAGCCACAAACACAGTGGTAGTGGAAGCCACCAAATAAGAAACAGTACCAATCAAAATGGGATGATAAAGACACTGTGGTTGTGGGAGCCACAAGACTGTAGTTAAAAGAGTGTGGTTGTGACAACCATATCAAGAGAAAGCCCAACTACGCGCGAAAGAAGCGGCACCAATTGAAAGAGAATGAGCTACAAAAAGCGTGGTTTGGTACCTACAAAATTGTAGCGATGAGCATGCGGTTGTGGCAACTATGTAATTGGGAACTAACAACATAGATAAAAAATGCCTGAATAACAAAATTGGGCAATGCATCCACATTGTATGCAACTTGATGATTTTAGTTACTGTAACCAAACCAGTATTCTCCGTGTGTCTACCAAAGATTAAATTAATTCGTAATTTGATTAGTACACATCTGGCACTGAAGAAGGCGCCTATCCGAGGCCGAAACGTTTGCCGAATTCACATTTTATACAGTTTACTGCATATAATGATACATACTCATAAGACCTTGATGTCAATACAAAAAGCTTCTAAAAACAGTTTTTATACTTGGATCAATTAAAAACATCTTTCGAAAAACCAGTAAAGATGTCACTGAATGAAAAATATAGATATAAAAATTTCAGAATTAGCATAAATAACAATTATATATAAGACAGAAAAATCATTAAAAAGATTTAAAACCAAAGAACATCTGTGAAAATGATAAAATTAGAAAAATTCAACATAAAACCTAGTCGATAAATTGTTAATAAAATACTTAATGGTACACAATGAAAGAATGAATATATTTTATATATGGCATCTTCCTCTGAGTACCAATTTTTATTGGTAACAAGGGATTCATTTCTTTTACTTCAAGGTATGCAAATCCTTGTGGCAACCTTGTTTTATTTATAATAAGTACCAGGATGTCATTTTAATTATATTAACAGTATGTTTGAAAAACCAACTATACAAGGTCGTTAAATGAGTAAGGTAAATTTCTCGCTATATGGCACCAAAATGAACTTTATAATATATGGCCAAGATATAGCACTCTTCAAACTAACCTCTACCTAGCTTCAGCCAAAACCGAAAATTAGTTTGCGTTTGGCATACGTTTGAAGTGAGCGCGTCAGTGGTTTTCGGAAAAATAGAGAAAAAAGAGTTCCACGCGGTGATATATAAACGAATTTAAACCTGGATCCACCACTATACACCCGAGACAAAGCAGCAGTCAAAGCAGTGGGTACTGCCTGGTGAAAGTGCTCCAAAGAAGGCAAAGACTGTTTCGTCAGCTGTGAAGGTGATGGCCGCAGTATTTTGGGATTCTAAAGGAATTATCCAAAGTGACTACTTGGAGAAGGGTTTAACAGTTACAGAAACGTACTATGCATTATTATTAGACCGTTTGAAAGTCGAGCTACAAAAAAAGAACCACGATTGGCACACAAAAAAGTGCTGTTTCATCACGACAACGCCCCGGCTCACACCTCCGCAATCGCAATGGCAAGAATATACGAAGTGGGCTTCGAATTGATTTCTCGTCCACCCTATTCTCCAGACTTGGCTCCGTGCGACCAAACTTATCAAACTACCCTCGTATAGTAGACTGAAAAATATATTAAATAGATTCAAAAGCAAGAATATCTGTAAAAATCATAAAATTAGAATAATTCCGATCGTCTTGAAGATTTGACGAGCGGATATAGTTAAAGAGAAGCCTCTTCCGTGATTGTTATCAACTATCAAGATTGCCTTCTAAGACCCGTCGATCGATTCCGATGACCCGAAAGATCGTGCTAGAATTGTATGAATGAACCAAGGAAGAGTGAATCACTGGCAGGAAGCGCAAGGTCGTCTCGTCGACTCCATAGCATGATATCACGAGTTACACTCTTGTCTCGCTAGAAATGTCTTATCAGAAAAGCTTGGGTATTCAATGACCTTGCGGTTATTTAACCCTGTACCAAGAAAAAGTGTGAAAACAATTTTTATTTATAATTTTCTGTATATGAATCCAAGCCAAATCGGCACAATACTATAGAAGAATACCAGATGACCAGATGACGTGATTTTTTTTTGTTTGAAACTGCCCCATGTGGAAAAAGAACCGTTTAGCTCTTTTTGGAATGTTGGCCCCCATTAGGGGCCCATGTGGGCAGTCCATGGGGGAAAACCCACTAGGGCCCCCGCAGGGTACAATGGGGCCAAAAAGGTGCCTGTGGACAAATCAATTTTCAGCCCACAATTTTCATCCGATCTGCAAGATTTTTTTTTCAAATGAAAGATTATGAAATTCTGCATCGTGACAACGAAGCATATTTTTAAAAAATTGTTCGAGAAATTTTTTTAGTTAACAAACAAAATGAAAAGAAAATTTTGTTTTTTTATTGCTGCCATTTTTCCGAAAGATTTCTGATTTGACCTGAAATTGCCAGATTCAAGACAGAAACCCATTATAAATTACGTTTAGCAGTATTGTTTACATAAAAAAAATTTCTGATTGTTCTAAACAAATTAGTGAACAAAAGTTATATATTCTCTATTTGCTGTGATGAAGTATTTTGGACCAATATTTTTTGAAAAAATGTAAGTAAAATAATATTTAATTGAAATTAGAAGAAGTTGAACATGAATTATTAATTGTTTATAAAAATGTAGTAAACAACTCCCTCATCGGGCCATTTTTTAATAGAAAGATTTGTTTTTTCGAGCAGAATCAAGTACGAGTGTCTTGACAATGATCCTGCTATGTAATATTGTGCTATTAGACAACAATTGTGCATTATTCAAACAAATTTAATAAACAAATGTATAATTCGGCCATTTCTCCGTATTTCTTAGGAATCAAAAAACACCACGTGGCGTCTCAATTTTGTATGACATTTGAAACTCACGAAGTTACATCGCTAATTTAAAGATATGAAAATCCATGAGTCGGGGATACAGTTGGCTCTTTCAAAAATAACAATTACTTTTTCCAAATATATTTCAGTTTTGTTGATTTGATTTTTCAGTATTCTTCTGTTTGAACTATCAATTTTTTCCGTGCGTTATTCCTCCTATTAATTAACAAGCAATACTAAAACTTCAGAGGCACAACTAAAGTAAATCATGCAAAAACTAATTTTTACCATATTTTGGAATATTTGAATTCAGGAGTAAGCAGTCATAAGTGCATAAGTCCATTTTTTTCGAGAAATTCAGGCAAATGCTGTATCTCAGAAACCACTAGACGTAATTAAACTTGGAAAACGTTATTATGTTAAGTTTCTGTTCAAAATAAAAATCCAATTTAAAAATAATTTTTATATTGCTTCATTTAAGAACAATTAATCAATGAACTATGGACTTATGATGTTTTGATAAATTATGATGGATTTATCAACTTTTGGAAAAATTTAAGTACCCCATTTAGTTTTTTATAATGAATTTCATTTGAGTAACGAAAATCAATTAAGAATATGAAAGAAAATTCATACAAAGGTCAAAGTACATTTAATAATTCGTGATATTCACAAAAATGAAAACACTAATTTAAGAAGGAAATAATATAAGTTTACCTTTTCGCTCTTTTGGCATCCTTCTTTCTGACACTTTGGATCCGTATTTTTGATACATTATTAATTAATTTGACCTTTTCTTTCATTTTTCATGAAAAGGTAACCACGTTCCAATATTTTTTAGAGCTCGAGTAAATAAAATAGTTTTAAAAAATTGAATGTTTATTGGAAAAAAATCCAAAATCGAATGTTGGAGCACTTTTCAAATACATATTTTGCTAAGGCGAGAGATTAAAACACAAAAATTATGCTTTGAAATTAAAAACCACTTTATTATTTGATTAATTTTCATGTTTAGCCAGAAAATAAGAAATGAAAATAATTTTGAATTATAAACTGGACTTATGCTATTTTGTCAAAATACAATGTTTTAATAGCGGAAATTAATGACGAAATTTTTTTTTCCTGAAAAAAACTGTGTCAGATGGATTCCTAAGGACCTAAATATACAGAATCTATGCTTATTCTAATTTAAAAGAAATAGACTTATGCATTCATGGCCGCTTACTCCTCAATCGAAGAATTTTTATAATCGAGCAAATTTTCAGCTTTCCATATTTAAGCGTGCAAAATGGGAAAGTTTTTTACTCAAAACGGATAAAACTTTATAACTCTAACTTTGCAGGATAGGAATCTAATGAAGTCATTATTGTTAAACTTTTGGAACGATTTTTTTTTAAATAGGAAAAATTATGCAATTTTAAACGGAAGTTGTTTTGAGAAGCTTTTTGTATTTGCATTAGGGTCTTATGAATATGTATCATTACATGCAGTAAATTGTAAAAAATATGTATTTGGCAAATGTTTCGGCCACGGATAGAGGCCCTCTTCAGTGCCAGATATATTCTTAATAAATTAAGTAATAAAATTAAATTTTTGGCAGACACTCTTTGTTATACAACTTATAAAATTAAGAATGCATGCATCTATTTATGTGTATTTTTCCGACACATATATGCATTTTTAGTTTAATAGAATGTATACCAAATCGACGTGTCCAAATGACAAGGTTCCATCTCGGAGATACCAAATAAAAAGGTGCTAGCTCGTGGAGACAAAATGAAAAGGTGCTAACTCGCGTGGAAAAATCTCGAAGCTTCAACATCCCATATAAATTGTATTGGGAACATCAGCGCCCTCAACTCTGTAGCACTTTTTCATTTGGTTTCATCGAGATGGAACCTTGTCATTTGGACACGTCGAAATAGTGTATACCAAAGATTTACTTTTATTTCTTAATTTATTAAGTACATACCTTGCACTGAAGAGGGCCCCTATCCGCGACCGAAACGTTTGCCAGATTCATATTTTATATAATTTACTGCATGTAATGGTACATAAGGGAAAGGTGCCTAAGAAGGACCACCCTCCTAAGACGGGCCCCCTGAATATTTTCGTATGATTATATTATATTCATCAAATACAGAAGTGTAAGAAAACAACGTTCATGTAAACTAACAAAAGCAGAAAGTAAAAATCATTTTAACTTAAGATTACGAATTATTACCAATTTCAGAAGTCCTAAATTAATAGTTTGTGGGGATTTAAAACTGTAAGTAGATGTTATTTTATACAGATAATTTTCTAAGCTTTCAAACGGTTATTTGCTTTTTATTAATTTGTATGTAGTTTAAAAACATAGTGTTAAAAACATAGAAGATGCCTAATTCCTAAGACGGGCCCCATTTTAGGTAGAAACTGTAGGTAAAAGCGTAGCCTGTTTTACCAATCAGAGACAACCTCTCCTAACCTTACATAACCTCTTTCTGCTTTTAGATCACCGATATGAAATTCTTAAAAATATGTCATTTCTTCGCTTTATATGAACTAATTCTTGTTTTGAGGTTAATAATATTTGTGATTTTACAACTTTTTATAAATGTCTACTTCATTTTACTTTTTGCAGCACTCATTTCACAATTGGCTTCATTTAATGCTCATTTTACGTTTTATTATGTATTTTGAATATACAATGCATCATCAAAGTACATTAATGTTTAAACAATATACTGCGAATAAAATAGATCTGCATAAAGTATTAAATAAAATGATTTTTACAGTTTTTAAAAAGGGTCCCGTCTTGGGAATCCGGTTCCCAAGACGGGCCATTTTACATCTTTTTTTTAACATCAAAATTGATTGCCTTTTGAACATTTTTTTTGAACTTGAATTACGCGGAAAAATTCTCTTCGCATGCTGAAGCGCATGTGCCTAGTGCGTGCTTCAATATATGTATAATACCAGGGTGGTGTCCCATGGCAGCGTCAAACTTGGCATAAAACGCAAAACGCCAAATCACTAGACATTTCAGCCAATGATATTCTCCTAGTACTTTACAGGCACTCTGTCATTGGCTAAAATGTCTAGTGAGCTGCTATGAGACTCCAGCCTTGGCATATCTTTGGCCTTGGCTACAGATACGGTGCAACTTCAAAGCGTTCAGAACAAAGCAAAATGTACCGGTATATTAACCTCAAATGTGACCATGTGAGTGTTAAGTGAGATCACTCGGTGGATTATTTTTAAGCATTCAAGATTTAAGTGACCAAATTAATACCAGGCAAGATAATCTTAATTGATATTATTTAATGCGGTTTCTCACTATTTATTTATTGATATGAGAAGACGTATAGTACTTATTTTCAAACAATTATATGAGAGGAAGTTTAGTGTTCATTTTCAAACAGATTTTCTAAGAAAAAACCATTTACTATTTTACGTTATGAAATATCGTTTTAAATTTACAGTATAAATATGGATTGTCGCCAAAAAGTTGTAATAAAAATTACAAAAATGATCCTCAACCTCTAAATTAGTATTTTTATTGGATGTATCGGAGCCACTATATAATAATCTGAAATTGATATATTTATAATAACCTGAAACTTGATAAAGCAATATATGAAATCGAATAAAGGAGACCGGCTGTTAATTTTTCTAGATTATAGAAGAAAAACTTAATTACAATATGTATATTCAAAACATGATTTCGGTCACTATTGATTATTCAAAAATAATTATTTACACCTTTTTTTATTCTGACTTTATGGGACTCGGATTAATCGGATACACCCTTAATGGATAAAAAGCTGGTTGTGACATTTTTTGTTTGTTAAAAAAATCGTTAGTTCACATTAAAAAATGAAATAAAATTGTTGGATATGGTTAGAACATGAGGACTGCAATGGAATAGTTGTATCTAAATGGGTCAAAAAGGATCTGAAAGGTCCGTTCTCTTGTACCTGCATAGTTTGCAATGTAAATATATCAACAGACAAAGGATTTGAAAGATTATAGCAGCATGCGAAAACAGTAAAACATATAGGGAACTTATCCAAACTAGATGAAAAGCAGTTTCATGTCAACAACATTCACTCCTTGTTTAGCTCAAAATATGTGGCGAGGAGAACCGAAATATTCTGGTGTATGAAGAGCATCAAGATGAAATGTTCTGTGAGGAGTTGCAATGGAAAAAAAGAAGTCTATCAAATGATGTTTCCTGGATGCCTACCACTAGAGTTGTCAGTCGACATCTAGTCACTTATTTCATAGGAAAAGCAGACGGAGACGCTTTGTTTAGCTACTTATTAAAGGCTTTAGATACCAATGGGCTGTTTCTAAAAAATGTACTGGCAATAGCTTGTGATGGTCCTAATGTCAATAAGAGAGTTCTACGATTATTTTCAGAGGAATTTAAGGAACTGCACTATAAGTCTTTCACTGATATTGGAACTTGTCAGATCCACATAGCTCACAAAGCGTTCTTAAATGGTACAGAATGCTTGCTTTTAGACATTTCTGATTTTATCATTAAGGTCTACTATTTCTTCCATCGTCGGGACTTACGGTGTGAAGACTTCGAAAAAATCCAGGAAAAACTGCATTTGCCTCAACACAAATTTTTAAAGCACATCGATACGCGGTGGCTAACGATAGGTCCAGCTGCGAAGAAACTTGTGGAACAGCCTCCTTCATTAAAAAAGTATATTTTGATATACATGCCTGAGAAAGAGACCGCGACTCTAACCAGGCAAAACTATCTCGACATAAGAGACTATTTAAAAAGTAAAAATCTCGAATGTTCTTTGAAATTTGTTGTGTATGCTTCAAAAATCTTCACTGCTGAGTTTACGGGCGTCATGCAAAGGGAAGAGCCACTTATCCACGTGCTTTATTCACAGTTGAAGAAACTTATTACATCGCTATTGTCAAGTATTATAAAACCGCCCATTCTAGCCGCAACTTCACTAGAAAAGTTGGATATTGACGCTTTTCTAAAAGAACCCTCAAACTTGATCGATTTAACTAAAATCATTGTCGGAGAAAGTGCAAAAGAATCGCTTCAAAAAACTACCTGCAAAAGATCAATTGATTTTGCTATCTACCATTCGAAAGTTCTACATCACATCAGCGAAGCATTTGTTTAAAAAAAAATATAGTACTTTGAAGGATTTAAAATATTTCCAATGTCTTGCCCCTGAAAATATAAAGAAGCATGGAGCATCAGGTACATTAAGAACGTTGCAGATGCATTGCCGTTAATTGACGTAGACGTCGACAAATTGACTATGGAGTGGAAATTACTCCAGTTAGATGTTGAAGTTAGGTTCACTCTCAATGAAAGTGAACGGGTTGATTCGTACTGGTCTACAATTTTTCGGCTAAAAACTTCACCAAATGCAAGGTACTCTGAAATTACAAGGGTTGTTCAAGCTGCCTTAGCACTGGCCCATGGTAGTGCGGATGTAGAAAGAGGATTCACTAAATCTGGATAACTTCTAACAGAGGATAAAGCTCAGATGTCTGAAAGAACGCTCAATGCCAAATTAGCCATCACTGAGGACCTAAAAAGGCATGATTTCATGGTTCATAAAGTCCCCATACCAGATGAGCTTTTAAGACGTGCTCGACTCTCACATAATTCGTACCAATTATATTTAGAAAATGAGGCACGGATTGCTGATGAAAAAGCTCAGCAACAGGTTGCTGAAACTAAACGCCAAACAAAAGAAAAGTCGATTTCAGAAAATATCGATAAGGGAAAGAAGACAATACAAAGTCTTGATGAGAAACTTAAAGCTACCGAAGATTCATACAAAAATGCTGCGAGCGATGCTGAATCGATGCATAATGCATTAAAAAGAGCAGTAAAGGCGAAAGCGGAAAATGCAGTTATACAGGAATTGATCAACAGTTTAGAGTAAGATGAAAGAAGTGCGGTAGACAAATTAAAGCAAAGTATACAGAAGAGAAAGTCCAGCCTTATAGATTCTGTCGTTCAGAAGAAAAAGAAAAAAATATAGAGAGTACACTCGAACTCCAATATAAGGATAGTTTCGGGAGTTGCTTCGCACTGACCTTGCCCCTAAACCAGATCTCTCGAAACGTAAACAGTCAGGTCCGTGTGAACTCGCTAAACACTAAAAACGAACTGACACATGTGCTGACAGCTGATGGAATTATTTACTGCGGTACTTTCCCCTTTTATCGCTCCGCTATTGGTGGCGACGCACTGTTTACACTCCCCGCTGCTCCCTGCCCACTGAGAAACTGCGTGGACCAGCAGTTCTAGGAAGGCTTAAACTGGATGGGACTATATCAGAGTTCGAGTGTATTTTTTTTCTTATTTTGCTTGTATTAACCTTTTTAATGCATCTACTTGAGTCTTCGCATGCTTTTGTTTTTACATCTTCGAATTTGGATAAAGGTTTCAGCGTTTTGGTTTTCGATATATAGTTCCCTTAGTAGATAAAGATATATTGTACTCTTCGTATTTAGGTATAAAATATCTACCTTAGTGGGCTGTGCACAAAGACTATTAGGATAAACGTCCACGGCGAGGACCAAAAAATGTTAAATGTATTTTTGCTAGATGTATAAATCAGTTTTTAAAAGATATTTCTGTTTCCCAACATTGTGGGCCAAAAAAACTTTAACGTACTTCGCTTAGATTCTCAAATACATATAAGTTCCTTTAAAAATTCAAGATGTTTATAATTCTCCAAATTGTGAACCAAAAAATGTTTTTATAAATCTATATTTCACAAAGACTTATAAAATTCGTAGACTGAATTAAAAGAAACGTGTAGAAGTTGAATCTCTATTTTAAGATGATTCTGTTCCTCTAGTCTACGTTATGAACAAAACAATAAATATTATGCTTCGTGTAGATTTAGAAATTTGACTGAATAGAAGATTATAACTATATAGATATGAATAAAAATATAACATTTCCTTGAAAAACATTTTTTTCTTCTTTTCTACATGTAAAAATTAATGTTGAATCTTTCCTCTTTTTCGTGAAAAAATCACCCTATTTCCCCTTTTTGAGCTCATTTCACGCTGTGCACCCTGATATATATATATATATATATATAACTTAATATTATTTATATATTTTTTATTATCATTATTCGTAACTAATAATAATGTTTTGTTATTGCAGCTCCTAATGAACCTCATCCTTTCTCATCAAATAAATTCGGATCTCATATCCCACACTAGTATACCACTTTATTATTTAATCTGCTGCTATCAAGAACAGTATCAGCAGCTTGTACAAAGTCTTCTAGCTTCACAGACAGATTCACAAGTGGCAGAGAGACTCGCGGCAGCTTTTACAGAATTGACTTCAAATGTAGAGTTAGATACCGAACGTCTTCAAAGGCTGAAGTTTAGAGACAATTTCGACAAGTTTATTGTGAACGTACAAGGATTTTTGATGGTAAAGTGAGGTACTTATAAAAGACTTTTCACTCAAGAAAGTGAAATGACGATGAAAAGAACGAGCTTTCTGAAGTCATCACTAACCGTTTTCCGATATTTTTGCTAAAAACGTACAAAGAAAAACTTAAGCCAACAGATTCTTCCATTCATCGAGTCTTGATTGTATTGAAAATATTCTCCGAAGAATATTTATTTGTTACTAATTTTTGAGAATGTTTTTCGAAACCAATTCACTCCTTCGATGACAGAATTTCTTAAAGTTCTTCAAATTTTTTAGAGCCTCTTTTTCAGAAGAATTTATCAAAGTTCCATGAGAAATACATATACGTACTCCAATATTGTCGAAGTCCCAGAAAATCAGTGCGCTTCTTTAGGAATGAAGTTGTCAAACTTGGATTTATAAATACCAGTATTTGTTTGGGGGTTGATCACATCCACTTAAGTAGCGCGAAATGTGTGCTTCGCATTAATTGATCTCGCACAGCGATAGAAACTGGCGATCGCAGCTTGATGCGATAATTTAATACAGTTTCTAGAGAAATCGTTTAAAAAATGTTTAAACTCGTAAGCATCGTACGAAGACTATGCTTTCGTATTGAGTCCGTTTAATTATGTATTGACACATTTACATGACAATGATCAAGTTTACGTTGACAATTTGCTCACCTCGCTTAATTAAATTTTTGAGAATTGACTGAAACTTCGTACTGTTATTATTGTGGGACTGAGCATAATAACGTAACAAAAAAAGGCGAAATCAAAATTATATAATACATAGATGATTGTTGTGCATAGTGTAATTAGAAAGTCATACTCACTCAGAAACGAAAATTAAGAGTAATTTTTTGATTTTCGGACTGAACCGATCCTGAGGAATTTTTTTCCTAATACAGAAAAAGAAAGTACCGATTATGCAATGTTGATTAACGACGGATATTTCATTGCTTGTAAATAAGACGTCCCCTGTGTATTGTCGTATCCGATATACCAGCTTCTCCACTCTTTATTATTTTATCAATTCACTCGAGTCTTGTGTTTCAAAATTCTTGTCAGCGTAAAACTTAAAAAAATTATTTTCGATAAATCTGTACATATTACTTAAGTCTCACGTTTTCCATTTTTTTCTTGTCTCCAAACAAAATGGAAAATACAAAATAGTGTTAAGCATTGTAAATACTGATATTTGATATGGGAAGCTGCAAACTGATTGAAAGTATTTAGAAGTGTTCCTTGAGAATTATCTTAGATTTAATATTATTAATATGAAATTTAAGAAATTCATATTTATCGTATCTTCAAGTTTTTTGCTTTTTAACCTTTCACTTTCAATTTGGAATCTTCCACTTTTTTTGGGGATTTTTCAAAGTTATCTTAATAAATTTGAAAACTTGTTTTTTGAATGAATACGATTTTATTTACCCGTTCTTTGTGCACATATTTTTTGCAAGTAGACATCTTCCAAACGAGATAATAAAAGTGAGATCAGTGCTTGTAATATTAAAAGGTTAATTAGAATATTATAATAAGAATTTTAGAATTATTAAGTTCTAGATATGTATCCCGTTTCGCTACATAAATCACGCAGATTAAATGAACATGCATGTTGATATTATAATGATATTTCATAAACTGAATTTCTTCCTATTGTATCCGGAATTTATATCAACAATGCCACTATCTTTAGGTTTAAGAAAATGCGATTTTAAGTTAATTTCTACAAAGATTATATAGGAAAAATACCCTGTTAGAGAAGGGACAGGGATTGATTATTGTCTATATTATACATACATAAATATGTGCAAAAGGTACACCAAAAATTGTCAAATAAATAATTTCAATTCACTTCTAAATGGTCTTTCTTTGATTTCCAGATAATTTCGTATAAAAAGTAAAATTAAATAATTATTTCTTTTCGATGAAGTTACTTTTTATATGTTTAATTCAAAGTATTTTTATTGATCTAAGCAATAAAAGTTAAATTAGAGAATATGTATTTGTTTAAATCTTTGGCGCACCCAATATATACACGCATATATAAAACGTACGTAGAGCAATACATCAATTTATGGAATAAATTCTTTTCTTGGATAAAATTCTAAACTTGTTCTTACTATTATTATTGTTTTAACTTTGGTCACCAACTTTGCAGATTTCAAATTTTTTCGCGAACTAAACTAAAATCTTTGGTACGCTTTCCTTATTGCCTGATTAGTTCACGTTAATATGATTTATTAAATATTAATTATGAAATTCTAATATGTATATTAAATATTAAACAGCCATATAAACAATCCTAGAATCATATCGTAATTTCTTAAAACTTAAATAACGTTGAGCTGCGCCCGTATGTCGGGTAAAAAATTCAAAATAATGTCTCACGCAGTAACAAAAAATACTATAAAAATTCAAAAGCACCGCAAGTAAAAATAATCGCAAGAAAATTGTGATTATTATAACACAGTCAAGTATTTTTAAACAGCTTTAGAAAAAATCACATTGTAAAATGTTTGTCCTTTAATTACCCTTACTACGTTTTTATATTGAAAGACCTGGTAAAAGAGTTTCTCTACAAGGTTCGAAATTTTCGTGAAAGGAAGAAAAATTAGAATTCTGGAGAGAAACATCAAATCAGAAAAAACATGTGGAATTTATATGAAACAGATATGCGTAATAGCTGGATAAAAGTTTTTATAATACATACTTAGTGAGTTTGATATTTTTCAGTAAAAATTTGAACCCACCATTTAGTCAAATTCAAAAAAAAATTCGGACCCTCAGGTTCGTAGTCCAAGTACGTAAAATCTTTATTGCTAGCTGGCTTCGCTGGTTCGATTTGAGTTCCCTCATTCCATTCGTTAAAGGATGTTATGGATACTTTAGTTGCTCCGCTATTCAAAAAAGTTCTCCAAGCGACTTCATAATATTGTCCGTGTCGACGATGCCTCGTACTTTCAGCGTTCCAAGGACGAATCTGAAATTAAAAATTCAAATTATTTCCTTATATAGGTATAAATTTATTTAGAATTTCAATATGAATTTGAATAAATACCTGGGTGTCGATATATCCAGGCCCCACACTAGGTATAAAAAGAAGCTTATTTTGGGTCGCAAATTTGTTCAAATCTTTCCAATTTTTCCAGGAGCTTCCGTAACTGAATCCGTTTACAGCAAAGTACGTGTAAAATCCGTCAAAATGTGATTTTTTAATATGACTTCTGTGCTGGGAATCTACTAATAGTCCCATATAAATTGCATCCATTTCGGTACCCCTTAGAGTTAAGTTGCCACGTGGGGAAAATAATTCCCACCAAGCATCGGATGGGAAGACGTACGAATCGTAAATGTAAATAACTGGTAAAATTGCTCCGCTGAAAAGTAATTTAAATGCATTTAAGTACATAAATGAACTTTATGAATAAAGAAATCTTGATGGAGAAAATATATTCATTTACTCGTCTTCTCTCCTGAGTCTATGGAGAGCAGGATGTGATCCATATTGTGTGAAAATATATCTTATATGATCCATTAAATTAATTGGATTTCTTCCTTCATACGGCTCTATATGAGGTGCAATTTTTAATTGATATCTGTGAGCTGCATCCAATAAATCTGGCATTACAGTATCAGTGTTATCTACCATTGTAGGTGGACTCCATGAAACAATTAAAACACCAACACCTGCCTCTTTCAGTTGCTTCATGTGTAAATCAATTACCTGCGAATAAATATTTAAAATTTAAGTATAGTTAGTAATTCTTACACATTTTTTTCGCTAAAAATCAATCTAAATCTAAATAAAATAAAATCGGAAGACAGAAATACAGTCTCTTTATAATTAGTAAAATAAAAACGTAATTCACCTAGAGGCCAGCAAACAGAAAGAAACAAAATATCATTGAAATCTAGACACCTTAGGATCTACAGAACTGTAACATCCTATTTCTGGGTAATAATTTGATCCAATGTCAGCCGGAGGATCATGACTTCCTTCCGGGAAGACCCTCTTGTCATTTTTCTTCCAATTTGGCAAGTAATCATGATTCCAACGTTTCCAAAATCCGTCGTATTCCTTAGATCGAAACCAAGGGTAATAAAATATGTGAACATTATAATTAGACTCAACAACAATTGAGTTATTTAAGAGAGGAAGAATCTTGTTTCTCATTTTGTGAGACATTCGCGCAATTTTATTTTGAACGATCGTCTCTCTCATCTCTTTGTATCTTCTGTCGTTGATCTCCTTTTGAGTTTCGATTGCCTTGGGTGTCGTTAAAGGATCGACCTGCTGATTTACGACGGTGCTCCATTCGACACTTGGAGTAACTGCATGTGGTTGGCATTTAATGGATTCCAGAGGAGTTAACTTTACGATTATAACTGCTGCCATTAATGTTGAAAGAATTAAAACGACTGCTGATAAATAGAAACATCGTCTCAAAGAAACAGCTGTCATCATCCCACCAAGCATTGTTCAAATTTAACTTGATAAGTTCTTTTTTAAGTCAAATGTTCACTATGTGGATAAAAAATATTTAACTCGAAGAAAGATTTGTCTAAGCCAAAACAAAATATAAGTAATAATTAAAATCGATATCTCTTGCAAAATTTCTGAATTTGATAAAGAATTCAAAATTTAAAAACTGTTTATAATCGTGGGAGCAGAAGGATGAGAACTGAAAGGATAAGGAACATGCCTGAAACAATAGAAAATCAATATTGTTCGCAGGAGGGCAACAATAATAATAAAACGATAAATTCAGATCTGTCACAACTGTAATAAAATAAACATCAAAATCAACAAACGATGCTTAAATCAAATAATACAGTAACAATAAATACAAAGTTTATTTATAAAAAAAAGGAACTCAAATCCCACAAATCAAAGCAAAATAAATTAAACCTTATAGAAACATCTGCAATGCAATACAAATAATTAATACATCAAGATAACTTATATGTTTCTGAAACGCGCGTCGATTTCTGATGTTAATAAACCGTCATCTTACACGATAAATTAATCACTGAAATGAATAAAAGCACTTCACTCTTCGCTACACGACATAATATCTGATCAAAGATGTTTAAAATGCGTCCATCCGGCAAAGGGAGCGTGTCAAACTTTTAGGTTAGAATTTCTACACAATCAATGCGTGAAGGAAAAAGCTTAGTATCTAATTAGAAATATACTCGATATTCAGAAAACAGGTTCTAAAATACAAGTTACAATAATAAGATTATTTTAGTATTAATTTGTTGATTAAAATCACTGAAATATACCGAATTATCCAAAAACATCAAATGTCAAACGTCATAGAGAGCGCGCGGTGTAACCAGCGTAAAGCAGATGCGCAAAGACGCCAAGACCGCATAGTTTAAATTTAAAACCGAAGCTCCTAAATTTTGACTTTAGATATTTAAAATAAGACATACAAATCTATCAAAAATTTCATAAATTATTTCTACCAATAATTTATCAAAATTTGTAATTTAATTTTTTTTAAAACGTTTTTAAAAATGCTACGAAACTAGTACCTCTAGCGAGTGAAGTTGGAACCAACGCATTCACCCCTAACCTCAACAAATTTAGACTTCTGAACAGATTTTAGCTTTTTATTCCTGTATTAGAGACTAGAGTGCATCATCACTAATTTTCGCGAATTTTGGTATTTTATTACCAGGAATCTTCAACAGCTTTTCTCGTAGTTTTTCTATTTTCCCATAAAAGCATTAGGAAAATTTCATCATTTCGTGCATCATGTGGAAAGCAGAGTGAAAAGTTGACTAAAACACTTACGTGGTCTGCTTCAGTTTGCTCAAGTTTGCATTCCTTCGAAGCTCTAAAGCTCCAAAGCTTTTGGAATAAAAAGTGTTTGTTGTGGACATAATATGTGATCCGGGTTCAAAATTCAAGCAAAAATGCATCATCCCTTGTGTGAAATTACGCTGAGCTTACGATATTTTATCGTGCTGTTTCAAAAGCTTCAGTGCAAAACATAAATAAATCATCTGCAGTTGATGGTGCAAATAGAAAACGCTCGGATTCAGTGGTTTAAATCCACAAGCTCAATTTTTTACAAACAAGTAACGGAAGTTTATTCTAACGTGTCAATTTTATACGTGATACTGCCAGAATTGTTTACAAACTAATCGAATATATATGTTTTCTCATGCATAAATACATATATCATTCTTCGTCATCTTATACCACCGTTTCCTGACAAGTTTTATCATTTTTTTACAGTGTGTATTTTTCACGTGTTTTTTGTACTATTTTGTGCTCTGAACTGTTTGTGAATTATCTGGAGTGAATAAACACCGATCAACACCGACTTCAGTGGTGATTGTGGTGAGTGAATATTTTTACAGAATCTTCTTTTATTTACATTTGTCACAATGAATTTAATGATGACTGCTAAACTATAAAGTCTGTTTTAGTTTAGAAAAAATTCCATAATTTTTTGACAGGCGTTCTATTCTGATGGTTCTAATTTTAAAAAATTAGGAAGTTTGTATTCCTCATTTTAGTTCCGAGGTTTTGATTATACCCCCCCCCCCCCATTTTTGGTGAAGAAACCAAATTTGCAAATGCAGCCTAATGTAATGCGTATGCAATCAAACAGAAATTTCATATTAAACTCTTTGTAAAATACAGTGCTTTTGACATACGTCTTGAGAATTTTCAGTCATTTAATCTATATTCTAACAATATATACTTTAGATAATTTAATGAATATTTTATATAAAGGTTAGAATACATCTCACATGTAACGAAAAAGTTACATTATTTGTAACCAACTTGTAACGTTGCAGTAACGCAAAGATCACGTTTCCTTACCACTGGGCTTTTCAATCATTTTAATAAAGTTAAGGGTGATTGCTAAAATATTGACCACTTTAAGTCCCAGTCATTTTCCAATTCTCCTTTTAATGAAACGTTTTTTTTTTCTAAAAATATCTCAGTGAAGTACACTGGAACCTCGATTTAGAGGCAGTCTCGGGTATGGCCTGCGATGGCCGTGAAGTCTTTCTAAGAATTTGTATGTCGTAAACAGTGAGGGTCGTATGAACTATTTCCAGTAGGAATACATAATATTAATCAACTGTATTTTGTACAAATGTAGATTCTTGTTATCATAAAGGATAGACC
>JAUMHM010000049.1:8915504-8929338 GCA_032362435.1 Melikaiella ostensackeni
AAAGCATTTTTAACAAAGAAGTTCAATTTTCAGCCAAAAAAGGTAAATTCTCAATGAAAAAGGTAATAATTGAAATTTCAACCAGAAAAGATTTTCATTTTAAATCAAATACAGTTGAACTCAACCAAAAAAGAAGAATTTTAAACAATGTAGGTAAATTTGAAACCAAAGAGATGAATTTTTAACCAAGAAGATAATTTTTTACCAAAAAAAGACGAATTTTTAACAAAATACATGAATTTTTCTTCAGTTGCAAAAAATAATTTTGAACGAAAAAAGATGAATTCTTAACAAAAAAATTAATAGTTGATACTTGAAGCAAAAAGTATTTTTATTTTAAATCAAGAACAGTTACATTTAACCAAAAAACAAATTCTCAACAAAATAGTTGAATTTGCAGTCAAGACGGAAAATAAATCAACCAGATTGTTGAAGTTTCAAGCCTTTTTAGGTCAATTTTTAAGAAAAAAGTTGATTTTCAACCAAGTAATAAACTTTCTATCCAAAAAAGTTCAATTCTCAATGAAAAATGTAATATTTAATATTTCAACCGAAAAAGACGAATTTTTAAAAAAATAGTTAAATCTGAAACCAAAGAGATAAATTTTCAACCAGGAACATAATTTTTTACAAAAAGAGAAACAAATTTAGAACAAAATACTTGAATTTTCAACTCAAAAAGATAAATTTCCAACCAAAAATGGGATATTTAAATTCTTAATTGGAAAAATCAATTTTTAACGGAAAAAGATGAATCCTTAACGAAAAATGTAATAGATGATATTTCTACAAAAAAATATTTTAATCAAATCAAAAACAGTTATATTCAATCAAAAAATAATTTTCAACAAAATAGTTGAATTTTCAGTCAAGAGAGGAATAAAATCAACCAGATTGTTAAGATTTCGAGCCAAAGAGGCGAGTTTACCGAAAAAGTTGATTTTCAACCTAATAATAAAATTATTATTCAAAAAGATAAATTCTCAATGAAAAATGTAATAGATTAAATTTCAACCAAAAAAGACGAATTTTCAACGAGATTGTTTAATTTGAAGCCAGAGAGATGAATTTCTAACAAAATACTTGAATTTCCAGCTACAAAAGTTCAGTTTTCAACAAAATAGTGCAATTTGAAACCAAAGAGATAAATTTTCAACCAAGAAGATTAATTTTTCACCAGAAAATACGAATTTTCAACAAAATATATGAATTTTCAAATGAAAAAAATCAATTTTCAACCAAAAATATCATAGTTGAACTTTCAATTGGAAAAATTAATTTTCAACGAAAAAAGATGAAACCTCAACTAAAAGTGTGACAGTTCATATATATCAACCAAAAAAATTTAATTTAGAAAAAAAACAGTTTAATTCAACCAAAAAACTAATCTCTAACAAAACAGTTGATTTTTTAACCGAATGAAATGATTTTTTTTTTAAATCGTTCAATTTCGAAGAAAATAATTAAATTTTCAACCAAATAATAAAACTTTCAACCAAAGAAGATGAATTTCCAACTAAAATAATAAACAGAATAACTGAGATAGTTAAATTTTCGGTTAAAAAAATTCATTATCAACCAAAGAGAAATAAATATTTAACTCTGAAATTATTTTTTTATTTATTCCTAAGTGGTTTCATAGATTTTAGAGATTTTTAAATCCCAGGGTGGGAGAAACATTTCAATTTTCCTATATTGGGCTATTAACCTCTATGGTTATGTGTCGCCACAATTTGTTAGTGAAAATGAAAAAATAGTTGGAAAAGTAATAAAGTTGATTGATTGTCGTAAAAAAGACTTGTGAACTACATTTCCCAAGGAACTAAAAAAGTAACGATTTTTACAGTTACTGTTACTGAAAAAAATGTAACTAATTACCAATTCGTAAGTTACTTACAAAAGTAATTTTGCTATCACTATCGTCACCAAAAAAAGTAACTAGTTACAGTCACTAGTTAAAAGGAACTAGTTACTTCCCATCCCTGAAAATATCTAGCTTCCTTATGCGGGTTGTATCCTTCAATTCTCTTTCCTTAAGGTCATGAATACCTCTAGCATTCCAAACACATAGTCTCCGTTTATAGCCTGAAACTTTTCCCAGGGCATGCCTTTCGTCAACAGAAGTGACAATCCTATCCGAGGCTACATTATTATTTGTATTTTTCATTATTTAAAGTGTACACCTAACTTCCTAACATTTCTTCCATGAGTATAAAATCATGTAAGAGCTGTCAAAAGTTACTTACACGCGTGCGTGACACCAGAAAAATACCGATGTGTCAAAGTAGTGATTGCCCACATGGGACTTTTTGCAGATAATCTTCATTCTAAAATCAAGGTAAAGATTACTTTTAGTTTTTTCGGTGTACCTTCCCGTTGCACACCAACCTAGCTATTCATATCTCCGAGTAGAATGATTCTTTTTCGAGGATCGCAAGTATCTCTAATATCATTTAACGAGTTCCAGAAGTTATTTTTTACATCACTACCTTCACCATCAACTGAAGCATAGCATGCTATAATTAATTGCCCTCTGATTCCCACTTCCATTCTATCCCATATTATTCTAGGAGATACACATTCACACTTGTTGACATGCTGTTTTGCTCTCTTATTCACAATCAGACTGACTTCATGGCTACCATGTGATTCATTATCTACTCCTGACCATAGTTCGAGTCCAATTTCAATCTCTCTGATCTCACATCCCTTCTTCTCTGTTTCCGGTACACATTGAATATCTGGCTTCCTTACGCGCATCGTATCCTGCATTTCGCTTTTTTTAAGATCATTCACACCTATAACATTTCAAACACTCAGTCTCCATTCATAACCTGAAACTTTTGCGAGGGCATGTCTTTCGTCAACAGAAGTGTCAATCCTACCTGAGGCTACATTATTATTTGTATTGTTTATTATTTGAAGTGTACACCCAATTACCAACTTGGAGCAAGGAATGTTTTCCATAAGTATTAAATCATGTAAGAGCTGTTAAGAGTTACACACACGCGTGGGTAAGACCAGAAAATGCCGAGGTGTCAAGGTAATGATTGCCCGCATGGGGCAAATTTTGTTGCAGGTTTTCTTTACTCCAAAATCAGGATAAAGATTACTTTTAGTTTTTTCGGTGTACCTTCAAGTTGCACGCCAATCCAGCCATTCATATCTCCAATTAAAATGATTCTTTCCCGAGGATCGCAAGTATCTATAATATATCTGTAATATCATTTAACTAATCTCTTTTATCGAGTATTTTTTACATCACTACTGTCACCATCAACTGAAGCGTATCATGCTATAATAAGTTGCCTTCTGATTTCCACTTCCATTCTCACCCATAATATTCTAGGAGATACACATTCATACTCTTTGACATGCTGTTTTGCTCTCTCATTCATATTCAGACCGGCTCCATGGCTACCATGTGATTCATTATCTACTCCTAATCATAGTTCGAGTCCATTTTCAATCTCTCTGATAACACGTCCCTTCTTCTTTGTTTCCAGTACATATTGAATATCTAGCTTCCTTACGCGCGTTGTATCCTGCAATTCTCTTTCCTCAAGATCAAGAACACCTCTACCATTCCAAACACACAGTCTCCGTTTATAGCCTGAAACTTTCCCTAGGGCATGCCTTTCGTCAACAGAAGTGTCAGTCCTATCCGAGGCTGCATTATTATTTGTATTTTTCATTATTTAAAGTGTACACCCAACTACCAAATTGATAAAGGAAACTTTTGAGATATAGCACATGATTTTAGAATCCTGTTTTTTTTTAAAAACTTAACCTTTTGTGTTTATCTTTTATCGAAGGAAGGAAATTTATTTATTCAAAAAAATTAATTAAAAGGAAATTAATTTTTTGACAACAAGAAATAGTGAAAGATAAGTACTCGTATAAGTGAAAGCATCCAATCGAGCACTTTCGCCAACTTTCCTTCTCTCTTCTCGGGAAAGATGGAAAGTCCCAGTGGAATTCCCGGTTCTCCCACTCACCGATGAGCGTCCGACGAAGCGCTGACTATAACTACTTACTCCTACGAGATCTGTCGTACGTTTTCCATAGCAATTACTTCTCGTTCGGTTCAATTAAGCTACTTTGGCGGAGCCGTAATTTCACAGGAGGATTTAGCAGTACGTCGAAATGCCCATTAGAGACCGGTAACTAACTTGGTTATACGTCGGCAATCCCAGTTCCCGCGGCTCTTGATGTCGCAGGGCAATGGTCGTTTCGTGGAGAACCCACTTAGGTTCGATCGTGTCGTTCACGCGAATGTAAACGAGAGTCCATTACGTCCGATTGGTGCCATTTTTTCAACGCTTCGCATCATGGACAAACCACAACTACCTATCTCATCAACCTAAAAAAAATCGAAATGTTCGTTACTCAAAATCTTAGAAAATGAAACTGAGGTACTCGTATTCTGCTGCAGATCAAGTTGAACACAAGTGAATGAACATAAGGAGAGAAGAAAATGGTATTTTCGAATGTCTTCTGTGTGAATTACTTAAATAGAGAATTTGCATATGTCTTGAGTATGGAATCTAATTATTGATTCTGGTAGAGGACGCTGAACCGACTTTTTGGTTAATTGTAGTGGAAGCTTTGCAACGATGAAAATTTTCGAACTTCATTTTTTTAACATATCTTGATATAATTCGGCTTCAGGAGTCCAAAAGTAAGGTTTTTAAAAATGTGTGTGTCAAGAATACTCTTTTTATAATAACTTGAAAACACGTAGAACTATGGTCATGAAATTTGGAGGAATTGAAGGCCTATACATTTTTTTAGCAATAAGGTTTCAGATTCATTTATTAAATATCGTGAGAATGACAAAAAATGAACTTGAAAGATTCGAAATTTTGAAAATTTTCATCACAGTGTTGACAGTAATATTAGGCTCTATAAACTCTATGACCAACACTCTATGCCAACACTCTGTGACCAAATAAAGTTATAATATGTACAGATTTGTAAATTTTTCTAACGTCTGTGAGAAAAAAACTTTCTTAAATTTGGGAATATACCAATACTGTAATCACTAAATTCATTCGTTATGATGAGCCAAATCGATTAATGTGATCACAAACCTTCCTTTATAAGGGAGCAAAATGATTAATTTTTAGTAACTTAGTTTTAAGATCTTAATTTAAGAATACATTCTTCAAGTTTGAAATTATTAATGTTTAAAACTTTCAGTTAAAAATCATATAAGTTCAAAGAGTGAAAAGGAGAGTGAATTTTTTCTATACATAAATCTCATTTTCTTGTTTAACAAAATACATTCAATCACTTTGAATCTCAGTTACTATTACATCATGTAATATACGCCTGATAATAATTTGTATCATCCATGAAATTTGTATCGTTCTAATTTGAAAATACAGTTTCGAATGCGCAATTCTAAAATAGTTTAATTTTGGAGACCTTGAAAATTAATTGCTCAACTTAAAACGCCTAAATAGGAAAATATTCGTTTTTAAGTTTCTTAATTTGTAAATGCTCGATCAGAAAAGTTACAAATTCCTAAAGTATAATTTTGTTATTTTAGTGTTGTTTAAGAGATAAAAGTCATTCAAAATGTAAAGTCTTTAATTCTTTTTAAGAATTAATAAATTTTTACGAGCATTATATCTGAAGTTGTTCAATTTCGGAGGTTTCCAATTTCAAATTGCACAATGAATGTTCAGTTTTGAAAGATTCTCGAATTTTGACGTTCTTTTAGGAATTAACTTATATACGGGGCATCATTTTTCAACTTCATCAAACTAAAAATCGATTGGGCCCGATCAGACTCAAACTTGGGCAAAGGGTAGTCCTACTGGAATTGGAAATAGTTTACATAGAAAAAAAATAGTGCGTTGGGTCAATTTAAAAAATTTTATTTTTACTGCAGTTTCGATAGGGTTCTTAATGCCCTTTCTTTTGAACATAAGCATTTTTTATTGGTATTAAGAGAGTCATAAATCGTTGAAAAATATGCTATCCGCATAAAACCTACCAAACGCTTATTCTTACGAATAAATAATAATATGTATATTTTTTAACCTGAAGGTATTTAAATAAATCATTTAAGCTTCCTCTTTGGAGAAAAAAAAGAAGAAAAAAAGACCTCTGAATCTTTTGGACCTTTTTTCGAAATATTGTGGAATGTTTTGGATTTTTATAGAATTTTCCGCAATGTTCTCGATTATTCCAGAATTCTATCATCTTCTAGAAATTTGTGGGCTTTTTATCCATTATTCTGAAATATTTCAGAATGTTCTGGAATCTTCCATAATCTTCTAAATTATTCGGCACTTCAGGAACATTCTAGGAGGCTCGTGACTTTTCTAGAATAATTTGAAATGTTCTATCATTTTCTGTAAAGTTTTGGTATATTCTAGAATCTTTTAAAAGTTCAAGAATTTTCTTGACTTTTTTTTAACAATTCTAGAATATTCTATACGTTTCTGGCTTCTTCTGTTCTGAAAACTTCTGGGATATTCTGAAATATTCTGCAATGTTCTGAAGTGTTCTGGAATGCTCTAAAATGACCTGAAATGAGTTGTAAAATATCAAGGATTGCAGTAAATTCGGTATTGAAAGCTTTGGTCCAATAATGTCCACTTTCCATTAGCAAAACTGAATGGTTTTTCGTATATTTTTCACGAATTTATATAGGAAATAAATGAACCACAGGTGTCACGTAAACATGAAAATTTTCCGCTATTGCAAGCAAGCAACCAATCGTTTTTTAACACGATACTTCGGCAAAATTGAAGTTATGAAATCTAATAATAGAATGTACGAAATATTGACAAAAAACCAAATTTTCATGCACCCATTCCTTTGACTTTTGTAACTACATTGAAATTCAGTTTCCTGTTCAAATATCAGCAAAAAATCTGTTTATGTATCATGTGTAATAGGATGGTCAAGGAAAGGCTTCATTTTTTCTGAATCGGCACCCCTACTTAGTGTTTTTTTATGTCAAATTACCCCTGATTTTTGGCAGTATTCAGAAAAATATGAAGGAGTCCCAAAGTGGGGTTTTGAAAATAAAACGCTTATTTTATTTGAATAATCATTGTTAATGGATTTGTTTACTTCGACAGGTTTTGTATACTTTTCGAATTAAAAGATTATTCAACAAAATTTTACATTTTATTTGCAAGAACCGGCTTGGCGTACCTTTAAATATTTTTGATGAATTCTGTCAAGAATCTGGAGTCATTTTGACACCAACGGAACACTTGTATAAAAAACCATCAAAATTCTTGGAAATTCCTTGAAATTTGTTTCAAAATACTAGAAATACAAAATACAAAATAATGAGTATTTGTTTTTAAATACCCTAAATTATTGAAAATCTGTTGAAATTTCTTGAAATTTGTTTAATCTCTTAAGAATTCCTTGGAATCTTTTAAAGTACCTTAAAATCTTTAAAATCCCTTAAAATTCTTGAAATCTATTGAAAATTCCTTTAAATCTTTTGAAATACCCTGCATCTTCAAAATTCCTCAAAGTTTCTAAAATCTATTGAAAATTCCACGAAATGTTTTAAAATACCCTAAAATATTTAAAATCATTTGAATCCCTTAGAAGCTTGTAAATTTTTTGAATTTTGAGAACTACTTGAAAACTTTCAAAGTACCCTAAAATCTTTAGAATCCCTTAAAATTCCATGAAATTTTTGAAAGCTCTTAAGAATTCCTTGGAATATTTCAAAGTACCTCAAAATCTTTGAAATACCTTGAAATTCTTGAAATCTTATGAAAATTCCTTTAAACTATTTAAAATACATCAAATCTTTAAAATCCCTTAAAATTTCTGAAATCTATTGAAAATTTTCTTGAAATGTTTTTAAATGCCCTAAAATATTTCAAATCGTTTGGATTCCTTGAAATTTTGTACATTTTGTAAATTTTGAGAAATACTCGGAATCTTTTAAAATACCCTAAAATCTTGCGAATACCTTAAAATTCTTGAAATCTATGGAAAGATCCTTGAAATATTTTAAAATGCCCTAAAATATTTCAAATCTTCTGGAATTCCATAAAATTTCTGAAAGCTCTTGAGAACTATAACTAATAGGGTGGTCCAAAAAATGGCTTTTATAAAATGGCATAAAATGGCTAATGGATTTTTTTACTTCAACAGTCATCAAATTACTCTTTTTACTCAAGTTTATCACTCACATTTTTCGCGGACTATTCAAAAAAATTAAGCATTTTATTTTCAAAGACAAGTTTATGGGAGCCATTAACATTTTCTTCAATTCTACCAAAAATTAGAGGCCATTTTGACACCAGAAGGAACACTTTGTAGGGATGTCATTTGAGAAAAAAAATAAAGTCTTTTTTTGAACCACCCTATTGTATAACTTATGGATCATAATCAGTAAGTTCAGAATTTTCAATCAATACCATATGGTTTTTTAAATACCCACTATGAATACATTTTTACAATGTCACATCATTATTATTAATATCTTCCATTTCTTCTACTTCAGACATTTTACAAATTAGAAATTTCGATTTTTCCAAAAAGAACTTTCCCTGGTCTCGATTGAATTCTTCAATAAATCTCTTTTTTTTTTGGTCGGCAATTTTTTTAAATTTATTTCTGCTTTATACAAATGATTTATACGTAGCTTAAACTTGTAGCAGAGATAATTTGTTTGCAACAATATCTTTTTCTCATACCTCTTCCAGAACTTCGTAAAACATTTGTTTTTCTTAATAGGATTTTACAGCATATCCTAAGAATATTGTTCATAAAATATTCACAAAGTCTTTTTACAAAAAAGTCATAAAGTTATAAAGCATAAACATTGATCCAAATTCACCCCGAAATAATCCATAATTACCCCGATTGGCGGTAACAGCTTTTCGTTAATAACTTGCCTGATTCAAATTGTATTATTTCAGTATTATTTTCTTTTGAAGGCTCTCATATCTGCATAAGTTCGACTTATAGCAGGGATAATTTGTTTACAACAATATCTTTTTCTCATACCTCTCCCAAAACTTCGTAGAAATTTTTTTTTCATAGTAGGATTTAACAGCATATTCTAATAATATTGTTCATAAAATGTTCACAAAATCTTATTACAAAAAGAATCATCAAGTTATAAAGCATAAACGTTAATCCACAAACACCCCGAAATGATCCATAATTACCTTGATTGACGGTAACAATTTTCGTTGATAACTTGCCTTATTCAAATTGGATAATTTCAGTATTATTTTCTTTTGAAAGCCATCATATAGTAGTTTTCTGCTGTTGGAAAAAAGTGACAGGTAATAAAGTCACAATAAGTTTACTATGTAGCTTAACAGAAGTAAGAGAAATAATAGGATATAAAAAAAGTAAACTGAAGAAGGGCATAAAGCGGTTTGCGTCACTTTACGAGTACTTGCTGTGAGAATTCAGTCACGTAAAAGCGGTCCCAAGATAAATTCGTAAAACAGTGAAGTCACCGTCTGTTAAGCCAGCCAGGCCTCTCGTATTCTGAACGCGTGCGACATATGTACCTCTTGGGACGAGATGACACTGTATATGTACGCAACATCAACTCCAAACCCACATTATTCCATCTTTGTGATGTCAAACCCTTTAATCCTGCAATTACTTTGACAAAAATCATTTTTGTTATTGTCGTTGATGTTGTCATCACAGACAATTTTGGGGTTTTACTTTCATATTGAAGTTGGATCGAAGTGATTTGCAACAGACTGATATTCATTTGGTTAAAATGATGCTTATTTGGTATCAAAATTATAAATGACAAGTGAAGATTGACATTTAATGCATGCAACAAACATCAAATTTATACATTCATATTTAACCCAATTCGATCGAGTCTTATTTCCATTTTCAATACATAACATTTTTACAATGGTTCGCTTGCTCAGCTGCAACCATATGGATTTGCTATTTTAGGCATACCGTTATGAGTACGTATTATAGCTAGACTAATCATATTCATCCGTAAAGTCTCCTAAATCATATGCGGTTGTATCATTGTTATCATCAACGTGTAACATCATCTTCAGAGAGTATCACTATCAATCATAGATCATCAACTTAAAACACTTTCTACACATCTTCAGACAGAATTATTATCAATAATAAGTTAGCAGCATCATCATCAACATACATAACACCACCTTCACGTAATATCCTCATCAATTACATCTCGTCATCATGTCATCATTAACTTATAACACCATCTACATAACATTATCTTCCGCCAATATCATTATCAATCATGCATCACCATCATATCCTTCATCATCAACACATAACACCACACTAAAAGACACAATTGGACGGTACAGCATAATTCTTGTTATTTCAACCATTATATATGCTCGTTCAGCTATAACCATACGGATTTGCTATTTTGGGCATACCGTTATGGTTACGTATTATAGCTAGACCAAGAATATTTATCCGTAAAATCTTCTAAATCATATGCCTGAGTTATAGAATTGTATGACTGAGTCTATCATATCAAATTTTGCATGATCCAGGTTACTGGAATGGCTGTCATTATACAATGTAGAACCCTGTAGCATCAAATGATTCGTTATTAATAAAAGTTTTTGTAGTGGAATCCTTAAAAAAATACATGTACAACTGCAGGAAATATAAATTCAGTTACTACAAATCAAGTCTTTTAATGTTTTCTAGAAAGCCCGACCAGAAAAACTATTTTCTGCATTAATGTAATTTGCGATTATATTTTCACAGCCACTTGAACTCTTCAAAAATCAAGAGTTTGTAGCATGTGCCTAGGTGAAATGTATATTCCTTTTGCAGCACAAGCTCATTATCCTTCAATTTTCACTAAGAAAAGCTTTTGTTAATAGGATGTTGGGAAGTTCGGGTGATCCAGCCATATTCTGCAAGCATGTTTCTTGGGAAAATTGAATTCCCACATCAAACATACTACATACCTTAACCGTACTAGTATTCGTGTACCTTCTATCTCTATGGTTCGAAATAGAAATACGTCTAGGAGGAAAATATTTTTTGATTAACTCAGATAGAAAACAAAATAAATGCCAGTTGATCAATTTGATCCCGTTAATAAATCAAAATGATATGCAACACTTGTATACAGATTTTGGATTTTTTATTTGATCAGCAAATTACACATCACAATGATCAGATTCTCAAGATCGATTGCCTGTCATATGAATTTGCATGAATTTTCGAATGTCAGTTGTTATGCCACAACCAAGTCATGACCATCCAAGTGCACATTGAAACCTGAGCGTTTGAAGAAATTTCTTATATTTTTTTTTTAACGAAGAATCATTGAATTTTGACGAATACTTGAACTACATGAATCTGAAGAAACACTGTTTGAGGGACAAAAAACTAATTTCCAGAGCTTTAGAGATTCATAGCCCACTGTAGGAAAATTGGAATTTTTCTCTTACCCTGAAATTCGAAATTTTCTAAAACATTTCTTGTCTTTAACTGAAAATTTAACTATTCCAGTTTGGAATTCATCATTCTAGTTAATAACAATCATGTTAGTAATGCATTCTTCTTTCATCAAAAATTCAACTGTTATGTATAAAATTCGCCTTTTTGACTTGCAAATTCAACAGTTTGGTTAAAAATTTTCTTCTCTCTTGACCGAAAAATTTTTGTTAGTTGAAAATTCAACCCTATTGGTAGAAATTTTATCTTTTTTATTGAGAATGTAACTGTTTGGTTGAAGATTAATCTGTTTTGATTAAGAATTCAACTATTTATCTGAAAATGCAACTGTTTTGGTTTAAGTTTGCACTACTTTGTCAAAAATTCATTCCTTTAGTTGAAGTTTCATCACTTTAGTTGAAAAATTATCTCTTTAGTTGAAAATTGAACTACTTTGTCGAGAATTCGTTTTTTTTCTTGTTGCAGATTATTTTTTTCTACTGAAAATTTGAATATTTCATTTTTGCTAGAAAATTGATCTTTTTCAATTGAAAATTCATGCATATTGTTGAAAATTCGTGTTTTTGTAGATTTTCCACTCAAATGCGAACTAAAATAAGAGCACTTAATAAGAAAATCCAACTACTTTTGGTTGAAAGTTAATTCTTTTATTCTTTTTCGTTTAAAAGTCTTAAATTATATTTTTTGTTGAGAATTCATCTTTCCAGGTTAAAAATGTTATTATTTGGTTGGAAATTTAATTATTCTGCTGAAAATTTATCTTTTTTAGTTAAAAATTAATCTGTTTTAATTGAAAACTTGACTATTTGGTTAAAAATTCATGTATTTTGTTGACAATTTGTCTTTTTTAGTAGAAAATGAATCTTCTTGGTTTACATTCACCTTTTTGCTTGAAAAAATGCCTACTGCACATCAAAAATTATCGAGAACACTGAAAAATATTGAGAAATGTGCGCGTGGAAATAACAGACAAAATTTTCGAATGTACTTTTAAAGAAAGCGACCTCTCCTTCGACACGGCGCATTGTGTACTACTTTCAAAGCGAGTCCTCCAGTCGAAATTTGAAACCTTGAATATGGTGACCGACGAAACTTTTTACATGATTTCCTACATAATTTGGGAAACTGTTCTCTTTCAACTCTAAGGCATTTGAAAACCTTATGTTTTGCATAAGATAAAATATTACAAGTAAAATATATATCGCAAATTGCATTTTCACTAGAAGAAATGCCTACTGCACATCAAAAATTATCGAGAACACTGAAAAATATTGAGAAATGCGCGCGTGGTAATGATAGACCGAATTTTCGAATGTGCTTTCCAAAAGCGATCCCTCCTCTGACACGGCGCGTTGTGTACTACTCTCAAAGCGAGTCCTCCAGTCGAAATTTGAAACCTTAAATGTGGTGACCGACGAAAATCTTTCATTATTTCCTGCATAATTTGGGAAACTGTTCTCTTTCAAGTCTAAGGCATTTGGAAACCTCATGTTTTGCATAAGATAAAATATTACAAGTAGAATACATGTCGTAAATTGCATTTTCACTAGAAGAAATGCCCACTGCACATCAGAAATTATCAACAACACTGAAAAATACTGAGAAATGTGCGCGTGGAAATAACAGACAGAATTTTCAAATGTACTTTTCAAGAAAGCGACCTCTCCTCTAACACCGCGTGTTTTTGGTTGAAACTTCAACTATAATGGTAGAAAATTCAACCATTTGGTCAAAAATTAAACTATTTGTATGAAAATTTAACTATTTGGTCAAAAATTAACTTTTCGTTAAAAAATCCTCAGTTAAAATCAGTCATAATCGGTTCCACTTTGCTTTTTATAATACCATATAGAAATATATGTAATAGCATACAAATTTCAATTTAATGCTATAAAAATTATTTAATTATTAATAATTTTAAATATAAGTAATAATAAATATAATAAATATAATAATAAATATAAATAATAATAAATATTAATAATTTAATTACATTAAATGTCCCATTCCACAATTATATATCCACATCCCAAAAATGTAAATTTATTTATATAGTATTTTATTGTATTATATTGTATTGTATTGTAGTGTATTATCCTCATGTCAGATCGATATAAGCGATCCAGCGGTAGCACGTGTCGAATGTCAGTTTTTCGAATTTGACGCACGGGCCGATCGAATCGAAAAAACCGATCTGACGGTACCAAACATCGAATGTCTTTTTTCGACATTTGATGCGCGGATCAATCGAATCAATAGAACCGATCCAGTCCTCCCCTCGGACTAGAACCTTGACGAAGTCCCTCTCACATCACTTTGTGATGAGAGAGAGACGGGTGGGGAGGCTTAGCTGGCGGCCCTTGGGTCATGGAGGCAGCGGTGTTTTAAG
>JAUMHM010000049.1:8929438-8939574 GCA_032362435.1 Melikaiella ostensackeni
ATTTTTATTTTTGAATTTGATGATTATTAAATAAATTAAATAATTTCAAGTCTGTGTTGTATTTTGAAAGATCAAAAATTGCTATTTTCTAAAAGGGGGTAATAAAAAGTAGAGAGATTTTCAGTTCAGCTCTTTGGTTTACTGCAAAGGGATTGCTTACTATGTGAGCCATTTCTAAAGCCATTCCTTTTTTATAATGTTCCGTTTTTTCTAAAATTTTTGTATCGCCGAAATCGAAGCGATGGTCTTCGTGTCATGCATGTTTTGTCATTGCCGTCCATTTATTAGGTGGTTTGTAAACGTCTTTCGTTTGTTCTTTAACGCGTATGTCAAGGGGTCGTAATCAATTTCGTCAGAATAATTGCTAAATTATTATTTTTATTGTATTTTTACTAAATCTAAAATTGAATATCTATTGATCACGAAATTGATTAGAAATAGTAATTTTTCATTTTGGTGTGGGATTGTGAATTGAAGATGTGCTCTCGAGAAAAATGATAACACAAAAAGACTATAATTGTTATTGCACGGAAAAATGAATTTTTTTTATATTTGTTGACTTTTCACAGCTTCATTTTTGATTTTTCAACCTCATCTCCATAGCTGATTTTTTCCTTAGTATATACAGAGTATCCCAGAATTTTTACGATCTATATAAAAAATGATTAGGGGTATTAATGTGTGTTCATATCGAAACGCTTTTGCAAAATTGCAACTTTTTTTGACCTGTACAGACACCAGATATTTTTTGTTTAATCTACAAAAAATAACATTTTTTTCCATAGATTTACCAACAATTTCATGCAGAAAAGACATTTATAGCCCTAATATATATGTGATTGAAAAATGAAAAACTCTAGAAAACGGCAACTTTGTCATAAAAGTGCTTTGAGCCACCTTTAAATATTTTCAAAAAATATGTCAAAATTTTTGGGTCTATTTCTAGCCCAGAAGAACGTGTGGTTCCATGATGGCGTCTGAAAAGTTGAAAAAAGATTTTTTGGACCGCCCTATTTTGTATTTCATACACATACATTTTTACAAATAGTCATTTTTGCCACATTTTAAAATATTTTTATCTGATCTGCATATATTTTTAAAAGATTGAAATTTTTTTTGTTTTACCATAGTAGCATGTCTTGTCACGCGACCTTTAGCAACGTGGAAAATTCATATCCATAAATAGGCTGTGAATCGCAAATACAGATATAACGATCTTAGTTAATAAACCTCTTAAATAGTGAAATTATGAGATTATGTGCCCAGGCACATAATGAATATAATGTACTTCCCCCTCGCACATGTGTTTAATGCTGAATTTTTGTTTATTCCGATTATCCAGTTTTATATTTTCTGCTGAATAGAGCAATACATTTTAGCATGGCGAATTGTAATTTAAGACAACATTTTTGCACACCAGACCACCTCTCACTTATATACCCTACTCCTGGATTTGGAAAGTTGTTGCAGTTGTATAATTAATTAAGCAAGGTGATATGGATATAAACAAGATTTTATTTTTGTTCCTAACACGTGATTGAGCAAATGTTTTTTTCTGAATGCATGAGAAGATAAAAAATATCGTAACGCGCAGTGTCAGTCGTGATATCAGTAGAGATTTTTATTTGCTTATTACTGCGGCATTGATATTACGTTAAAAATGTAAACAGTAAATGAGTCTTCTTATTTGTATATTACATCATTCTCTTCGAAAGCGAAGGAGAATAAGAGAATGTTAAAGGTGTATATACAGAAAAAAATTCGTACTTATCCCCCTAGGATAATGTTTCAAGTTCATATTTTCTAATTTTTGTGTAAAAAATAACCTGGACTTAAATTAAAGCCAAACCATTAAAATGATAAAATTTTTCATGTTTATTTCAAGTTCTAAGATAAAATGAAACAGCTGTTGCGAAACTCTTGTTTGTTTTATTTATTAACAATAACCACCTTATCTTTCAGAAAATCTTGATGTTACGCACATTTCTCAACAATGTCTTCAAACAATGATTCACCCGCAGAGAAGCCTGCAAAACGATCCAATAAAACTAGAAAAAATGCTGCAGAATATCAGGAAAGAGTACTTAGCCAAGTACGTGAAATGTTCGATTCCATTTTGGATCAAGACCTCATTCTCTCCATAGTTCAAAATTGTGACTGGAAATGTAAGTCGATTAACTTAATCTTTATTTAAAAATTTAACTTGCGCCTAATTATCTGCAAATACCATTAATAATGCTAATAAACATGATTGATAATATTGCGAAAGAGGAAGAGGAAAATAGTTATCTTTTGATATAAAAGCAACAAGTAACACGTAGTAGCATTAATAGCATTATAAAATACATTTCTCGCGTATTAGTTGTTTGAAAAAATCATTTCTCCGTAGTCTCTTCTGAATTATCTTTTCAATTGCCTAATAAATTATTATCTCTCCCTAGTGCAACCATCCATCGAGCATCTGATAACATTATCAGCAAACGTCAATTCCCCAACCGAAAACAGTAGCAATTACGGTAGTTACAGCAAAGATCCTGGCGAGGACGAAAAAAGTGCGTCTGTTGATAATCCTGACTCGAGTACGGAAGAGGACGCTTTTGAAGTCGATACCGATTTTACTTACCTGAACATCAACGACGAAGAACTACAGAAACAAAAAGACGAGTTCAAAAAATTCGAATTAATGAGAGAAGGCAACCAGGAAACAACTGTAATAAATAAATCGACACTAGAAACTATCGAGGATGAGGAAGTAAAAGGCGAAGAAGCTTCCACGCAAGAATTGACCAAATATAAACTTCCCGAAGAATCAATCAATCAAAAACGCTCAGACTATTCAGAAAAAGTATCAAGTGATTCCTATCCTTTATTTCCTAAAGATCAGAAAGATTCCGATCTGCTAACCTGTAATCAAAACCAACTCCCAACTTTCAATCCTCAAGGTTCTTCCCAGGAAGCTTTTAAAAATTTCCGTCAACGCAAAACAGGGACCGAATCCCTTTGTGGTTTGAAGGTTCAGTACCGCTTCGGTGCACTTGAAACTAGCTCCGACGACGACGCCGACGTTGTAATCGAAGAGGAAACCAGCGACTACAATATTCCGAATCCTCATAACACACAGTCGAACGTTTGTCAGTTTTCGTCTCTTCAGACTCAGAGTCCTCCGAAAACGACAAAGCCCCGCATCGGAATGATCAGCTCACATTCACTTTCACCTTCACTTTCACCTTCACCTTCACCATTTACTTCTCCTACGAACAAGCACAAAGTTAAAGCATCTCACAAAGCTGCATTAAATAGAATCAAATCGACGATTCAGAAAGGATTTAAGATCATGGTTATACTAAGAGGAGCCCCAGGTAGTGGAAAGTCCTACCTGGCTAATGATATCGTTCAGTCCACCATTGGTGGCGACTCTTCGCAATATATTTTCTGCACTGACAACTTCTTCCTGAAAAAAGGAAGAGGAGTTTACGCGTTTGATCCGACCAAACTCCCAGATGCTCACGCGTTTAATCAACAACAAGTTTTGAAGTCTCTTACGAATGGAAGAAGTCCAGTGATTATAGACAATACTAATGCTCAGTGTTGGGAAATGCAACCTTATGTGAGAATGGCTGTGCAATATGGTTATTTTATCGAAGTTCTTGAACCGGACACACCTTGGATGTACAACGCTGCCGAATTAGCGAGGAGGAATAAGCATAACGTGTCGAGGGAATCAATTCAGATAAAGTTGCAAAGATTCGAGCGGAATGTTACAGCTGCCAAACTCCTGAGGATGTTCTCCCTGAATTACGGTCCTTATAATTTGCCTCCTCAGCCTTGTTACCCGCTTCCATCGCCCTCGAAGCCGAAACATGTTTCTCCTGATCCAGAAAAGGCTAGGAAACGCATCAAGAAGAACAAAAAAGTCCTGAAGGCTGAGGAAGGTATTGAAGATTATCCTGTTAAAGTTTCGAGCGCTAGGGTTGTGGATGCTATCCGAAATCCTTATAATGAGAACCTGACAGCTTTGCAACTTGCGCTGAAAACTTTTGGTGGAGATGATGAGGATTTATTTCCAGAAGAAAACGGGCAAAATTTGATCCAGGATAAGTGGGAAGATGATGGGGTCAGCTGGGAAGACGAGATGTTGAGTGTGAAGATTAAGAATAAAAATTCTGAAGCTCTAAGGGACACGCTGAATGAAGAATCGTCTTGTATGGATAATAAGACGAGCGTTTCTAACGAAGATAAGGCTAGTCTGAATTTGGGAGCGATTGGTTCTGAGAGGAAGAACAGCATGATTAAAAACAAAATTGCGGAGGATTCTGATGACGATAATGAGAATATTCTTGCCCAGTGCTGGGACTTTACTTTGTTGCTTGATGGGAGGCAAATTCATAGTGTGGGGACTTTGATAGAAAATGGAGAGGATAATGAAGAAAAAGGGAATGATGATACTCCAGAGAAATCGGATGACTCTGAGAAATCAAAAAGTCCGAGTGAAGAATTGAAAGAAGCACAAAATACTCTTGACAAGGATTCGCCAGATTCTGCAACAAAGTCATCTACGTCTTTTGAACATATCGATCCCAACGGTGAAGATTTGTCGCTTGATATGAAAGATAATGTAGAAATTTCTGTAGATTGTTTAGAAAATTCGGAAGAATTATTAGGAGAGGAAAATGATCACAGAAATTGTAGTTCCGATCCACAAACTAAAGTTAGTTTTGGATCGATAATGAAATTTATTAAAAAGTCGTTTTTAGGTACTAATAACGAAGGATCTGAGGTTAAAAAGCTTGAAGATGTGGCTCCTAAACCTTCCGAGACTGTTAGGGATACCCTCACTGAAAAGTTACATTCACCAGTTAAGGAACAAAATAATATAAGAATGTTAGATTATGGAGTTGAGAACTTATCTGATTCCAATGACACTTTAAGCAAAAAATTATCAAATAGTGACCGTGAGTTTAGTGTATCAAATTTGATTTGTGAAGCTCAAGACAACTTTGAAAGTATTGAATCTTTCGGAAATGAGTTTATAAATAAGAATACCAATATCGATAATATTGATCTCTATTCTTCAGTGAGGGAAATTTCCTCCGTTACTGAAAGTTATTTAAGTGTTCTTGAAGCGAGTAATATTCTTTCGTCTGAAAAAATAAATTTGGATGGTTTGAATTTAGAAGATCGTTTGATATCTTCTTTATCTGAGGCGTCTGAAGATAATTTGATTAAGTCTGAACCAATAAAATTGACTGGACCATTTGCAAGAGCAGTTTTATCTTTAGAGGAGAACGAAAAATTAATACTTGAAGAAAAAGAAATTGAAAAATCGGAGACAAAGAATTCTGAAATAAATTTGCAGACTAGTAGTAAATATTTTGAAACTATTGACAATATTAATTCTATAACTTGGAAGGAATCGCCCTTCCCAACTTGTGAAATGCAAGTACCAGTAAAAATTGAGGAATCTAAAAATGTTGTGACGTCGGAGTCTTCAACCAATACTAGTATCTACGATTTTAATGTTTCGTATGTTGGAGGTACGAACGAACCCGAATATACACTTTTAAAAACAGTCAACAGAAGTATAAACGAAGGTTTGGTTTTAAGTAATTTAGAAACTCCACCTCCACGTAAATTAAAACTTGACAAAAGTTCCATGACAAATGATGTAGATGTTTTACTAAAAGTACCTAACATTTCTGGAGAAATAGAGGAAACGGATCAAGAAATGATCCAAGGATTGTTTGATATGTTCCCTCATATTCCAAAGGATGATGTAATAGACGTTTATAAAAATTTATGCAAAGGTGATTCTCATTGGACAATAGATGTTCTTTTGGATGGCGTTCCACCTGAAGGAATTTTAAACATACAACCACTTAAATCTTCGATTGCTGAAGACTCTTCTCCTCATTCTACTCCATCTCGAAATAAGAGACGAGAGAAATTTAAACAATCTTCTAGTTCAGATTCAAATGAAAGCGAACCGAGTTCCCCCAGTAAGAGAAAGGAGAAAAATCAAGTGTCGGAAGATAGTTTAGCTTTGAAGAAATACCTCGAGGAAAAGGTAATGATCAACGAGGCTAGTTATCACCCACACATTTTGCGGGTGAAGAAGTGGAAAAATAGAGAACCGGATGTACCAACTGAAGAGATTATTGAGGCTCAGGCTCGAAGTAAAGATGTCATCCAGTTTATTAATGATTTGAGTCCAACTGAAGTAGCAACTGCGGAATCTCCTACCAATTCTGATCAGAGTTTTCATAAAGAAAAGGAGGAGAGCGATGAAGACGATTCTTCGGAACCGGAGGAGACGATGGAACTTGATTTAGGATGGAACTTTATTAAGAATTTGGAAAAGGAATTTGGGAATCCTAATTTCCATCTCCCGGATGGACTCTTTCCGGTGATCCAGGTGAAAAAATCTGTGGCTGAGGAACTCCACGCATTGTGGATGGAATCCATGCAACAACAAATGAATACTCAGCAGGAACAGTTGGATGCAATGATAGCAAAAGGTAAAAACTTGAAGAGTGTTTAAATGAATTGTTTTTTTTCTGAATCCTATGAATTTTGTAGATGCTGAATATGCAAAGTCTCTGGAAGCAGAAGAGGCAAAGGCCCTAAGCGATTCTACTGTTCCAAACTTAAACGAAGTAATGGACATGGAATTGGCTTTAGCCGTTTATAAAAATGATTTGGTAATTATTTTATTCAAGTAACTATTATATTTATTTTTCAACTTTTGCTTTAATTTTTTTCTTATTCTAATTTCTTATTAATTCCAACAGAAAAAACAACAAACAAGGGAAACCCCTCTCGATATGGCATCTCGTTTAACTCGTCAAATGTTGAACGAAATGTTCCCTGATACTGATCCCGAAACACTGAGTGAAGTTTTAAAAGCACATGATGGAAATTTCAAAGAGACCGTCCAAGTTTTGGAAGCAAGTACCGGACGTTCTTTTAGTTCGACCGACACTTTGAATAAGCAAAACAGTCTGATGGTCAAAGTAAAACAACAAAGTTTAGCAAAAGAGGTAATTTTTACTATACAAAAATAAATTAAATTTACCTAAAGAGCGCAAGTTAAATTTATTTAACAATATGTAAATGTAACTAAAGGAAAAAATGTAAATTTAACTAGAGCGAAGAAGGTAAATTTAACGAATCCGAAGAAAAATTGATTGAATCAATCAAATTAAATATAAACTAAAATATAAACTTATTAAATAACTTATTAATCCATAGGAAGGAGATATTTTTAAACCGTCTTCGTCAGGTGCAGATTTGGATACAAGTAGAGTCGATCAGTTGACTTACGAACGTGCTTTACAAACTGCTCATGAATCAAGAGAAGAAGCAGAAAGACAATTTTTATTACGAAATGAAAATTTTAATAAAGCTGCTTTAGCTTACAGAAGAGGAAATCAAGCAGTAGCTTCTTATTATTCTGAAATGGCAAGGATTCTCGATGTTAAGAATATTTTTCTACTTCACATCTTTATCAATGAATATTTTAAATTCCCTTTTTTTTTTAATTTCCTCAGGCTAAATTACATTCGAGGAAGATGGAAAGTGCAAATTCAGCAGCAGCTAGCGCTTTTCTCGCTGCTCAGACACATGCTTCAAACGAAGATAATACTTTAGATTTACACAATTTGTTTGTTCCGGAAGCTTTACAAGCTTTGGACATATTTTTGGATCATCAACTGGGAATTTTGAGTAGAGGAAGCAAAAAGTCGGTGCAGTTATTTATTATTACTGGTCGTGGTGCACGGAGTAATAATAACAAAAGTAAAATCAAACCAGCAGTATCGAGGAGACTTACTAGCAGAAGTATTAGGTGAGTTAATTCTTAATTTTTAAAATATCAATTAATATTTCTTTTAATTTTATATTAATTTGAACTACTTCATTCTATTCTTTGCAGGTTTTCTGAAGCAAATCCTGGGTGCTTAAAAGTTAAACTCCATCGAAACAATGTTGCTTCTACCTAAATTTTATTTTTATGGAAACATTTTGACGGTAAAGTAATCTATTTTTTCCACAAATCCTATTTTCATATTTTATAAGGGTTCGTACTTGTAAACCTTGTAAAAAAGACTGTGCTTCGAGTCCTAAAAGAGAGAAGAAGATCTTACTACTAAAAAGACGAGTACATCGAATTAATATAAACTTCTGAAATTTTATTTATTGGCCAACATTTTACGAGAGCCTTTTTTATTTTTTAACTATTAATTTTGATAAGTATTTTATATTTTTATGGTGAAAGGTATTCTTCCTGTATCCATTTTTATCCGATTCTCTCTACTCGACTTATTGATAAGTAATTATTAAGTTTTAGGATCTTCCTGTATTTAAAACATTTTTTATCACATAAAGTCAATCCGTGTCACAGAATATCATTTTCTATAATATACGGAAGTATTGTGAGTATTTACGAGTGAAACAATTATGAATTATGTGTCTGAATCAATTAAATAATGCCTTTGTATCAGAAAGTATTTGCGATTCCACAAGCAGAGAGTTGGTTTCATATATATTATACTCATATAAAAACAAATATTTCCTTATTTTAAATTATGATGAATTGACTTGATGATTTAAAGAATTTCTGTTTGAAAGGATTTCTGAAGTGTAAAAGTTGTTTTTAGTGTTCTAATGTTACTAGAAATTATTATTATGAATTAAGTAGTATTAATTATAACTTGTGAAATTATTACTTCAGTCATTGCTGTGTAAAATCGTATTTTTTATTAAAATGTAAATGAATTATGTAACCGTTTTGTATAATTGTATTGCACACAATTGAGCTACGCAAAAATATGTAGAATAATCTAGTGGAGAGTTAATACCAGGCGCTTTAAAATTTCTATTTTCATACCGTAATTTTTCTTTTTCAATAAAAATGTCAACTTTTGGACTTTGATTCAGAGGTCGTGCTTAGCCATTTTTTTCGCTGGACTTTTTACGAAGGGTGATTTAATGTTCAAACTGGACCTTTTCGTGGAAAACTCGGTTATTCTTCGTCCTTCGAGGTTGATTCTTCGGAGATTTTTCTGATATTCGTATCGAGTTTGATATCTTGTATCCACAGGAAGAACGGGACGATGATCCGATTTAACTTCTTGTGGCAATGAACTGATAGAAGAATTTTTTTAATTAAAACAATATTTTGATAAGATATGCAAATTGGTAATTAAAATATAGAATTACTTGTAAATTAAGTGCCCGAATTCTTTTTTTTGTTTGCGATCCTCGCCTTGATTGTAATATCGACTTCCAAGTTTTGCCTTCCGCAAATTACAATAACTTATTCTTAACTGATCACTTTTCAAAGTGGCTGCTTTTTCCACAATGTTTTTACTGTCCCTCAGTAATACATTATTGCTGCTGCATTCGATGTTTGGTAATTTCAGATTTGAAACCTCGGTTCTAACGACCTGTTTCGATTTTTAAATTGTATAAATTCAGGGTGGTTGTTTTAATCGAAGGAAAAAATTTCCGGTCATTTCCCGGATTTTTCTCGGTTCATAAAAATGAAATGAAAAAATTCGAACTCTAAAAACTGAAATTTTATTCATTTGAAGTAATCAAAACTGAACTAGAAATTAAAGTACTCAAAGTGGAACTCGTTTGAATTTTAACATTTGAAATTGAAGTTTTAACATTTTTTAATTCAGAAAAAAAAATCAATAACAGCTTTCCTCCCTTCCAGTTCAATAAAACTGATAAAAACAAAAGTACCTCTTCCAGCTTGGAAAAACTTGAAAACCAAACTTCCTTCTCTTCCAACTCAATAAAAATCTTAAAAATAAATAAATAAATAAAATATTGAAAACCAAAGTTTCCTCCATTCCGAATGGATAAAAATCTTACAAATATAAAATGTCCCTCTGACAATGCAACAAAACTAAAAAACTAAAATTTGCGCGTTTCAAACTCTATAAAAATTTTAAAAATATAAAATTTACCCACCTTCAACTCAATAAAAATGTAAAAAACAAAAAAATTCCTCTTTGAATTCGGAAAAAAATTAAATAACAAAATTTCTTCCTTTTTTTACATTCTCATCAGAGAAGGTATTAGATTTGTGTAAAATTTGACCCCCCTCCCCCCGTTTTTGTCAAATGTCC
>JAUMHM010000049.1:8942303-8961571 GCA_032362435.1 Melikaiella ostensackeni
GTAAATAAATTTCCTTTCTCATTTAAAATCAAAAACAAAATTATAAATTTGTACATGAAGAACATATAACACCGAGCACGAAGCGCAACGACCGTATCGCGCGCCCTGGGCGCGCTCAAACTTGCGAGCGAAACGCGCGACGAGAATGTGCCCGCTAAGCGGGCAGATTTTCAATCGTCTTTTTAACTATTTATTTGTATATATTTTACGGTGAGCGCTGAAAATCAAGCGCGAATATTATGATAAGAATGTATTCCTTTAGGCCGATAGAGCCTTAAGTAAATAAATTTTATTTTTTATTTGAAATCAAAAACAAATTTAGTAATTTGTACATGAAGGACATATAACACCGAGCCCCAAGCGCAAGATTCACACGTTTCGGAGCGCGAAGCGCGACGACCGAATCGCGCGCACTTAGGCGCGCTCAATGTTGCGAGCGAAGCGAGCTGTGCGCGAAGCGTGCGATGAGAATGTGCCCGCAAAGCGGGCAGATTTTTTAAAGTTAATAAAGTTAATAATTGATCATTTGTTATTTATACATCAAAATTCAACACTTTCACTCACAAATTAAACATTTTAAAAAATGGAACAATTAAAATTGTAACGTTCAAAGTTCAAATTAGGCCTCTGAAATTTTAACGATTCAAGGCATTCTATTTCAAATAATTCAGTTTTTAATACATATTTGATTTATAATTGCTTATTTTAAATAAACAGTTGAATACTACTAAATATTACAAAGTTTTTCTTTTTTTTTTCATTAATAAATTTCGAATTGAATGGGTCAAAAATGAAATATTTTAGACTGAAACAATATTTAAGCAGAATCTGAAATTTAATAAAAGCTTTCAATTATGAATCTATTGTGTAATTTGAAATTATTTAAAAATTGAAAATAATTTATAAAGTTTCAATTGGACGTTTACATTTGTTTAACACTAAGGCTTTCAAATTGAAACAGTTCAATTTTCATCATTAAAATCTGTAAGTTGTTTATTTTTTAACAGATTCAGAGTCGTCTTATAAAATTAATTAGTGTTCAATTTTTTATACTCGAACTACAGTTCAATTTTTAAAATCATTAGTTAATTTATATTTACATTTGAACTACTGAAAACGTCTCTTATCAAAAAATTTCAAATTCAAATGCTTTCCATTTTTAATTGTTTAAGTCCTCAAACTGCATTTTAGAATTAACTTGACATTTAAAAAAAGTTGAAATCGAACTTATTTCAAATTGCATTATAGTATCATGTGAAATGAAATTTGTAAAATTTCCGTTCAAAAAATAAATTCACTGTCATTTCCCGGTCTTAGAAAATTCTCGGTCATTTCCCGGTTTTCCGATTTCCCAGTCCAGCAGCCACCCTGTAAATTATATTCAGTCTAATTTGCTTAATTTCGGGATTTTTAAGATATTTAAGGAGTTTTACGGAATTTGTGCGGTTGCATGAATATTTTTGAGGAAAGTAGTTGTGAGTTGGAGCCCATTCTGTTACAACAGGATTTCCATAATTGTTGACAGTGTTGTTCCGCATGGCTTTCAACATTCTGGATGGACTGAATTCGTATGGCAAATTTCTTCTTGAATTCGAATCTGGAGTTGTAGCGATTCGTGGAATTTTTGAGGAACTGAACCTCTGAATCTGCGATTGGCAGACGTTTAAAGGCTGAAATGATATTCTATTAAACGTTTTACTTTACAAAAGATTAAATTTTCAATTCCAAAAGAAGCCAAATTTCAAATTTTGGAAATAAAAAGAAAAATTTTGATCAGAAATTACTTTTGATTTCCGACGTTTTTGTGACATTATGTGACTTAAGAGTACAGGATTTCTCAGATCTTTCGGTGAATTTGCATGCGTTACACTTCTTGAAACTCTCGGTGATTCTTCTCTGTTGTGGACGAAATTTTAATTAATTACTTTTTACTCATTAATTAATATATAAAAAGTTCATTCACAGGGCTGTCACAGCCTAATTTACTTGAAAAAAGTGACCTATTTAAACCAAACTAGCTGTGAATTCGATCTCGGGTGTTTCCACTTAGTTTGTATTTATAATTGTATGGTGCTCATTTTTAATGAGCAATTTGCTTACTCATAGAGGAAGTAAAAATACAAAAATATAAGTAGAACAATCAATTCGTCTCGAATCAAGGAGTCTTTTCTGTTTTTGCATCAACTTTGAACTATTTTGATGAAAAAAGTTATACTGTAAAACATAGATTTTTCGTACACTATTAATGACCAAAATGACCATAACTTCCTTACCCTTCAGTAAAGTGTATTAATATTATAGGTTAATCGATTCGCCTAGAATCAAGGATTCTTTATTATTCTTACATCAACTTTGAATTATATTAATAAAAAAAGTTTTACTGTAAACGGAATTTTTTAAATATTAAAAATGACCATAGCTTCCTTACTCTTCAATAAAATTTGATAATATTATAGGTCAATAGATTTGTCTCAAGGCAAGGAATCTTTTATATTCTTGCACCAACTTCGAATTATGTGAATAAAAAAAGTTTTACTATAAAAACCCCATTTTTAAAATATTATGAAGCGCTAAAAAAATTGTAATGATTATTTTTAGAAATCCTTCGGTCAGTTTTCAGATATTGGTTGTGAAAATAAGCCCTCTAAATTTCATTAATTTATCTGCAATTGTCTTCAAGTTATCGCGTTCACAAGAAAGTGTGACATCCACACACACACACACACACGGACAATTGCTTAGAACATTGTATTAGAAATTTTTCAATTGAGGAATGTTCAATTAAACGAATTAAAATTTTTTCGAAATTGTTCCCATAACAAAGCTTCCTCTATAAGGAAGCAAAAGTGACTAATGTGACTTGGTCTTTTGAATTCAAAAGAATTCGATGAAATTTATGAGAATTCCAGGTGAATTTTAACGAACTCAAAATAAATTTATAAAAATTCAGAATTAAATCAAAACAATTCAAGTTAAATTCAAAAGAATTCAAGTGAATTGAAGAGTCCATAAATTCCATTGATTTCAGTAGAAGAATTTAAGAGACTTTGTCAAAATTCATAACAGCTTGAGTGAAATGACAAAAATGTTAGAAAATACAAAATTTCAATCGACTTGAAAAAAAAAATCAAGATAAAAAACCAATGAATTAAGTCAGGGTTGTTATATAATCTTAATTTTGAAATTCCCTGAATTTTCCATGACTTATTTTTAATTTTCTCTGACCGTTGTAAATTTTTCTTTCACGTATAAAAATGACCCTTGACCTGTAGTAACCCTGTGAAAAAATTCAACTGAATTTATTGGAATTTAGGAGAAATGAGATGAATTCGATAAATTGATAAAAATTCAGGTGAATTTAAAATAAATTAATAAGATAATAAATATTATAATTAATAATAAATAATTAATAAAAAAATAAAAGGATAGAATATAAGAATAAATTAATAAGAATTCTTGCTGAACTCCAAATGAATTGCAAAAAATCCAAAATATTCCACTGATTTCAGTATAATTAGAGGGAATTTAGATGAATTCAATGGAGTTCTGGAAAATTCGATGAAATTCAAACGAATTCAAGATTAATTTGCAAGAATTCAGGGTAAATTTAGAATAATTCAAGGGAATGGAACATATTTTTAAAAAATCAAAAAAATTTCATTGAATTCCATAAACAGATAAATGGGAGTGAATATAATTATTAGTGACTTTAGAGGAATTTAAGGAAAATGAGAAGAATTCGATGAAATTCAAGTGAACTTAAAAAATTCATAACTATTTTAAAAAATCGTTGAATTCATTAAATTTGGAGTGAAATCACAAAACTTCAAAGAAATTTATAAGATTTTAGAATGAATTCAAAACAAATCAAATTACATTCAAATCAATTGGAAACAATATAAAAATTACATTGATTTCAGTAAAATTGGAGTGAATTTAGAAGAATTCAAAGAAATTCAAGAAACTTTGACGAAATTCATAAGAATTTGAGTGACTTTAACAAAATTTAAAAAATCAAAAAATTTCCATCGATTGAATAAAATGGGAGTGAACAGAATTCAGGACGAATTCTACAGATTTGAGTGCATTGAAAAAAAATTCAAAAAATAAAATAAAAAACTAATGAATTAAATAAAATTCAAGTGAATCGAAAACAATTCAAAAATATTCAAAAAATTCATTGAGTCATGAAATTTGGAGTGAATTTAGAAGAATTCCAGAGAGTTCGATAAAACGAGTTCGATTAAAAAGAATTCAGGGTGAATTTAGATAGAATAATTCAAGCGAATGAAACAAATTTTGAAAAATTCAAAATAGTTTCATTGAAGTCAGATAAATGAGAGTGACTAGATCTAGTGAATTTAGGGGAGTTTCAAAAAAAAATGAGAAGAATTCGATGAAATCCATTAAAATTCAAGATGAATTTTTTAGAAATGCAGGTGAACTGAAAACAGTTCAAAACTATTTAGAAAATGCATTGAATTCATTAAATTTGGAGTGAACTTAGAACAGTTCAAGGAAATTTAAAAGACTTTGATGAAATGCTTAACAATTCAAGGCGAGTTTAAAAGACTTCAGGATGAATAAAAAAAAAATTAATGAAAAAAAGCATTGAATTGAGTATAATTAAGTGAATTTTGAATAAGTCAAAAGAATTCAGGAAAAATTAAACAATTTCAATATATGTAATTCCAAATAATTCAAAGGAATTCAGGGTAAATTCCAAATGAATTGGAAAAAAAAATCCAAAATATTTAATTGATTTCAGTAAAATTGGAGTAAATTTGGTAGAAATCAAGGGAGCTCAAGAGAAGTCGATGAAATTCATAGGAATTCACGATCTTTTTAAAATAATTTAAGTGAATGGAACAAAATTTTTAGAATCCGAAATAATTCAATTGAATTCAGTTATACAAATTTTTTATTCAGTTATATAAATGGAAGTGAATAGAATTAGTGAATAAGAATCTGGTAAAATTCATAAGAATTCAAGCTGAATCTGAAAGTCTTCAAGGTGATTAAAAAAAAAAAAAAATTGAAATTCCAAATAAGATTGGATTTCAGTGGATTTCAAGGGAATTCCAAAGAATTCAGGGTAAATTCAAATAATTCAATAAAGTGCAGAAATAGGTAGACCTGGATTCAATAATGGTTAGAACTTGGATTATTGAAATAAAAGTAACTGAAGTGATCTTTTCATTTAAAACAGTGACTATAGTGAGACTTTATCTTTAAAAAGCGATTGAAAAGTGATTTGAGAAAAAAAGTGACAGCCCCGTTCATTTATGTTCTACTATTAATGAGAAATTGTACCTTAAAATGTTGAAGTACCGATGATCCAAAAGTCGTTTAACATTGATTCGATACTCAGGATCATAGATTAACATCAATCTTAAAACATCTTTTCCAGCTTCAGTTACATGAGGAAGTAACGAAAAAAGACCTTGCCCCTTTTTCGATGGGAAGAAGAAACTACAATTTCTTGGTTTACTATAAACATTATTAAAAAATGTTAAGACTGATTTTTAAACAAGTTTTTAAAAACCAGGAAGTTTTTTTTAAATTCTCACTGTCTGCGGAATTTGGCAACTAGTCTGGCATGAGGGGTTCCTAAAACTGTATGGATTTTTGCAATTTGGTCTATTTCGTTTTGTCCAGGAAAAAGTGGCTTCAATCTAAAGTAATTTTTAAAAACGTATTGAACTAAAATTAATAAAAATCGAATGGGGATATTTTTAAAAAATCCTCATAAAAGCTAACGTTAATAATTCATAAAATACGCAGCCCGATGCCCAAACATCCATTTTGGGTCCATAGAAACCAGTTGTTAATAAACATTCTGGTGCACGGTACCATCTAGTTGAAATATAATCTGTATAAGGTGGTTTGCTAAAAATTCCTCGTATGGAACCAAGGTCGGCTAACTTTATGAAATCTCCCTACAAATGAAATTAAAAATAGACATATTTAAAATTTTTTTATATTAAAATTAGTTTAAAAACTATTCAATACCTTTATGAGTACATTTTCTGGTTTGATATCTCGATGAAAAATGCCATGCTTATGTAAGTGTTCGACACCTTTCAATAATTGATACAAATATAGTTTAACTTTTTGTTCCAGAAGAGCATGTCTAAAATAAAATAAAATTTTCTATTTAAGAACTCAGAATATTAAGTGTAACTATAAAAAATATTTACCCTTTTCTCATTTGCACCAAGTCATAAAGACTCATATCCATTAATTCAAAAATCAAAGTTACTCTTCCGGGCAAAGGATCACTATTTAAGAAAAAATATATCAGATATCTAAAAAACTCTTGAATACTTTCACGTTTAATTTTCTTTAAAAATTCAAATTTTAAAACGAAAATAAATTTCCAGCCACTTACTAGAGGAATTCAATCACACACAAAACATTTGGATGCCTTGTAATTTTTCTCATTGTACTGACTTCTGTACAATCCCAAATTTCAGTACTAAAGGAGTAAATATTATTTAATTTTAAAACAATTATTTCAATGAAACCAAAAATTTTCAACTTACTCCAAATAAGTTTTTTTTAAACGTTTCGCTGCGTATAGTTCACCGGATATTTTATCCTGGCATTTTAATACTTCTGAGAACGAGCCTTCACCAATTTTTTGTAATATTTTATACTCTGTAAATGATTGATTTCTAATATTTTTCGAAACGTATAACCTTTAAAGTGAAACAAATTTCAACTAACTTTTCAAAAATGGGCTGGACATAATTCAAACGTGGATTGTAGATTGATTTGTATATTTAAAGTTCATCTTCTGGTGTCTTCTGAAAAAAGTTTCTGAAGTATTGAACGAAAAACGTCAAGTCAGTGCACAAATTCACATGTGTCACTTAAATTTTGTTTACAACCTAAATAAACTAGTCCATACTGACTGAAAAAAATATCTCATTCAGGGTAGCCACTCAGAAAAAATTACCGGTTATCTTCCAGTTTTTAAAAAATTTGCCCGGTTATTTAAATTTTCAAATTCAAATCATCAAAATTAAACAATTTATAATTTGAAGGATTGTAAAAAGAATCTACAAATTAATGAATACAGTGCAGAACAATTCTGAGTTAAAAATCAGACGTTCAATATTGTGAAAATTCGAGACTCTTCAAAACTATATTTCTAAATGAAAAAAATTTTAGATTTTACAATTCCAAAATAGAAGCCATCAAAATTGTACCTTTTTATTTCGAGGCCTTCAAATAGAAAATTTTCGAACCAAGTTCATTCAAAGCTGAACAATTTTACACTAAAGGAAGCACGAAAATTATTCAACTATTAAGATTTTTAACTTAAAATTGTACAAGATTGAGCGGTTGGAATTATCTCATTTCTAACTTTCACCTGGACTTTCAAATGGAAGTTGCACGAATTTGAACAATTTAAAATTTTAACCAGATAATTTTTAATGCTTCAATTTAATTACAAATTGTACAGCTTGGGGCGATTTTAATTTTGAATGGTCTAATTCTCGAAATTTCAAGCTTACAATTAGTCTACTCGATTTTGAATTTAGTAAATTTATAATTCTTTTAAACAATTTGAACTTGAAGCAAAAAGTTTCCAATCTAAAAATTGTTCTAATTTGAGATAAAATTCTATAATTTTAAAGGTCCATGGTGACCACCTCCCTGTCATTAAAATTATACTGAAAGTCCTATAAAAGTCCGACTTTGGTTCTTGCGTAAAATGGCCTTGGACATATGGCGGAGCGACTCTAATGTCAATAATCAGTGCCGTATGAACTATTTCCAGTACGAATACATAATATTAATTAACTTAATTTTGTACAAATGTAGATTTTTGTTATCATGAGGTATGGATCTTTTTTAATAATGAGGACTAATTAATGAAAAGAGAATTTTCCGCGTGTATTCAGAAATAAATGCGAAATATGCACGCGAGTTTTCAGACTGCCCGCTTCATAGCTACGGAACTACTGAACGCCACAGCTCTCGCAACGACTCCCGCTCATCCCCTCAGACTCCGTCGTAAACAAATGCGAGGTGACAGAATTCTAGGAAGGTTATAAGCCGGATCGACTTATGAGGGATTTTGAGTGTATTAACAGACATCTCTCAAACTCATTTGCCAGGGTTTACAAAAATATTCCCGATAATTTAAGTCTTAAAATTCACGCCCTCAAAACTGAATTTATGATAAGAATATCTAAATTTACAAATATAATGCGGAACAATTCCACACTCAGACTTTGAAGCGTTTCAAATTGAAAATAAGAAAATTAAAGACTCCAAATAAATAATACTAAAAATTGTACGTATAATTCAAAAGTAGAGGCCATCAAAATTGAACAATTTTTATTACGAGGTCTTCAAACAGAAAAAAAATTAAATTGAACATTGAACATTGAAACACTGAAAACAGTTTAACTGTTAAAACTTTGAATTTGAAATTTACTTATTTATAAATAACTTTAAAGACTTTCAGTTGGAAATTGTACTCATTTATAATTTTTTAATCTAAAAACTAATCAATTTTTAAGGCTTTCAATTTACTTATTTAACCTATTAAGACTTTCAGTGGAAATTGTATGCTTTTGAACGATTTAAGTTTCAAAGAGACAGTTTTTAATGGAAAACATTTTAATTTTTTCAGTCTAAAAATTGTTTGAAATTGAACGCTTTACATTTAAAATTGTTCCTTGCAATCTGAAATAAAATTTTATTAAATCATTTTGAAGGATTTATTTCATAATTATTCAATAATTTCACTTGCTACTATAGTTTGAAATTGTGCAATTTATAAAGTATCAAAGTAAAATTATGAAATTTTTAGCAAGCTCAATTTAAAAGTATTCAACTAGGAAGGATTTCAAACGAAAATTACACAATAAAGTTTAAATTTACATTTCTTCAATTTCAAATGCTCCTAATTTAAAATTGCTCAGTATTAAAAATTTTAATCTGGAATTTTTTTCTTCTTCTTAAAGATCGAAATGAAATCTACTTTCTTATGAAAATTTGTTGTGTGCTAGAAGAGTACACCTAAAGCTAAAAGAACACCCAAAAAGTTCACAAATTAAAAATAGACTTCGAAACTACCCACTTTTACGGCTCATTAGAGAAAAATGTACAATAAGTAGATAACAAAAAAAAGAGGAAGAAAAAGAAAGAGTCAACCAAACCAACCTCACACTCTTCCCTTTCTCCGTCTTTTTTATACTATTAGGGACCAACATGTTTCAAGCCAATTTAGACTTCCTGATCAGAAGTAATTTATAGGAAAACAAGAGGTACAAACAATGGCAACATTATTAGAATAGAAAACCATTATTACCATCCTGAATTTTGTTGTATCTAGAAAGATCTCTTTTTAAATTAATAGCTTTGTTATCTTCTCTCTTTATAATTATCATTTCCATAAACTCTCTTTTTTATTTCTCTCATGATACAACATTTTAACATCATTCCAATTAAAGTCATGACCATGTGTGAGTCTATGTTTTGTAAGGACCGAATAATATCTTGCAATTCTATCAAAATTAGTTTTACGTTCCTCTTTTCTTGTGTCAAGTGACCTCCTTGTTTGCTCTATATGAACAACATCACACTGTCTATATTTAAATTTGTAAACCACACATTGTTTATCAAGTTTATCATATTTATCTTTACCCAATTTTACAATCAAATTACTTTTGAATGAAACTCTATATATCGATGTAAGCCCAATTTTCTTAAGATTGATTTCAAGATACTTGAGATTTTTCCAAAATAGAGTAAGACAACTGTATTAAATCTACCGTAATCCTGTATATTGTTTCTGTTCCGATTATTACTTTTACTCTTAATTAGAACAATTCTGCTATGCACATGTTTGTCAATAAAAGCATTCGGATAATGGTTGAGAAAAAGAATCTGTCTGCATAATTCAATATTCTTTTCATGACATTTTTGATGAGATAATTTAAGAGCTTTATCAATCAAATTCTTTACAACTCCTAGTTTGTTTTGAATGGAATGATTAGAATTAAAAATTAGTATACTTCTCGAACAAATTGATTTTATGTGCCAATCAGTGATAATATAATTTTCGTCAGTTTTTATTAAAGTCAAATCAAGAAAATTCAATCTACCTTCCGTTTCAACAGTGAACTGTAATCTTGGATGTATATATTAAAAACATTAAGTAGGGTATCCACATTTTGTGCATGTAAAGAAAGTACAGTCATCAACATATCTTGCATAAAAGTCTAACTCAAAGTTACATAATTTAATCATAAACTTCATTTTCCAAATCTTCCATCACAATTTCAGCAAGAATTTGGGACAAGACTGAGCCTATCGGAGTTCCAAATTTTTGTTTATAAAAAGTACCATTGAATTTATAATAAACGGAATTGAAAACATATTCAATAGCATCAAGAAATTGTTTTTTCGAAATCTTAGTAAGAAGTTTGATCATATCCCATTTTTCTTCTAAGGCAATTTTAACTCTCATATGGAAAGTTAGGAAACATAGCTATTACTTCAGTGAAACAAAAATGTGATTTATTTGTGTTTTAACATTCTCAATTAATTTTATAAATGCAGCACTATTTCTTATTGACCCTTTCGAAAGGGTTACTGATTCTTTGATAATTTTGCTAAGGAGTTCTTCTCATTTTCCTATGGGTGAACCTATTGCCGAAATAACAAATCGTAAAGAAAAATCTACCTTATGAGCTTTAACCAGGCCATAGGCCAAAGATAGATCAAAAGATTAGTATGAATTGTATCAATATCGCACCTTTCAATATTATTTCCTACACATTTTTGAATCCTTATTCTCTCTAGAATTTTAAATGTACCTTTTTGAAGCATTCTTGTAGGATCATTTGGAATAAATGTAAAACTAGCTTTATTATTCATAATATGCATCATTTTTTTATTGTAAACATTTTTTAACATCGCAACCATAATACTCCCTTTATCAGCCTTAGTAATCAATAATTCAGGATGACATTTAAAAAAAATTTTTGTTTCCAAAAATCCTTCGTTTAATTCTTTTTCTAATAAGGTTTGTGTAACCCCATTATTCACAAAATCGTTTGACAAACTCATAGATTTTCCTTCAAATAATGGTAATTTTAAAATATTAGCTTCAATGTCTTTAATAATTTCAAGGAATTGAATATACTTTTTTCCCCATATTTGTTGCTGAAGCCCTCACCCAACCTTAAAATTTTTAATACCTTTTGTGGAATGTCTACGTTTCAAATATTTAAAAACCATGGCTCAGAAAGGTCTTGAAATAGAGTCAAGTGAATATTCAGAGTCAATTTTTGAATATCACCTTGGACATTAAGAATGTTTTCAAATTTTCGTTCATGTTTTGTACCATTTTCAAAGGCATTTTTATTTAATTCAGTTTCTCTTACAAGGCATTCTTTGATAATGTAAACCGGTATCTGCTTATTCAATTTATCTAAAGTCTTCTTAATGTTCTCATTTAGATTGTGTATTTGTGCATGGCAATTTTGTATAACCAAATTCAAGATAGATTTCCTAAATTTATTAGTGGTCTCATTAAAGGCTTCTTTGTTTCTTTTGTTTTTGAAATCAAAACAAACTTTCTTGTTAATGTCAAATATCTTTTTTGGAAAAACCCCATGAATTTTGCGCTGTATCAAGAATTCTTTCTGTAATGCAGCCAATCTCAGTTTTTCACTGATTTAATAAAATTCCTTGATATTTTTCACCGGTCCTCCAATAACATCCAACCCATTACCCCAATTTTTATCAATTTCATTGAAATCCATCATACCAAAACTGAAAAATCAGATTAGATAAAAAATTGACTTCCTGCGTGGAAAATCCACAGATTGTAGTCAAATGTTTTGTAACAATTCACCACAACAATAATTGAAAATACTTTTCAAATTTTGTCCAAAACACAAAGTAAATAGTCAAAAAGTTTGAATAGAGATAGTATCCCACTTTTTAAATAGAAAATGTTATTATGAGAAAAAGATTAGAAAAACAGTTAAACAGAAGAAGCCTTTTAAATTTTTTATATTTACGAGCGAACTAGGACCCTTTTCTTTTTTCCTCTTCTTCCTCACTACGTAGCTACCATATTCCAATGCTGGGCCAAACAGTCATTTTTCACGACTGCATCGTTTTGCCTCACTCTTGCGAAAAACCACATGAGAGAATAATTTCAATTGATTTTCATCGTTTGGAAATAATAGTTATTGAAGTATTAAAAGGCTTTAATTACTAATTCTGCAACTTTGAACAATTTCAGTTCAATACCAAGCAAATTTGAATGTTTTAATCTAAAATTATTCAACACTTATTAAGGCCTTCAATTCGAAATAAATTTGCAGAATCTTAAAGGCTTCAATTTCAAAATCTGGAAAATTCAATTTCTTCTTAAATATTGAAGAATTTAAACGTAAAATTACTCAATTATTAAGCTTTTCAATTTGAAACTGTCCAACTTTCATTACTTGAATTTCAAATTAATGAATTTGCAAAAACGTAATAAATCTATGGAACGGTTTAAACAACAATTGTTGAATTTCGAACACTATAGATTCAAAATGATCTAATTTATCATGTTTCGAGATAAAATGATTGAATTTTGAATGTCAGGAATACAAAATTCTTTGACTATTTTCCAATTTTTAATGTTCTGAATTTAACAATTAAGAAATACGAGATTTAAACAATTAAAATTGTCAAACTTAAGCCTTCAAAATTAAATAATTTTACAATACTTAGTCCTTAAAATTCAACAATTTGAAATTGGGAGTGTTTAAAGCTGTAAGACTTCCCACTTGGAATCACTGTCTTTTTCCGGATTTCTCCCGGTCTCAAAAAACTTGCAGCTCATTTCAGCTCACACGAATTAACTCCAAGGCATCGTAAATTGCAATTTGGGATAAAATTTTAGTGTTTCAACTGAAAAAGGTGAAAGGGTGGCACATTTCCAAAAACAGGTGAAATAGGTGCCAAAAGGTGAATAGGTGACTCTGAATAGGTGAATGTGATAACTGCATTCTGCATCTCTTCATTCATTCGAATAAATGAATAGGCGACTCTGTGATGACTGCATTCTGCATTACTTTGCAGATGAAATTTAGTTTTGACCACGCAGATTCAGAAATATAACAGAAGGGAGGAAAATGAGAAAAAAACATTGTTAAAAGTGGAATGTCTCACTGACAGTCATGAAAAAGCCATTTTAAAGGCCATTAAATATATTATAGGACATTTAACATTGTTAGATAAGTTTTGCTCTTTAAGACAAAAAAAATCCAGTCTAAGAAGAAATTCACTGTCACTTCCCGGTTAATTGCCCGATTCAGTGATTACTGGTTTCCCTGTTTATGAAACTTGGTGAACTTCTTTTCTATATCAATACATACCTTAATTCTTAATGTAGATTAAAGTATGTACTTTAAATATTACATAAAAAATCGAAAATTTCCTAATGATATACTTACAAATTTGGGTGCATTCACCTCTGAAAGAAGGAAATCAACAAAACAGCTGATTCAAGTAAATTAATTTTATTCTTAATTTATGATTAAAATACTCCACTCTCCCTCATTATTTACTTCTGTATACGAAACTAAAATTAAGATATAGTGATACGCGACTCATCTGCATAGAATTTAGAGTGGAATTTAAACATCATTAGCCAAAAGCATATGGCTAGAAAGAACCCAAAAATAATAAGTATACCAACTAGAAAAGTACCATATAACAACAAATCAACGTTTCTCTTCAGTTTCTACTCCAAAAAATTGATCAACTGTCAATTAAGTCACATAACCTTGCATCATTGTGGTCGAATTTCGGAGCAAGTTTTCTGTCGCAACGAGAATTGTCTCAGAAACTGGGACTGGTCATATTGTTTCGTGTCAAAAAGCAGCGGCCACAATCAGCAGCGAATAATCATTCTCGGACAAGGTAAAACGTGTATGCCTTCGCCTTGATATGGAAGTGGACCGTCCTGTTTTGACTTGTAAGTTGTGACGTTTCGCAACCACTGATCTCAGTCTTTTTTTAAAGAATAAAGTACAAGTAAAGAGTACCCATAAGCACAGCACAATTCACTCACGCGAGACGGAAAATGACGGAAAACCTCGGACTAGAGTAGAAAGGACATTTTTACGCAATTCTCGGGGAAATGAAAAAATTTCAGCCTCTCCACGGTCACTCTTGGTCACTGTTGGCCGTCTTTATAGACATTTTCACCGCAGTCCGCCATACTTCGTATTCCACTCCACCTCATCACTTCAAAAACACTTCACAACACTGTTTAGTCAATCTTTGGTTTAGTGCGTTCGTTCATAAATATAGGTCCGTCGCAGTCACAGTCGCTGCCGAACACAACAAAAAATAGCATCTGTCTTTTTCTTCATTAGGTGGCTAGCCTTTGGCACATGCCGTGTTCCATCCGTGTGCCAAATAGCTATCGAACCAGATTACAGTGTGATGTGTAATTGCATTGTGTGCGTGTATCCATCCTTCTATCCGCAATCGCAAAGGCGTTTTCCTACTGTACCTACTGTAATTCTAGTTAAGCCCATTTAAAATAAATTAGGAGTGTCTACGTACAAAGATATCTACATGTCCCTTTTTCTAAAAAAGAAAACAGTTTTGGCCAATTTTATCCCACCGATAAATTTAACTTGCAGTATTTCTTTCTAGGTTAGGAATTTTCACCTTTTTTCTTTAATAATTAATTACTACTTATTTTAATTGCCAAATTATCAAATAAAAATATATGCTTGAATTTAAAGTACTATAAAATATAATTTATAATAATCGTACGTTAAAATAAAAATTAAAATAGCTACATCAGCTTTCATACAATTTCAATTTTAAAAGGCAACTTTGGAATGTTTATAGTTTAAAATCATGAAATTTATTGAAAACCTTTTTGAAATATTTCTACCTTGAAGATTTGCAATTGAAGATTCTTTGATGTTGAATGTGTATAATTTAAAATGATGTAATTTTGAATGTTTTCTTTTTTTTAATAGTTCAATTTTGAAGATTTACAAATGAACACTCTTGAATTTTAAAGATGTATAAATGAAACTTTTTAAATTTTGCTGATTTTGAAGATCAAAAGTCAAGAGTTTTGAATTCTAAATCTTCCAAACTGAAGAAATTTCAAATAAAAATCATCAAAATTACAGAATTTCTAGGTATGAAACTTAAAATACGCATAATTTTTAATTGTATGTTTTCAAAATTAAAAACCATTTGATTTTAAAAATTCACAATTCAGTGTTCTACAATTTTTAACAGGCTTAATTTAAAATTCTGCAATTTTAAAAATATATCATTCCAAATTATTCAGATTTCAAAATTTATATTTCAAAGGTATGTAATTTTGAACGTTTTTTTTTCAATAGTTCAATTTTGAATATGTACAATCAAAAATTCTTCAATTTCGATTTTTTTAGAAAAGTTCAACTTTAAAGATCGAAAATTATTCAATTTTATAAATTTTCGATTTAAAAATCATCAATTTTTATGATTTTCAATTCAAGATTTATCAATTTGAAATGTTTACAATTTAAAATAATGTAATTTTGAATGATTTTTTGGAATCGTTCAATTTTGAAGATGTAAAATCGAAATTTATTCAATTTTATAGATTTGCAATGTAAAACTCATCAATTTTTATGATTTTCAATTGAAGATTAATTAATTTGGAATGTTTACAGCTTAAAATGTAATTTGAAAGGTTTTTTTGAAATATGGAGTTCAGTTCTGAAGATTTACAATGGAATTTTTTTCAATTTTGAATCTTTGCAATTGAGCACTCTTCAATATTTAATGTGTAAAATAGAAAATGATACATTTTTTATTTTATTTTTGGAATAGTTCAATTTTGAAAAATTTAAAATTGGAATTTATTTAATTTTTTAGATTTCCAATTGAAAATTCATCAATTTTAATGATTTCTAATTGTAGATTCATTCATTTGGAATGTTAATACTTTAAAATGATGTAATTAATTTTGAAGATTTCAATTGAAAATTATTCAATTTTCAAGATGTAAAATTTAAATTTATTCACTTTTATAGATTTGCAATTTAAAACTCATCATTTTTTATGATTTTCCAATGTAGATTCATTAATTTGAAATTTTTAGTTTAAAATGATGTATTTTTAAACGTTTTTTTACTTAAATTTTGAAGATTTAAATTGAAAATTATTCAATTTTATAAATTTGCAGTTTAAAATTCATCAATTTTTATGAGTTTCAGTTCAAGATTCATTCATTTGAAATGTTCACAGTTTAAAATAATGTAATTGAACGTTTTTTTTTTTGGCATATGTAGTTCAGTTTTTACGATTTACAATGAAAAATTCTTCAATTCTGAATATTTTCAATTGAAGACTCTTCAATATTTAATGTGTATAATAGAAAGTTATGGAATTTTGAACGCTTTTTTTTAAATAGATCAATTTTGAATATTTAAAATCGAAAATTATTTAATTTTATAGATTTGCAATCGTAAATTCTTGAATTGTGAACAGTAAAAACGACAGCCGTTGATCCTAAAGTCAGATAAAAATTATTGCTGTGTCAATATAACATGAGGAGAATTTGATATTTCAATTCAAACTAAAGAATTTCCATTCAATCGAAACAACCTTAAGTGGAAACAGAATTTTATAATACGTCAAACAGGAATTTAAATATGGACAAACTGAATGAATTTGAAGATTATAGTTCATTGTTGCTTTAATCAATATTTTCTCTTGTTTTTTTCCTCGCACTCGAATTTGAGGAAAAAATTCAACTGTTGAAATGAAAAAGTTTTAAAACTTAAATATTAAATCATTCAGAATTCAAAATTCCATAAAATTATGAAACCTTTTATAAATAAATTATTAAATAAACTATATAAATTTTTTATATATTGTTTACCTCTTTATATCTAAATCTACATGCGACCGTGCGGATCAGATAAAATACTCATACCTGAAAAGATCTTGAAATAAAGTTTTTATTTACGAATTTCCACACATCGGAAAAACAAAGAAGCAACACAATCTATACCTAATTTACTTTATTATTTCTTCATAAAACATTCACTTGGTGATACAATGTATCATGACAACCTTATACAGACAACCGATTCGACGTAACTAACAGCATAAAGCTAAAAACAAAAAAAAACTAAAAATGAAATGCATTTCATTTATATATTTGAATTATGAAATCAAACACTTCCATTAAACACAGCAAGAAAATCTCTTAACATTTTCATTACTTGTTAAATCCTGATCATAAAGAAAATGTAATTCAACACTTCAGTGCTTTAATACTTGAGGCAATTTACGTAACAAAATATTACTTCCATAAAAAAATTCTCTGCACTTCATCCAAGACATAATACATCTCTTTATTCATTCGATCGCATTGACGTCTGTGGATAGATGGGAATGTCACAATCCTCAATCAGTAGATAAATCACGAAACTAAAATATTACTACTAAGACTTAGTATCCTCCCCCGAATCCTCTTGCATTCCAGTTGCCTCCACCTCCACCACCTCTATTAAAACCTCCACCGACACCCCTATTAAAACCTCGGTTTCCGAAACTTCCACTATTTCCTCTGTAACCACCACCACCACCGAATCCACCTCCTCCTCTCATCAACTTTGATGGTGGGCCATCATCAGCAGCCGATGAAGCGAAACCAGTGGAATGTCCCCTTGGTGGTCTACGAGACTGGAATCCTCCTCCAGTTATCGGCTCCATTTCGTGGCGACAGGCATTCATTCCACAAAGGGATTTTATGACCGCGAGTACCTTTTCTTCCAGAGGACTAAGCTCAAGAATCGTTTCCGGATCCTTTGCCGCTCTGACAACCAGACTCTCCAAAGCTGGCCTTAGAGCGACAATCGCTGCTGCAGCTTCTGCGTTCATATCCAAATTGATCCAGTTGTCCAATCTGACGATTCCATCAACGTATTCAACCTTTCGCGAGCCGAAGAGCAACAAATGAATCGGAGAGACCATCGTCATTTGTTTACAGGACACAGCCCTCGTTCGAATCTGTAAAAAAGTCCAAATTAAAAACACATAAATTGCATTTACATCAATTAGTTCTAGCAGTTTGCCGAACAGCATAAAGGCACAAACAAGAAGTATTTACGACAGTGTACGAGAAAAAAAAATTGTACTAAAAAGCACTGGACTGCCTGAAAGCGAAGGCTGCAGGAAAAATTTCATAGAAATGATAAATTTATTTCATGGGATTGTAGTAAACAAGTTCCAGATATTTTACAAGACTGTTCGGTAAGCTAATAAAAAATAGATTCTCTATCGAAAAATACATACCTTCTCGCCAAAGACGAAGAATGGGAATGGAAAGTTCTGTTCGAAATTGCTGCAATTTACGGATGTTTTGTGAATCAAGGCAGCCTTGGATTCTGTCGTGAGTACTTTCCTCTTTTCCTTGTGGAAGCAGACATTAGGATAGAGTCCCATGCAGAGCAGAGCGGTGATGGTGTCGAGTCTGACATCTGCTCCTGCTTGATAATTCAATGGCGTCGGGCAAAGAGTTTCCTCAGGGAATCCTGCACTCGTAAGAAGAGCTTGTAACTGATTCTGAAAAATTGAAATACATTATTTTACTAATCGTCATTCAAGAGAATTTGCATTTTTCTTTCTGCCAAACAGTCTAGTGACAACGCTCTTCATATCAGTACATAGGTTCAGACTTTAGAGGCTCTAAACCAAGCCTCACCGGGGAGAAGAAATTTCAGGATTTTCCCTCACGGAGCAGATGTGGCGTTTCTACCGCTACGACTCCTCACTCAGCTGTAAGAGTGAGATAGAACTATTCCGTGCTGAATGAGGTGTCGTAGTGAGGATACTTCTCCTCCCTGGTGAGGCCTGCTCTAGACTATGAAGATGACTTTAAAAACATATTATTAAAAATATTTTTTGAAAAATATTCATCGACGTACTTTAGCTTCCCAGGTGACTCTCAAGGTCGGCAGACTCAAATTTTTCGAGTCGCAGAAGGCTTGTTCTGCATATTCGCCACCAGCTCTGGCTTCCTCCCAGGTTTGGAAAGCGTGAAGCATAGCGACGTGATCACTGTATCTTGCTCCAGCAAACCATTTTTGCTGAGTCGTTAGCCTCCTTGTGTCCGGACCCATGTTATAAACTTCTGGAAAGGTCGTGCTGTTCGCAGCCATTGTAGAAAGAGCATCTCCAACACGGAACATGCATCCAAGAAT
>JAUMHM010000049.1:9040136-9055465 GCA_032362435.1 Melikaiella ostensackeni
TTCTAATATAAAAAATGTTAGGCTTAAAAAAATCGTTCAATTTTCAATGTTTCTAACCTAAAATTGTTGAAGATGATATAATTTTGGACATTTACAAATTTATTGATTTATTCTTCATTTCAAAGCACAAAAAATGATAGCGTGGATTTGTATTTTTAACCAGAAATCTTTGAACTATGTATTTAATTTATACAAATTTAAAATGTTACAGTTTTAAGGCATTGAATATAAAATTGTTGAATTGAAATATTTTTTACTCTTTTGAAATCTTTGTGAAATATTTAAAAACTTTGCTAACTTTTTTGAAATTTTGGAAATCTTTCTGAAATCTTTGAATTCTTTGTGAACTTTTTGAAGTCTTTGCAAAATCTTTTGAAATATTCTGAAATATTTATGTAATCATTAAAATCCAAGACTGGCGGCGAAGACTTGCCAAGATAGGGCACCTTGTCACTTACTTGAGAAAAAAATTTGTCAATGCAAACAAAAATGTTTAAATGCTACAAAATTGTATATCCAACATTTCGGAATTTTAAAAACAGGAACATTATTTTTAATGTATTACAAAATTCGGGAGAGTTTAGTTTCTTCTCATTTCTCTCTTCTCCATGGGAGAAGCAAGAGAGTGATGCAAAAATAACGGTCTGCCGTTGTAGCTATAGAACAGCGAATGCTTATGACATATAATAATTGATCTGAATTTATTTAATTATCGTCCGCCGCTGTCCCTCCTCTCATATTTTCAGCAGATGAGTTTACTAGCGAGAAAGAACGATACCAGCGCGCCCTAGCAGATTAATTCCGCCGCGCACGTAGGATATATAACGCAAAGAAACGCGCGTGAAGTAAGTTTGATAATTCTATTTTCGCCGTGTTTTCATTATTTCATATGATTAATGTAAAGAGGTTTAAAATAGGTATAAATTAACTATATTCCTGTATTTACAATTTTACAATTATTTTTCTTAGAAGTTTATCAAAGTGTCTCGAAAACTGAAAATAAAAATGTATTAATTTTTAACCATATCTGTAAAGTATTTTAAAGTAGAGGATGCTTCTCCTAAATTGAAAAATTGTTCAATTTTTGAAACATAATTGAAATTAGATAATTTTAAGGTTTCAATTTTCAGGTTGTAAAATATTAAAGGTTTTACATTATTTAGATTGTAGACCTAAATACAAAAATTATTCAATTTTCGAAACCGAAATGTTTGACTTGGAAAAGTTTTAAATGTGATACATTCAAAATATAAAATTTCAAATTAAACTTTACAAAAATGAGCAGTTTAAATTTTGCAACACTTGCAAATTTCTAATTTCAGAACAAAAACATAAAAAATGAACAATTTAATATTGCTGCAGATCAGAAATAAATTTCAGCATCTTCTATTTTAAAATACTTTTCAGATATGAGATTCTTGGAAATTAAAAAAGAATAAATATGGTCGTTTTATTCTTGGTTTTTTTTTAAATTTCCAAGAACTTCGTAGTTGAATTTGAATGTTGGAAGCTGAGGAAGAAATCAAGTTTTGATTTAGTCTTAATTTAATTTCTTGAACTTTAATTTTAAAGGTATGGTTAAAAATTGAGAAATTTTTATTTTCATTTTTTCAGTCACTTTAATAAATTTCTAAGGAAATTTATTGTACAATTCTAAATAAAGGAACATACTCAATTTATATTTTGAACATTTTTACATTAATTATGTGTAACAATGAAAACAGGTCGTAAATAGAATCATCAAACTTATCTCACACGGGTTGCTTATTTCATTCGAATATACCCGCTCTGCGCGACAACACGCGCGTGGTATATCCCAAGCGCGCGTCAGAACTAATCCGCCAGGGTGCGCTGATATCGGTTTTCTCGTTAGTAAGCTCATCTCCTCAAATATTCAAAACTAAACAATTTGAACCTGAATTGTTTGAAATAGAAAGCCTTGAATCGTGAAAATTCCACAGTGCTAAATTCAAGCTTTGAACGTTACAGTTTTAATCGTTCCATGTTTTAAATTTTTTATTTGTGAGTAAAAGTATTTTTTGTGTGTATGAATAACAATTATTAATTTGAAACGACTCCAAATTAAAATGATTTAACTTCTAATATAAAAAGTGTTAGACTTGAAAAATAAAATCGTTCAATTTTTAATGTTTCTAACTTCAAATTGCTTAAGATGATATTAGTTTGAACATTTGCAAATTTGTTGATTTATTTTTCATTTTAAAGCACTTAAAATAACAGCGAAGATTTTTATTTTTAACTAGAAATTTTTGAACTATTCAATTTATAAAAATTAAAAATTAAAAATTTTGCAGTTTAACGGCATTGAATACAAAATTGTTCAATTGAAATATTTTTAACTGTTTTGCAATCTTTGAAATCTTTCTGAAATCTTTAAAATCTTTGCAAAATCTTTGAAATTGTTATGTTTTGAAATCTTTGAAATCTTTGTAAAATTTTTGAAAACTTTGTTAACTTTTTTGAAGTCTTTGAAATCTTTCTGAAATATATGAAATGTTTCTGAAATGTTTCAAATCTTTGTGGAATCTTTGAAATCTTCTGAAATATTTTGGAATCTTTGAAATCTTTTGGCATCATCACAACCTTTGCGAAATTTTTTAAATCTCTGTGAAATCTCCTGAAATCTTAGTGAAATTTTTTAAATCTTTATGTAATCATTCAAACCTTTGCGAAATATGTTGAAATCTTTGAAATCTTTGTGAAATTTTTTAAATCGTTGTGAAATATTTTGAAATTCTTTGAAATTTTTGAAATATTTAAAACCTTTGCCTGATCTTTGAAATCTTCTGAAATCTTTTGGAATCTTTGTGAAATCTTTGAAATCTAAAAATGTTCAATTGAAACATTTTGAAAGCTTCCATTTTATAGGTTCAAATTACTGAGCATTTGAATTAAAAATTTGTATAGTTTCCATTTTGAATCTTCAAAATTTCAAAGAGTTCCACTTTGAGTACTTTAATTTGCAGTTCAGTTTTGATTACTTCAAATAAAAACATTTTCAGCTTTATGAGTTCGAATGTTTTAATTGCAATGACCGTGAACAATTTTTGTAAACCAAGGAAAACCGGGAATTTTTTTCCTCGATTAAATCGGCCACTCAGTATTGAGATTAACGTAATAATTTCTAACTAAAAACAAAAAAAAATGAGTTTCGGGCATTAAATCTGACAATGTAGAAACCCAAAAAGAAATAAAATTTAAAATGCAGTTCAAGATTAGGTGCTTCAAGGTTGATAAGAAAACCTCACATAAGGCATTCAAATTTGAAAGTTTCAAGCGATTGCTTTAATTATCCTAATTATATATATAAATGAATGGGAATAAAAATTTTCCAGAATTGATTGTGCAAATGCAAATGTTTCCAAATCATGAATAATTGAAAAGAAGACTAATAAGAGAATAATGAAAGGTTTAAATGGGGAATTTAAAGGTACCATATTTTTTATAAAATTGTATTCGGAACCTTATCAGTTATAATAATTCTTCACTCCCAATGAAAAAAGAAATAAAGAAAAGCCCTAATTTTTTCAAAAAATTACTTTATTTTCGCATAATGGGCACATAGTACTGTATAGAAAAAGAGTATATGCTATACATCAATATTTCCGCTGAAAGAAGTGATTATTCGATTAATCAAGCCAACTAAATCTTAGATACTTTCAAATTTAACAAAACTTCAACTGAACTTTTCAACTTTTTATATATAAAATAATAAAGTAGTTGAACTTTATTCTGTAGGTCGACAAGCTATGCAGTAACTATATAATAAAATTATAAAATTATGAAGCTTTCGCCTCGTAGGAAGAATTCGGTTATGAAACCAATTTTGTAGTCGAAAACAAATTCTTTTTAACAATTGACACCGTCAGTAATTTCTGGAATTACCTATTACTTTCAGGCTCTGTATATTTGTATAAAATAAATATGATTTGAATATTTTTTATTTGATTTCATTCTCAGTCAGAAAATCTTGAAACCAGAAGTGTCAGAAATTAATATTTTGATGTTTATATAAAAATTGCTTCGATCTTTAAATTTTTTACATGTGTCGAGTATTTCCGAAACCACCATGTCCAGATTGACTTGCACCTTTGTTGAATCCCATTTGCAAATTCAACTGGCCTTCGCTAGCACGAAGTTGATCTTCAGTGAATGTTCTAAAAAAAATAATAATATTAATGATTATTCAAATTTTCAAATAGGGTAAAAATTTAATAATAAATAATTCAGATATAAAAATTAAAGCAAACCTCTTGTTCTCGTCGGCCATTTTGGGTCCTAGCCTTGGTCCATTGTACTCAGGATGTTTCTGCGTCTATTAACAAATTTATAAAATTAAAATTTATAAATAATTAAAATGTTTTTCAACAAAATAAATATAAAATGCAGGCACTTTTCTTTCAAAAATATATCTGGAATCTTAGTTTCATTTAAATAACTTAATTTAGGGGACCGTTTTATAATATTCAGAAAATTTAGAAAATCGAGGATTCTTTTTTAATATTCGAGAAAAATACTTACGAGCCTTCCAAGGGCGTAAAGGCAGAGAGTGACTTGGGGGATGTTTCGCCTTTCGAAAAGATCAGCTGTTTGGAAAATTTCCTCCTGTGGTACTCCGTAGTTTTTAATTGCCGCTTGGAATCTGTAATTTGAATTAATGTATTACTTTTATTAAAGTTTTGTTTTAATCTAGTCTAAAAGATTTTTTGAGATCCTTTTTGAAAAATATATACATTATTTTATAAACAAAAAATTAATCTCACCGCTGGACATTCTCCATAAGTTGGAAGTTTGTTCCCTTTGTTTGAATTTTCTTAACTGAGCCTGGGGCGATTTTGTTAATAAGTTGGCAAAGGATAACTCCATCCTTAAGGATGTCTTCGTATTCTCCAGGTGGCAATTTTTCACCAAGAACATCCTGAATCCAGGACAAAACCTCAGCTTCTTGTTCCTTGTTACGAGCCTAAAAATGTAAATTTATTATTAATATTATTATTGACTTTTTATAAAAGTTTCGTGATGTTCATATAAAAAAAGTGATAGAAAATATTCTCTATTTAAAATTGAGTAATAATACATTTTTTGACTGAAAATTGAAGTAATTTTCCGTGAGTTACTTTTGTCTTTTTAATGTTTATATTGACAACAAGTTTAGCAACTTTTTTAGGAGTATCTAATAAATCGTCACGCTTTGACGCGATTCATGTTAAACGCGTGGAACCCTGACAGTTTAAAAATGTCCAGTTCAAAAATAGAGTTGCTTCAGGAATTGGGCTACTGACGTAAACAGCTGTCAAAAATAAATTCATGTGTTAAAATATCGAGCTTTTACCAATTTCTTTGATCAAACATTTGAAATTTATGTCCTATTTTCTTGTCAAATATTAAGAAAGCAGTTTCTATTTTCCAAAAGCAAAACTTGTAAAATTAAATATTGGTTTAAATATTTCATCTTTGCATCATGAAAATAATTATTTCTGAAATTGAAAAATTCATTGAATATTGAATTATGCAAGGTTTTATTTATTATTTTGCGAATTGGTTCCTAACTTTTAGATGAAGAAATCCAAAATTAGGATCGTTGACAGGGCTAATTTTTCATGGAGTAAAATTTGTTAATAATTTGACATTATTATCGTTTTATGCCAGGGTCTTTGAGTGACGCAAGTTGGATGTGGCATCATCCTGTCGACGATAAATTAGTATTTATAGCAGAAAGAAACCAAAACGCTTAGCGCGAAGCGATTACTATATGCAACGCTATATACTGTTTGGACATTACACGCTTCACGGATATCCGCACACAAACAACCTTACTTAGTCCCGCGATATTTTGGGAAATGAAAAATTTCCTTCGTGCAGCTGCCAATACTCAACGGAAATCCTTGCGCAACTTATGTTGACGGCTTTGCCCCAAGTCAATTTTATTTTGAAAAAAGCCTCGTAAATCGACCCACCAAAAGCTTTAACAGCTTTGACTCAACGCCTGGCCATTATTTTTCAAATTTTGCCTACCCGAAAATATTTGCCCCCTTTCTTAAACTATTGCGAATTATTTATGTCGAGGCCAACTTTAAAAATTGGGATTGAAAAAGATTTGTTGAATCTATAATAATAAATTTCGTGGCTTCCTAATGTTGTCCTTCCGTCCGTTTAACATGAATTTGCTGAATTTCTAAATTCTTTTGACCAGAAAGAAAAAAAAATCAACCCAATTGTTCAATTTTCTACAAAACAGTTGAATTTTCAACCCAAAAATATGAATTTTCAACAAAAAAATTAATTTTCTACCAAATAGTTGAATTAACTACCAAAATAATTGAATCCTTAACCAAAACAGATCAATTTTCAACCAAACAGTTCAATTTTTAACCAAAAAAGATGAAATTCTACCAAAAGAGCTCGATTTTTAAACCATAAAACAAACTTTCAACACAAGAGTTGAATTTTCAACCAAGACAGATTTTTCGACCAAGAAAGATAAAAAATTCAACCAAAATAGTTGAATTTTCAACCCAAAAAGATGAATCTTCATCAAAACAATTGAATTTTCAACAAAATAATTAAATTTATAACCAAATAGTTGAATGTCCAACCAAAAATATAAATATTTTCACCCATGAAAATTAAATTTTTACCAATAAAAGACGATTTTTCAATAAAATACATGAATTTTGAACCAAATAGTTGAATTTTTAACTAAAAAAGATAAATTTTTAGTTAAAAGAATTAATTCTCAACCGAAAGAAAACTAATTTTCAACCACTGAGATTATTCTTTAATAAAAAAAAGAATTCGTAACAAAGTAGTACTACTTTCAACCATGTAGTTGAATTTTTAACCAAAAAAAATAAAATTTTTACCAAAAAAGCTTGATTTTTAAACCAAAAAACAAATTTTTAACACAAGTGTTGAATTTTCAACCAAGAAAGATTTTTCGGCCAAGAATGAGAAAAAATTCAACCAAAATAGTTAAATTTTCAACCCAAAAAGATGAACCTTCAAAAAAACAATTGAATTTTCAACAAAATAATAAAATTTATAACCAAATAGTTAAATTTTCTACCAAAACGATGAATATTTTCAACCAAGAAAAATAATTTTCTACCGAAAAAGATGAATCTTCAACAAAATACATGAATTTTCAACCAAAAATGGAATAGTTAAATTTTGCATTGAAAAAATGAATTTTCAACAAAATACTCAAATTTTTAACCAAAGAAATGAATTTTCAACTAAAATGCTGAATTTTGAACAAAATAGTTGATTCTTCAACTAAAACAGATTAATTTTCAACTAAACAGTTGTATTTTTTGCCAAGAAAAGAATGAAATTTGTACCAGAAAAGATGAGATTTCAAACAAAATTCACGAATTTTTAACAAAAGAGTTGACTTTACAACCAAGAAAGAATTTCGAGTCAAGAAAGAAAACAAATTTCAACCGACTTGTGGAATTTTCAAGCCAAAAAAACGAATTTTCTATAAAAGAGTTAAATTTTCAACAAAAGAGTTATTTTTCTACCAAAATTGATGAATTTTTTCCAAAATAGTTGAATCCATAGCCAAAACAGGTTCATTTTCAACCAGACAGTTGCATTTTTAACCAAAATAGATGAAATTTCTAACAAAAAGCTAAATTTTTAAACCAAAAAGACGAATTTTTAACGAGAGTTGAATTTTCAAACAAAGAAAGGTTTTTTGGTTAAGAAAGAAAAAATGCAATCACATTGTTGAAGTTTCAAGCCAATAAGGCAAATTTTCTACATTAATTTTTACATTAATTCCTTCAATATTTTTCTATTATTTATTTTAATGCTGATTATCCTATAATCGTTTAGTATATAATTATTTACCTGTAGAAATTTGAAGAAAAAAAGCGAATTTTGTATTACAAATGTTATATTTACATAATTTGACATGAGAGTTTAATAAATAAACATTTCAATCCATAAAAATTTTTTTTTTTAATGTTTAGGTGAAAATCACTTTTGAAGCAATGTTACACGCGTGCTATAGCGCGCGCATATTATGCTTGTTTATAAATAACTAAGAAATTCTTGGGAATTAAAGAAACCAAGAATCAAACGAATAAATTTGTCAACACACTTTTTTTTGTGAATTTGAATAGAGACATTTAAGAGTGTTATTTACAAGAATTTTGTGTTTAAATTTAAATGTTGGACGTTAAAGAAGAATATAAATTTTGCTTTCTTCTGAATTTAATTTCTTAAATTCTTATAAATAACTGAAAATATTTATCGATAATAGTAATTTTATTTTAGGATAAAAGAGTAATGCACGTTTTACATAAAGTACGGTCAAGATTTCAAACAAATCGAAGTTGGAAAAATTTTTGGCAAACAGTGACATAAATTGCATTGGGAGGCATTGCACTGTATTTGGGAATTTATCGCATGTATAGGCAATTAGTCGTGAGTTATGAAAAAAGTTTGAAGAAAAAATTATTTATTTTCAAATAGGCTTAACGATCTGCTAATTTGCTCCCTTGTTTATTTGAATTAACTAAACATAGTTTAAGAAATCTGTTTATAAAATCAATTGCGAAATGAGCGTGTAATATTAATGTTGAAAAATATTGTTACCAACATAAACAATTGTTATTTTTGTTTCTATTTAAATGTTATTTTGGATTAATTATTCGTGAAACGGAAATGTGCCTAATGTCATTCCGAGACTTCCGATCGTAGTGGAGATGAGAGTCAGTAAAAAGATACACCAAAATAGCACATCAGAAAAAAAAATTTCTTGAACCAACAAAACTCTTTTTTGGATACAATTGAAAATTTGGTTGAATCAAACAAATTTTGATTGATTCATCAAGAGATTTGATTCACCCAACCAAAGTTTTTGGTTGAATCAACCAAATACTCCAAATACCAAAATACAAATATTTTGTTGTCCATATAATAATCATATTCTATGCTTGAACAAGCCAAAATTTTGTTGATTTAACCAAATCGTTTTCTGAGTGCATTTTCGTAGATTGTTTGGAATTTTTATGTAAGCTTAAAAGTTTTTTTTATATTTCCAATATTTATGGAATTAATAATAAAAAGATTACAAATGTTTTCCTTGTACTCCTTTTTTTTTCAAATGATATTTCGAGCTTCAAAATTGCGAATTTGTTAATCGGATATAAATAAGTCATAATGTTATTTAGATTTCGAAATCGACCTCGTGATCAGTATTTTAAACTCACGAGTCACTTTTCATTTAACTTGAAAAATTAAAATATATAAAATTACATTTCGGGATATTTTTGAACATTTTGAAATAATAATATTGTAATTGAAAAAAATTCCAAAAAATAAAAAATTAATGTAGTCACAGTTGTAAACAAACGATGCACATTCACAAATCACGATTTAATCCCAAAAACGTCCACTGTGATAATTATGATTGATTTTCCGCGCGCGAAATTCAAAATTTTGAAATGATTAGAACGTACCGGCATTTTTGTGGTGTTGGTCTAGTGTGTGATAAAATGTAAATGAGAGAGACTTTTTGAACGATCTTGTCGAGTCGCAGGGTAACTAAGAACGACGCTGGGCGTCGCGATGCTATATGGCACCATCCCCTCCTCGGAACATTTCTAATGATCTTCAGGGGCCAAAATTTTTGGCATCCTGCCCATTGGGTATTCCCACACCCCCGCACTCTTCCAGACAAAAACACCGACACCACGGTCGACATGAAAGACATGCTATAATTATTACAAAGTACTTGACACACCGCGAGAATTTTGGGAGATGAAGTTTTTCAAGGGAAAGAAGTATGAGGCCAATGTTGAGGAATCTTGGAAACACGTGTAACCATATTTTCCTATTCGTTTTCGAGACACTTGCACCACCTGTGATGTGTGTAGAAGATAATATTTACAGTCTAAAAAATTATTGTTAGCTTAAAATGTTTTTGTCATGTAAAAATATATGAAGTTATAACAGAGTTACGAAGGGGGCTTAGTATCAGGGTGGCCGCTGGATCGGGAAACCGGGAAAATCGAGAAATGACCGGGAATTTTCGGGAAAACCCAGGAAATGTCAGTGGATATATTTTTTGACCGAAAATTTCAGGAAGTTTTAGAAGAAAATCTATTCAATCACTTAAAATATAACAAATTGTATTTATTATATTTAAAATAAGGTCGATTTCTACTTTTTTTCTAATGTTGAACTCAAATTGTTAACTTTCTCAGTTATGAAATCCTTCAGTTTACAATGGGTGATTCTGAACTCTTTTACTTTAAAAATTTCCCATTTTAGGTCTTCATTTTTAAGCCTACATTTTCAATTTGAAGAATTTAAAAATGTGGTTTTGAAGTCGTAAACAATTAAAAATTCAAAGCATTTGAAATTGAAAATTTTTTGTAAAAAACGTTTAAAGTTGATCAACAGTGTTTGACGCGTTACTAGTGGCGCGTTATCAGAAACATTACATTCTTTTAGTAATGGTAACTGTAACGCGTTACAATTTTCGGGTAACGGCAATATAAAGTAACGTTCATTACTGTGCGTTACTTAATGAAATTTTTAAATGGTATTTGTACCAAAAATTTTCTTACTCATGAAACTGGGCGTGGAATGAAAGAAAAGTACTAAAAAATTCTAATATTGTGGAAACGTTATTTTGTGCAAAAAGAAAAACACTCCAAATATTTAAAAATCGGTGAATATCTTCTTCCCATTAGGATTGACATTTTTTACTTTGGGATTATTTAATCAAGGAATATTAGATCCAAAAAATGAAAAAAAAATTTTGCTAAAAAGTATCTAACTTGGATATATCTCATTCCAATAATTTTTTTACTTCCTTTATTTATATTTGAAAGCGATGCTTACAAAGCTTAGATAGAATTTGTTAATTAATAAAAATGGCCAAATCGAGAAAATAATCAAACAAGTGCTTTAAAAAACATTTTCCAACCCTAAGACGATTTTTGATCCATTCATCAATGCTCACTAAAAAAACGAGCGAATAAAAAGAATTGTTCGTTTCAATCATCTTCATAAATTAATGTTTTGAATAATAAATATTGTTTCAATTGCCTTGTTTTTTCTAAAGAAATTCGTTTAATAAGAAAGAAAAAGAATAAAATAATAAAAAATTTAATTCTATAATAAGCGAGGCTAAAGATATTATCTCAGAAAAAAATGTGTACTTTACTCTTCTTCAAAGACAAGGTACAATATTTATTTTTTGTTTCTGCATAGCAGGATCCATCCTTATTGTAAAAATGTTTTATTTTTGTGATGGACATTTTGAAGAACTAGTTTTATTAAAGGAAAAATAAATTCTATGTAAAGTTTGTAACTTAGAATCAATAATGGTGTAAACTTAGAACAGTTTACATATTATTAAGGCAACATTCTTTTTTATTTTACGTAAATCGAAATATAATTAAAATTTTTTTAAATACCTAATTAAAAAAACAAACAGTCTTAAGCTTTTGGGAATTTAAAATTATGAATTAAATGTGTAATAAAAAATGTAACGGCAAAGTAACTCGTTACTTTTTTTCAGTAACGGTAATGTTAACGCGTTACTTTTGACTAATAACGTTTCAAACACTGTGGGTCAACTGTAAATATAAATTAATCAATGATTTTTTAAATTGAACTGTAGTTCAAATATTCAAAATTCAACTGTTTCAATTCGATTGAAATCCGATTGAAACTTTATAAATTATTTTCAAATAATTTTGAATTAATGGATTCATAATTGAATATCCAAATTAAAATTTTTTAATTTAAAGAAGAGAACAATTTTTTAATATTTAGCAATATTTGACTGATAATTTAAAATGAGCATTTATGAATCAAATATTAAAAATTAAACAATTTGTACCTGAATTGTTTGAAAGAGAAAGCCTTGAATCGTTGAAATTTCAGAATGCTATAAATTTAAACTTTGAACGTTACAATTTTAATTCTCCATTTTTAAAATTGTTTGTTAGTGAGTGAAAGTATTTATTTTTGATGTATAAATAACAATGATTAATTTGGAGCGACTTAAAATAAAAATAATTTAACTTCTAAAAAGTGTTAAGTTTAAAAAAAGTAAAATCGTTCAGTTTTTAATGTTTCTAACTTAATTTTGCTTAAAATGATATATTTCGAACATTTACAAAATTATTCATTCATTATTTAATTTGGAGCATTGAAAATGGTAGTGTGGATTTATATTTTTTAACCAGAAATGCAGAAATCTTTGAACTGCTAAATTAATAAAAGTTAAAAATTTTTTATTTTGCAGCTTAATGCGGCATTTAAAATTGTTCAAAAAGTGTTAAAAGCTTCCATTTCATACGTATACATTATTGATCATTTGAATAAAAAATTTCTGATTCAAAAATTTATTAAGCTTCAATTTTGAAAGTTTGAAATTCAAAAGAGTTCCACTTTGAGTGCTTCAATTTGCAGTTCAGTTTTGACTACTTCAAATAAAAATATTTTCAGTTTAAACAAAACTATCCCTGGTGTGAGTATATTAAATTACAATATATGAAAATTGTAATTTTTTGTAAAAATGTTGTAAAAGTGTTCGAATTCTAGGAAAAATTGTAGTTTCTAGTGGCATTTTTTTGGTAAATTTCCATAATTTTTTACGATTTATTTAAAAACAATAAGAGGAATGTAACAGAAGTTATACAATTTTCTGCTAGAATTCGGACACTTTCACAAAATTCTGAAAAAAGTTACTATTTTCACGCATTGTAATTTATTGTATTTTATTGTAGGAATATATTGCCACCAGGGTATTCAGAAATATAATTTGAGAAAAACAGATAATTCTATTTTCTTCGGATACTTTTAAAATTTTTCTTGTAGATGTAAGTGATGCTAAGAAAAAAACGTGTTGAGATTCTAAATTAAGAATTTGAAACTGCAGTTTCCTGTTATTCTTTTTTGACGTATCATTTTTCTTGAAGTTGAAAATAGATTCATATAAATGGAAATTTTTTTCTCGTCTTTACATATTATGTTTATTGGAAATTCATTTCCAAACTCATTAACGTGTTTGTTCATTTTATTAATATTAATATTATTGATAAAATGAGAAACTCTGTCAAGACATTTATAAATTTGATTTGATGAAAATGAAACATGCACTCAGAAAATTATTTGGTTGAATCAACAAAATTTTTGTTGGTTTAACCATAGAATATGGTTATTATATGGAAAAAAAATATCTGGTTGATCCAACCAATTTTTTTGATTGTTTAAACCAAATTTTTTGATAGATGGTGTATTTGGTTGATTCCACCAAAAGATTTGATTCGGTCAATCAAACATTTTGTCAAAATTTGTTTGATTCAACCAAATTTTTATGTATATCCAAGAAAACAGTTTTTTTTTGGTTCAAGAACTATTTTTTCTAAGGGCGACAAAAATTAGATTGTTCAACATTCTGTTATTTGTTTAGACGTCTGACAAATGTTTGATATCAATTGCTATTTTTATATTAATAGAACAAAGGTCCAGATTTTGAATTTATAGCAGCAACAAAAATAAAAGGAAATGCTTTCATTGATAATTTTTTAATCTATACGTTTTTAATTCTGCGATCGATTAAATATTTGTACAGTTGGCTTATAAAAATAAACTTTGATTTTTTAGACCTAGCTTTTTTGCTTTAATAATTAATTAACAAAACGGGAAAATAAATATTATTATATTCACATAATTTTTCGGTAGCTTAAAATTCAAAAAAATCAAAAATTAAATTAAAACAAATCAAAAGAAATAGACATTGAGTTGTGTAATCGAAAAGTTGTGTAATACATATATAAAGAGAAAATAGCTGGGTTTTCCATTCAGTGAAACGTGAGATTTACATCAGCTGTCTGATATAACTGAGCTGATTTTGAGGTTGAGACACATAAAAATTTAATGTCTTCAACGTGTGTTGAGTCTGCCTTTTCGAAATTTGAGGAATTTATTATATACTTAAATTCATTGTTAAAATAAAATATATTTGAAAAAATATCATTTAATGATACTTCTATTCAGAAAAATGTTAGAAATTTCAATTTAATCTTATAAGTATCAACAATATATTTACAGAGCATTTTTATTCAAATTAGATCACACTAATAATGTCTTTTATGTAATAACTATAATTATAGAAACATATTGTTTTATTAAACGTTTTACTTTCCAGGAAGTGAAAATACGGAGAAGCTAAGTTAGTCCGAGGGCTCGTTTGCTTTTAGATCGTAATTAGATTGCAATATGGGTCATAATAACCAAATCGTATTTCAGTTTTAGCACATCTCGTATTAAGGAAGAGGCAGTTGATTAATTTATGGAACATAAATTTTATTGCTCTTTTAGCGCATTAACGAGGTCAGTGCTCTCTTAAAAATCTACAAAATCGTATAATCGAACTATTTGAGCTAATAAAAAGAATTTCTCGTTTGACATCTGAAAAAAGAAAAAAAGACAAAATTTTTGAAACATGTAATATCTTCTGTTCGGTATTAGAATTTGACAATTAAAAATTTTTGAAATTAAAATAATGACGAATTTTTATTAGCGTATTGGGAATTGCCCCGCTTAGCCCTCTTTGGAATATTGGTCCCTGTCAGGGGCATGCCATGTGGGCAATCCAAAGGGGAGGCCCCACGAGAGACCTCGCAGGTGGCCCTGCTCGTTTGCCCTTACGGTCGATCGGTTAAAATTTCCAAGTCCAAAGGGTTAATATTTTTTTTAATACTACAAATTTTGATGTTCGATAAGTTCAGATTTACATAAAATGCATTTTTGTTAAAAGTTTGATGACATTTTTTCTGAAGCTAAACTTTGAAATCTGCGGGGGCCGTACTTGTTATCGTTATGCCTCATTTTACAAAAATCAAACGATTTTTGTTGTTATAATAAATTGTCTTTTGTGACAAATAGTGACAATATCTCATCCAAATGTTGCTTATTGAAAATAAAAATAATTCCAACAAATTTTGATGCGCGTGTGGAGTGCTTGCCTGCAAAAATTATAAACATTGTGGTAAGTTATTCAAAAGGAAAACGGGAGTCTGATAAGATGCTGGTCATGAGTTCAAGTCCCGGTCGAGACACTGATATTATTTTTTTTATTTTTAAATTTTTATAATGTTAACATTTCATGTATATTTATCAAAATATGCTTAAATTTTATGAGAGAACAATTATTAAAGGTGTTTTTGAACATTTTTAATATGCCCGCCTTCGACAGACATACGAGGTGTGATCAAAAAATAAGGTGACTTTTCAAATTTCGCGGGCTACGTCTGTTCGATCTTCAATTTTTT
>JAUMHM010000049.1:9059912-9070347 GCA_032362435.1 Melikaiella ostensackeni
GGCGAAAAATATAAGGTATTCTGGAACTATACAATTTGATCAGCACACTGCATAGTCACAAAATGATTTGTACTAAATCCCTACAAACACACGTTCGATTTAAGACTTTTGGAGGGAAATCGCGTTTCATATGAGCCGGGTACAGTCGGTCAGCTGACCCGCATTCTTATTCAAGAATATTAGAATTTCATACATTTCTTATAACTTATGTTACTTCAAATACTTATTTTTGACGATATTTTTTACAAAACTTGTTATTGATCATTATTACTTTTTCACACTTACAGTTTTCAAACAGTAAATAAGACCGTTTCTAAATGTCAATACTAATTTTTGCTCGCTCAAGTTTATAATAATACGTTCAAAAATAAAATCATCTCTTATTATAGTAGAGGAATCTTCATAACAGTACGTCGATTATCCCTAAATTCTTACATTTTACTTTAATTATAGGTATAGAATGAATCAAATATTGATATCAAAAGTCTCTCCGTGTATTTTGTTTGGGGCATACATTTTTACCTTAATTTATAAACAGCCAAAAGATGGCTGTTTATTGTGTAAATATGTTTTGTGTAAATATTGTTCGAAGTATGTTTATGAATTAGCAATTTTTAGAAATATGTGATTGCTTGGATTATTACTTTTTGGATTTGAAAAATAAATTATTTGATGAGGTTGCTTCTGAATTAAAAACAATTCTTTTTTAATTCACAGGTTGCTGGTAAACGAGAGCCAGAGAAGGAAGCTGAAGCCCAACAATGGATCGAAAGAGTCATTGGAGAAAGATTCCCCCCTGGTGAGTTTTGTCAAAATAATTTACCGACATAATTTTTTTTACAGAATATTTTATAGTATGTTTAATTATTTTGAAATTATTTCGGCTTGTTTAGACTGATAGGTTACGCAGGTTTCGAATCATGGGAATATTTTTATGAGTTTAATATATTTGATTCCACCAAAAACACTACGTGTGAAAAAATTCCGCAGTAAATGACTATTAATATTTTGTTTATTTATGTTAAAAGTAATCAAAGTTGTGAAATCAAAAAAGAAAGCCTAGTACGAATAATAGAAAATTTGCAAAAAGAAGCGTTTTTAAATAAAAGGGAATAGTTCAGTGAATTAATTTATTAAATAGTTTGTTTATTTGATAAAAAAATAATACTTTAGAGGAATAAAAAAACATCTGTCGGGTCTGTAATATAATTATTATTTATTATTGTTATATTGGCATGCTTATTGTTATTATTTAAAGACAATAAAAGGCCCGCCAAGTTTTGTTTGTTCCTCTAAACTTTTACCTTTTCTACCTTTCGTAATAATAACAAATCCACAAACAGTAATAAATTCTTCAGTTAATAAACTTACAGTCGATTTTTTCTTAAGCATTTTTGAAAATTTTTGGGTCAACGGATTTCTCCAATTTTCAATAAATATCATTCAAATTTATAGAATAATTATTATGAACAATTTTCTCCAATAATCTGGTAAAAACTCAGTATAACTTAGGCTCAGTCGATGATAGGTTTGTGTGTGCATATTATGAAAATTGTTAATTTTTTAACATAATTTGAAATCTAACTCTGTACTGTTAAAAATTTCTGTTGGAATTTTACATTAAATGTATTGGAAGTTTATTTCCGAGACGCAAGGTAATGTTCCATTTACATGATATTGTAGTTTTCAAGTGCTTGTATTCTAATATTGTCATACATGTATTGTAAAATTATCATACATGTGATGTCATGTTGCGGAAGAAAGTTTAAAAAAATCAATCGATTGGTTTTGGCCGCAGGTGGGTTTACATGTTGAAAAACCTTAAAAAATGACTGAAAAATTTTCAATACATATCAATGTATTTCAAATTCCTTAAAACAACGTTTAGAATATGATGACATCTTTCTAAAAAAAAGTTCGAGTTTAATAGTTTATTTGGTAAAAGCTTGTAAGCTGTACCTATTGCTGTGCATTTGAAATATCTCAGTTTTAACTCTTCTTTCTTCAACGGATGCAATTGCGAATTTCTTTTGTCCTGATTAATATGATAAAATCGTAAAATAACATGTGATTGTTAAAGTTTTATAATCATTGAAACAAAATTATAGCCTGTAGACGAATTTTTCTTAAGAGATTTTTTTAATTGAAAATTCGGTTATAGTTTATTTTTTAATTTTCATTTAATATCTTCTAAACTTATAGAATTTTTGTATACTTTGATGTGTTCTGTGTACCTACCAAGTTTGGGCAAAATATCTCATAAATTGACTAAGATATTTCACTTTTAGTGTTCAAAATCATTTATGTTACCGATAATAATTTCCGGTAGCGATTTTTTTCTTTTTCGTATTTCGTCATTCATGACACATTTTTTTCTCGTATGGGTATTTAGAATCTTTTTCTACTTTTTTTTTAGTACTTGGCGGTGATTCGTTACCGCGAATCATGATTTAAAAATCCGCTTTTAATTAGTTTTCTGTTATTGAGGATATTTAAAATAATAAAAGAATATAATATCAAGATTAGAATAAATATCTAATACATTTCTTATTTAACATATTCCGGAAATGTATTTTTTGCTTTAGTGATTTTTAAAGTGCAGAAAAGCAAGGTTCGTTAACTGAAGTATGACCATCTGTGTTGTCTTACGCCATTGTAGTGTAATATTGATTTTCACACCCTCCGAAAGCTCTTGTGTAGTTATATCGATATTACACCCCCGCGATTAGATAACTTCACTTTTGTATGGAATCCTGATCTCCGGAGGCGGAAGACTGCAAGCCCTTTGATTTTATATGTTAGAAACAGAAGCTGTCCTTCAATTAATTAGCTACTTGTGATCAACATAAGCAATCGCTCTTCCTTTTCTTCCAAATGTTATTTAAATAATTGTTTACATGATAAATTAAAATAAACAAGGCCCGTACTACATTTAGCTAGGTATTAATAACATTATAAATGAAATTAATTACTTATTCTATCAAAAAATAAAAAAAATAAATCATAGTTATCTTGAGTTATACAAGTAATATAAATACCAAACTAGAATTCAATCAAAATTATCATGAATTATTTTACAAATTTAATTGAGAATGTAAGAAAGTTCTTAATTCCCTCTTCTGAGGGATAGAAGTGAAACAAAAGAAATGTTTGCTAATTACATAATTCAATGATTATTTAGAAAAAAAATGTTAATTTATAAAGTATGGGAATAGTTTAGGTTTATCTTGTATGAATTCCTAATCATGAGAGGCGTGAAATACTGAAAGCAGTAGCTATAACCACCCCCGTTAGAATTATATCCAATAGTCGACCAGATACCAACTCCTCTAGTATGAAACCCGGATAGAGCTGTCGGGACGCGTGACGTCGAAAGGTTAAATTTTTCCATAGGTCAGTTTTCCACATCTAGCATGTTACAAACTGAAAACTGTAATGAAATTCTCAAAATTATTTATTAACAAATTTTTTAAAAATTGTACAAAAGAAGAAATGGCTTAAATGTTTAAATTATTTGTATTATTCCATCAAAATAATTAACAGAGACTTTATCAAATTTAAATAGAATTTAAACTCTTTTGCATTTTTGAAGATTTTATAGACCTCTTTCTTCATTTATAAATTTATTTAATTATTCAGAACGAATAATCAATAGTTATAATAAATATTTCAAAAACTCCAAAGAGGCGACATTTTTATTTCAGATGTTTAGATTAGAAGTGTTGAATGAATGGAAGATGGGGATGAATGGACAATCCACCCCTAAAATCTGGAGGGGTTGTTCAACCCTCCTTTGAGTTTTACTCTCCTGGTAAAACGCGCGCTTCGTTACGTCACTGAGCTACCCTCGTAGCCGTACGTAGAATTTTGTGGTCACGTGACATCAACCCCTACAGAGAACATAAACCCCTGGTCGGGTAAACATGCCGAGCGTCGACGCAATCGTAGACGAAAATGTCGTCTATTACAAAATGAAGTCCACTTTATCTGTATTCAATATTGTTCTTATTTGATTAAGTTTTATTAAATTAATAACAATATTCTTCGAATTTATTCATTCATTCACTTTGACCACATTTAAAGTCCATGTTTACACTCGCTTTCCGTGTTTTTTGTCTCGCGACTTTTTCTGTGATAACAATTTGACAGCGATATTAGGAGTCAGTTTGACATCTTATAAAAGACTGATTTGATATGAAATAGGGCAGACTGACCCTGGTGATGTATGGAATTGTTTACCAAGGCAAAATATGAGACGTGTATTTTTTTTTAAATTGTGAAAAATGTAAAAATTAATGAAAATTTTCTTTGACGTAAACAGTCAGGGCCGTATGATCCATTTCCAGTAGGAATACACAATATGTATTAATTAACCGTGCTTTGTACAAATTTAGATTTTTGTTATCATAAAGGATGGACCTTTTTAAATAATAAAGACTAATTAACGAAAAGAGCATTTTTCGCGTGTATTTAAAAATTAATGCGAAATATGCACGCGAGTATTCGAACTGCCCGCTTTTTGGCTACGGAACTGCTGAACTCCGCTGAGCTCACACGTCTCTCTCTCGGCCGCTTGGACTCCGTCATCAACGAATGCGAGCCGTTGGAAAATCTACGAACACGGTAAATGGAGGGCCGTTGAATGGAGGTTCCAGTGTTATATAAACAAGATATCCTGTGAGTTTCGTCATCGCTAAACTATTCCTTCACATAGAAAACCTTTTTTCATTTCTTCGAGAATGCTGACATTGTTGGCTTTAGGGTCAGGTACATTGATTATCAATTATAAATTGTTTTAAACGTTTCCTAAAGAAGCATGGGTTTTTTGAAAGCCAGTAATTACTGGAATTTTTTCCCACTATGCTTCCAGCTATGAAACAGAAAAAACTAAAAAGGCAAAACTAATAGAGTAAGAAGTAGAGTAAATCAAAACAGAACAGCAATAATCATAATTTCATCAATTTTCTTATTTTAGATCTGAAAGGTCTGATATTTATAAATTCTGTAACTGCAAAGTACAACATTTTAAAGAAAATATATAATAACAATATATAATTATTATTATATAATTATATATAATATATAATAAGAAAATATATAATAATTTTTTAGTTTACAAAAATCTATCCAGTCACTCTGAATGTCACTTAACACCACATGATATAATAGATGGGTACTTTTATCATCTTTAAAAGTTTTATTCAAAAGCTTCAAAAGCTTAAATTCGAAAATATTTTTTTTTAAGTTTCTTAATTGTTAAATACAATATATTTGATCATGTTCAGTTTTGGAGGTTTCCAATTTCAAATTGCACAATGTTTTAGGCTATTGCTTTAAAATTGCACAATTTTGAATGTTTTATTTTGAAATAGTGTCTAATTTGGAAGTCATTTTAGGAATTAACTTATATACTCATATATATAACATATATACTATAACACTTTTAATATCAATTAATAAAATTTGCTTCTCTCTACCGTTTCGGTAGGGCTCTTCATGCTTTTTCTATTGAACATGATCATTTTTAATGATCTTAAGAAAATCACAAATCGTTGCAAAAGATGGTATCCGCACAGTATTCAAAGAGAAAACCCTAAGGTGAAGTAAGATTTCCACCATAGAATAAACGAGATTAAAAAGATTTAACGAATTATATAATATTAAATATCTTCATATAAGTAAAGTTTCATCATTTTTCAACCAAAGCACAGTGCGTTTGAAATTTTAATCCCCTATTTATCGCAAAATATGTTGCTTTTCTTGAGCCTCTACAGGGGGCTGATTTAAGGGCAAGTCAACTTCCGTGTGGGCCAATTAAGGGCAACCCTCGGAGGTGCAATTAAGGGCAACTGAAAGGAAGTTTTGCAGCGATTCTTGAAGGAAAAAATTTTTGTTACGAGAGCTTTCATATGAAAATTGTATTGAAATTAAGATAAGTCTTATGATACCTAAATTTTGGGTAATTTTGAATAACATATTTTTGCAAAAACCGTATTTTTCATTTATCTACTTCTCCTTTTTGATTTTTAGAACTGATTTAAATTTAATAACTATCAAAGGTGAAAAAATAAAAATGTGCTATGTGAAAACAATTATCAGCAAACTGTAAAATGCGTAAAACACAGATGCGAAAAAATTGGAATATATTGATTATAAACATTTTCAGACGCATACACAAATTCTCTGAAAAAAAACAACGATCAACAGCACAACATAACGAATACATTAATATTAAAGAATATGACAACTTATTGCAAAGAATCAAAAAATATGATTAAAGTACAATAATTTTGTATATAAGGGACTTAGAAATCCAATTTAATGACACAAACACATGACATTGACTTTAAATTTCGACAAAACTATCACACTCCGAGGCAAAAGCAATTTAACCTCAAAAGCAGAATTGTTTATAACATTTTTAACTGACGAAATTCACATCATCATGAGTAAAGGCTTTAGGTCTAAAAATGTGTAACATTTCGTCATCAATAATGGAAAAATTAGGTTTTATAAACAATTCATTGTACAGCATTGTGATTAATAGGGCCACCTGCAAATTTCGGAATAATTAACCGCACTCTAACTTTTTACGTATTTTTCACAACTTATCGAAGTTTTTATGTATTTCACGATATTCACTAATGTTTTCACTATAAATTTATCAACTTACCTTTCATTAAACTGATTTGTACATTACAGAATATTCTTTCTTGAGTGACAGAACAACTACGAGAATGCACTAACACAAAGCAACCTCACGCTTTTGCGCCATTTAGAGCGTGGCGCGTCAATTTAAACATTTTCTCATATTCATATACAATAAAAATAGCAGAAAAATTTCACATCTTCACAAACTATATCCACTGCATAATATTATAGAGTAAAATTTTGCGATTTTTCTGAGGTAATTTGATGTTTTTTCGATGAAAAAAAAATTGAAATTGCCCATAATTAAGCCCCTGCCTATTGCCGATATAAAAAGTTTCGAAAAACGAAATTAATGGAAAGCCCGTGTGGGAAAATTTTCTGGCGCTGGCCCAGCCAAGACCAGACCGTCTGGTTTCCAGCCTTGACGCTGACCAGACGGTCTGGCCTGGGCCTGGCCAAAAGTGTAACATTTTTTTTGGCTACCTCCAGGCCAGACCGTCTGATCAGCCGCTAGTTATTATCTGGTCAGCCACTAGTTAATGACTGATCAGCCGCTAGTTTTTGGCTAGTAGCCGCTAGCAGAGCAGGCTTTCTCACAATAAAGACTAATTTTAGTGCATATAAATGCGTCTGGAACATGTTTTAGTGTCACCGTTGCACATTCCACGCATCTCGACAGGTAGTTTAAAAGAAGTGGGTTTCTTACACTTCTGAATCACAAAATTGAAAATATTTGAAAATCATTTGAAAAATTTAATAAAGTTTAAAAAACTAAATCTTTACTTCATTTAAAACAATAGATGTTTAAAGTAAACAAGAACTTTATTTAATTTAAAGAAGAAATTTATTTGATCTAAATAAAAATTTATTTAATTGAAATAAATTAGGTCAAATAAAGAATGTCATTAAGTCAAACAAACATTTGCTTGACCTCATATCAGGGGCGTAGCCAAAGGGTTCTTTTGGGCGTCAGCCCCCCCCCCCTTGAGGATGCAACAGGCCTAATCTGTACTGTACTGTACTTTCTGTTCAGCCTTTCAAAAAACCCTTCCTTTATCATACCCTGGCTATGCTACTGCCCCATATGAAAAGAAATTTGGTTCAAATAAAATTTGCTTAAATCAAATAAACATTTCTCTCAGTGTAAGATTAAGATACTTCTCGCTCGTATAGCGCGTGAAACATAATTGATAGTTAATAATAATGAAATAATCGTTAATGATGATAACAAGTATGAATTATAGTTTAATACTAAAAATATCTATGATATAAAAAATAAATAATATTCTTGTGTGATATTTTTATGAGGGAGGTTTTAAAGTTGAAGGATTTAAAATAGATAAAGAAAATGGTTAATTGCGGGTGTTTTACGAAACTGAAAGTTCATCATTGGAATTTTATGATGAGACTTTTGACTTTAATGTGCTAGTTGAGCCTCTACCTTCGAACTGTCATCCTGGTGATAACGAGGGTAGGATGGAGGTGGCCAAACGGATAAGCCACCCCCACTTGTTAAGTTCGCGAATCCCCTCTAGAAACCTCGTAACCTACGACCTTCTGGTGGGGAGCCTTTCGAAAGCGAAAAGCTCTCCGGTTAAATTGGCCGCCTGGTTTTCCTGGATCGAGAGCGCACATGTCGAGATCTCACATTTCAAAGGAAGTGTCGCTATTTATCTAGGAAATTTACAAAATGTAAAAATTTACCTCAGTAATTACTAAGTAACATTTGCCGGTAACTATAGCAATTGCTGGATATTATGGTATTTAACAAATTGTTTAGAAAATGGAAATATTTACGGTTAAACACAATAAAATTACTAACAAAAACGTTATTACCATTAAACCATAAATTAATTTTCTCTTTATTTTCACAAAAACAATCTTCACCATATCCATGTCCTCAATTTTCACATTTAGACATGAGTTCACGTGAGGTGACGTGAGGTTGGTGAACATTAAAAATCGAAAACAAAAAATCGATAATTTTAAACTCGCCCCTAAAAACAGTTGATTGTGTTGGTAATTGTCTGACATTTTCCGTAATTTTCAACATTTCCGACATTTACACGTCATTACTGTCGAAATTACGAACTTCACATCCTTAAAACGCTATCCTTTTCAAATACAATTTTTCTCAGTCAGAAATTAGACCTCAAGAAGATGGAAGTTTTAAATAAAAAACTGTAAAGTTCGTAGTTGATTCAGAACCAATCTATTCAAATTGTTCCATCATTCAAATCGAAAAAAGTAATAATTAAAACAATCACACATTTCTGAAAATTACTAATTTCATAAATATCCCTAGAACAATATTTAAACAAAAAACAGATATCTTTTGATAAATTGAGGCATGTAAATATTTATGCCTCAATTAAAAGAAATCTTAGTGGTATTCTGAGGAAACCCTCCATGGAACAAATCTTGAGCTTAGTGTCTATTTAAAATTTTTTGTCAAATCTACTTTCTTATGAACTTTGTTATGCACCAAAACCAGAACACAAAAAACCTCACAAATCAAAATTAGTTCCCTCTGTTTTCCTTCTGTCATACATTTGTCTCTAATGAGCCGGAAAGGAGATAGTTGAAAGTCTAATTTTGATTTGCGAGCTTTTTTCTCTTCTGCTTTTGGTGCATAAAAAAGTTCATAAGAAAGTAAATTTTATTTCGATCTTAATAAAAAAAAAAACTGTGAAGTTTCTATATAGTTTAAATATTGAGAAAACTAATATTTAATGCAAGCCCTTTTCCTAAGCTTAAATTTTTTTTTTCATTTCTCTACATAATTGCATGTAGAAAAATTCTTTTAGATAAAAGGAATATTTTCATTTGATACAAAATTTGTTTGTTAATTATTTTTTTTGTATGGAGAGCATTCAATAAAATAAATTGACCTGGTCCTGCCAATAGCTGAACGACAATCTCCTGTTTTGGATGTGATCCTAATAGTAGGAGCTTTTGATGTTCTGGCAGCTTTAAACGTCAGCTTTGATGTTGTTTAATCTTTGTGAATTTTCAGTGGGATAGTAATTAGCTCCATGAAAGGGAACTATATAAACAGAATTCAAATTCCATTTTCAACTTTTTTCGCCCTAGATAATTTTAATAGAAGTCGTATTTCAATTCTGTTTATAATACTAATATTGATCGTGTTAATAAAAAGAAAAAATTAACTAAAACAAACTTATAAGAATATCAAGATCAATCAAATTAGAAAAAATAATATCAAGAATTTGAATTTATGAGAAAAGTTTAAAAATTTGTAAAATTAAGCTTTGTTATTTAGGAAGGAGATTTAGTAATGAGCCGGAAAAAATTACGAGTAGAAAGGAATCACAAACTTGTAATATGAAAGCCTGTTCCTCAGGGTTCGCGAATTATGCCGAGAACGATCCAAAAGTTCACGTCATAGGAATGCCGAATTCTCGTTCTTTAATTTAAAAAAGGAAATTATATATTGATGAAGCAGCAGAATGAATTTCAATCCATATTGTTTCCTAATTTTTTAATAATTATTCAAATTGGGAGCCTTTCGAAAATGGAGAATTTAAAATTAAAAACTCTCAAAGATACTTAATTTTCTATTCTATTGGAAATTGAAAAGACCTGAATTGAGTTTTTGATTATTAGCAAGTAAATGAATAAAAAAATGAATAAAAATTATGATAAAAAATAAATATGATCATGATGTTTCTTTTTATACTAAAACTACAATCATAGTACCTACATATAATATTATCAATTCTCATCAAAATTTGTTTTTTATTTAAAATGAAATAGGAAGTTT
>JAUMHM010000049.1:9110367-9122349 GCA_032362435.1 Melikaiella ostensackeni
AATTGTTGTGTAAGATATTTTCTAGTTCAGAAGAAACAGTAATATTTAATATTTGAAATTATATAATGCTTTGTATAAGTTTGACACATTTTTTTATTGAATAATAAATGCAGAAGGTTCTGATATTGTGACTATGATCTTTTCAATCAAAATTCATGAGTTATTCGAAAGGGCCAGCGTAAGCAGCTAGCACGTCAAAATCCGCGAGCTCGTTGGAGGCCGCGCGTCATCAGAAAAACATTAATAATTTCCTTAATATAAAAGGTTACTGACTTTTCCTTTTTTTAATATACTCAGTGACGATTCACGCATAAAGAAAATTCAATTTCATTGTTGCATGAAACGGAGAACATGGTTTTATTTGCAATTGATTAAACAAATTTTTTATAACTCAAGGAAATCAAATTTTTACAAGAACTTTCATAATTTAACTAAAAAATAAAATTTTTAGCTTCATTCGAAAAAAAGATGATTCAGTTATCTCTATTCGTTCACAAGATATAAATACATAAAGAATTGCATACGTCAATACTGAATTGGCTATTGTTTGAAAAATGAGTGGAATTTTGCAAAAAAATTTCAGGGGGTAAAAAAGTAGTTGGATCTCTATCGAAAAACGTAGCTATCTTAGTAATCCGAGAGAAAGAATTTTTAGGTGGCCTGTTTCACTTATTTTCACCCTAATACGAATTTCCAACAAAGAATCTTAAATTTAACCTAAATATCTTGATCACTACCCTTGGAAAAATAAAATTAAAAGGACAATCCTTATATTTCCGAATGAAAAGTGCACGAAATATTTACAATTAATAATTGAATAAGTATATGAAATGTAACTCAAAGTGAAAACATTATTTTCATAATGGCATACATTTCTCAAAAATTATACAGTCATACATTTTAGAATTCATAAGTACATTTATGAGTTTTTTTTCATAAACTCCACAATATAAACCAACATACTGTAACGTAGTAAATTAAGCCCTCGATCTTTCCCTCGACCGGTCATGCCAGAATCCCCAGCGAGAAACGAAAATATTGTAAAATGTTTAGAAACGCACTCTGAGCGATGCTGATTGGGACACACATATATGTGTAAACATTTTTACTGGCACCAGGTTTTCTTTCATGTCTGTTTAGTAACAACTGCGCCAACCAACCTGGACATTCATTTCGCGCGACGATCCCTAGGTGGGAAAAACCTGGCTTACCTACCTCTCAGGGTAAAGCCAAGTGCAGGCACGTCCAAGCAGTGATCTCAGATTTGAAACGAGACACACTCGCATACAATTAAAGCTCTATATCCGTGTGAAAAAAGTAGGAGCCCGTAGCACATGACTGTAGTTGCGCGCGCAAGCAACTTCTCTTCTTCTGAATCCGAAAACTCGAAGATGCACGATTACCGATCTGACAGCTTCGGAAAACTTCGGCGGTCTTTTATTTATATCTCGATCCGCATTTGAAAGTCATGGAAGAAATTTGCGATTTCAATGTTTCGGTCGATTCTTAATTTCTTATATGTGACGATTTTGAGGTTATGTTTTTTCAGGTGTATCGAATATTGATATTATTACATTAATATATATTATTAATATATGTATATGTTAGGGATTTAATTTTTTGTATATATTTAATATTTGTGAATTTAAGTTGGCAGAAGTGTCGCTGCGTACATGCGCAACTGTAAATGGCTGATATGGGGAGTCGATTCGAGTATGTCGAATGGAATGGATCTAATTCGGGGCATAAGGCCGATTCTGAATTTTGAGCGCTTGGCAAAAGGTCGATAAAGCGTGGTGGTCTAAGGATCGTGTTTAAATTGTGGCAAAAGTGCCGAATTCTTTATGTATCATTTCTATTTTCTTAATCTTTTACAATAAATTCAGTACTTAAACTTGTGACGTGGATTTTTGAAATTTTGTTTCACCTGAACTCTGAGAGGGGAAAATTACAGTATATTATAACACTTTACTCTTTGATTTATCAGAAAATATTATAAAAAAGCTCCTACATTTCAGTGAAGTACACCTTTCTTATTTTAGTCATTTTTGCGTACGACTAGTGGTTTCCAAGAAACATTGAAATAACGATTTGAAAAAGTGGAGAATGCAATATTTGACTACATAACTACTGCTAACCCAAACAGGTAAATTTTTATCTAAGTTGAACTCACATGCTGAGATGCAACTCTCTGCTTGTTCCAATGATATAAAGAACAACCTAGGACTCACGATAAGGACGTGGTTGCATTTTGAGACCCACCGCAGGCGCAGTTCGTCCCAACCACCCACCTTTCAGGGTTTCATGCTATGTGCTACTCCTGAGCTTAGTTTATTTTTTGGACAATTTGTCATCTGCTTTCGTTTCCATTTTCGGCATTTCCTGTCTTGATCGCAACCGTGTTCTTATGAATTCATCTAAATTTTTTTCTCCACAAACAGAAGCAGCAGCTTCATTTACTGTTTTGTCGTACCGCTCTACACTTTGAGAGTGACATGGGAAGCGGAAAGCTTCATTGACAAGGGAATGCCTTCGATCATTGATGAACAAACTAAGATCATCATCAAAAATATGCGCGAGAACTGGTACAGCTGTAAATGTATTAGAGTTTTGTTTCCTCCAATCTACTGTGTCGTAATATTCTATTGCGTTAAAGTTTAATTTCGGTGTTTGAAAAGTTGAAAAGTTCGAACCGGAAGTGGATTGATCATTTCTTTTCGAGGTCTTCCTCCTTTTCTAGGCGGTTTTACGTTATCTTGCTGTTGGTTAGGTTCTTGAATTGCGAGTTGCTTCCTTTTGTCATCGTCTCTTGCTTTCAGTATTATTTGCAACTCTTTTCTCTCACGGACCAATCAAAGCAGTAAGAGAAGCTGCTGTTTCTGTTCGTGGAGAAAAAAATTGGTTCATAAGAACACGGTTGCGATCAAGACAGGAAGTGCCGAACTTGGAAACGAGAGCAGATCACAAATTTTCCAAAAAATAAACTAAGCTAAGGAGTAGCATATAGCATTGAAGTGTGTTGTGTTGAAGTGGCTCGGTCGGGCTGCGGTCGTGAAGCATGGATTGTTCTTGATATCATTGGAACAAGTAAATAGTTGCATTTCAGCATATAAGTTGAACGTAAATAAAAATTTACCTGTTGGGGTTATTAGAAATGAGTCAAAAATTGCATTTTCCACTTTTTTCAATCGTTATTTCGAATTTCTCTTGGAATCGACTTCTCGCATGCAAAATGAGTGAAATAAAAAAGATGTAGGGGAGGCCGGAGCTAAAAGTTCCGGAGGTAAGTTGCTCCAATGGCTTATTGTCAAAATGAAAAAAGATAGCGATATGTTCTTAGTACGTCTCGACTATTGAGCCAATCACGCCAATATGTCGGCTATTTTAAATAACATCCGAGCACCCGGTCCCTGTGTGTGTGAACAAGGACTAGTCGCGCACCACTTGAGCGAATATTTTTGTATCGTTATTTTTTGCTCTATTATGATTATTTAAGATCATAGTCATTGATTATTTCGTGATTATGAATTGAATTGAATTGAACATTGTGCAGCTATTCTATATCAATTTTGACTTTTCTTAGGATGCAAACTTTAGATAATTAATATAATTTTAATATATAAGATTAATATATCAAATTGATTATAATTATTTTATAACTGTAAATTGAATAATATGATATGTAATATATTAATGAATTATTAATAAAATATAAAAATAAAACAAAAGTAAATAATAATAAAATATTATTATAATTATAATCTAATATGTTATAATAATTTAATTATATTAATTTTAATTATAATTATATGAATGAGATAATAATAAATATTAATAATTATTAATATATAATAGTTAATACTTAATAAGAGTATAATAAAAGTTTTGAATATGATACTAATTAGAATTAAAATTTTATTGTTCTAAATACGATGTTGATAATTCTTGACATTTTAACAATAACATTCTAAATTATTTATTCAATGTGAATATACGTTTTTTTGCATGAGTGCGTTTGTAAATGTAAGTTTAAATACAGTTCTTGTATTCTATTTAACGAAAATTTGAGATAATCTTTGAAAAACCATTCCTTAACTTTTAGTCAAAACTTACCCGGGGCGGTAACAACTAGCCCCGCAACGGGGCTAGAAGTTCCGCTCCGAACTGCCGAAAATAAATGGTTTTCAATAAAAAACCAATGATCATATAAAACAAATATGCTTAAAACCCTAAAATACAATATATTTAACGAACAATGAATCAACAGTAAATTGAATAATTATTTTTTAAATGCTATTTTTCATGTTAACCAAAAATCAGAACTTCTTGCCGCAGCCTCCCCTATCTCGTAGAGATCTAGAAACTTTTTTGAATAATATTTTCCGATAAAATCAATACTTTAGGAAAAAAATGAGAAAAATCTATTTTTATTGTATATTTCTCGCGTGGGCCAGGTCTTTACAATAATCAATTTAAAAAGGATTTTCTTTCAAAAAATTGTGATATGAAAATACACCTTTTCCCATTGATCTCAAATTGAAATTCAAATTTTTTGTTTTTTCGACCCATCCTACCATAACATGTTACCAAAATTAAAAAAAAATGAGTGTGTGGATTGCATTATGTACTTTTCATTAAAAAATACTCAAATGGAAACTTGAAATTCGATTAGCTTAAAAGAGCACGAGTACTTCCCCCAGGATTTTTTCAATAGGGAGGTGTTGGATTAAATCGAAGTGTTTCTTGACAAATGTCCCGCACGTGACATAAATCATCTTTCGCCAGATAAATTTTATCTTTCGCCAGATAATTTTTATTTTTGAGTAGATAAATGTGTTGCAGCGTTTTTATCCAATTTGAAGATAGAATTTATTCCTGGGGTTTACTGTGCTGTAGCTTGACGCTAGGCCCTTTTTTCCTATCAACGGCCTCAATTTAATGCTTTCCGTGCTTCAATTTCTATACTTTCGACGCGGATTAAAATTGCATTCAATTATTTCGATGGCCTCATAGGTCCATCGAATCTGCGATTTTATAGCCGTTAGTGTATGGGAATCGCGCGCAACTCTTTTCTTTGACGCGCATGCACAGATTTCTTTGATATTTGGCGCGTTTCGAATGTTAAGAGCGCTGATTTAAAGTAGTGGGGCGCGTGATGCGCATCGCGGCAACTCCGCATTACTCCCTTTCTATACGAGCACTATAAATGCTGAAGAAGCTGAAATAAACCGAACCGGTACCGAAGCATCTTAAAGAACTCACGCATCTGCTCTTTTAACTCTTAACTGATCATTCATGCTTCTCTAATCATTCGAGGTACCACTAGCTTGCCCCACGAATCGAATTCTACGAGCGAGCGAGATACAGTCTCGATAATTCGATTCCTCAAACCGAGTACTATAATAATCGATATATAAAACGAGAATTGAAATATAAGTTGGGTTAATGTATCGTGAGCAGGAAAAATACTCACAATATATATCAATAAGTAAAATCAACAATAATTACTCTTTTCTGATTAAGTTTAATAAAAAAGATATTTTGGTTGGAAGATACCTTTTCAACAGGGGTAGATAAGATATTAAACTCGACTCATGAAATTTTATATATTTTGCTGCTTCTCATAGTATGCTTCCATTAAATAATAAATTAATAAATATTACAGAATAAGTGTAGGTAAAAGAAATTGGAATAAGGAAAAAAATCTCATGTTTAACGAGGAGATGCCTCTTCTACTCCGGCTTGGCGTGGAGTCACTAAGTAGGTAAATTATTTCTTGGTTAGACATGACCCTCTCAAATTCGGAAGATCGAATTTATAAGACACGAGATAAGACATTTTTGTATCCACTCACAAAAAACTTTTTCTATTTTAAGAAATTTGCGTGTCTGGCCACGACATACTATTCCTACTTAATCAAATATTAATACCATTCTTCCGGTTATTATTCTCTATTCAAGTAGAAAAGGTAGTACGTGACCAGACAGGGTTTTAGAAAAATTGTTCTCTTAATTTTCTATTAATCTTTATCTTTAAAATAGTTTAATGGAAAATTAAGAAAACATTTATTTTGAATGAGAAACACTCTGGGTGACCACGTCCTACCTTCTCTTCTTTGACGGATAATACTTTCAGTTATATTAATCTGTTACCAAGTAGAAAAAGTACATCACGTCAACACATCTCAAACTTACTTGCTTACTTACTTACTTACTTATTTAAATGTAAGATCGTGTATGGACATGACACACTTTTTTCAATTGGATAGAATAAGAATTCTACTGGCTTGAAATTTGTTTTCAATTAAACATTTAATCAACTGATGTAGGAATGGGAAACTACTTTTCAACTATAAAGTTTGTCTTTGATAGAAAAAAAATTAAGTATGACAAAAGCGAACAGTAGATTGAAAAAGACTGTGAGAGGGAAAGAAAGTCTTGGGAAAAATAAAGAGGGAAACAAAAGAGAAATGGTTAACTTTGCTCCTGTATGCGCCTACTCGCCTGTGGCCTGCTATAAGTCAGTGACGCGCTTCTATTGTCTGGTCGCTAATTAGCCGAGGCTACAAATTAGTCATTCGTTCTGGGTCAGCGACAGATTGACCGTGTGCCTTCTCGCAAAGAGTTAAGCGTATAACGTGTCTCCAGTGAACAGGATTTCAGGAGAGAATCCTCCTCTCTGTTCCCAGTTCTTCGTTCTTTATTTCGTCCAACTAGAATGGCGAATAATTTTCTTACTAATAATTTTATACGTGGAAAAATGGCAACTACTTATAAATAATTTAATTATTTTTATTTTCAGTATAATAGAATATAATGTAATATGAATGTAATGTAATGTAATATAATGTAATATTGAATTATTTTTCTTTTCATTTTTGAATTTATTTCTATATTATATATCTTACAAAAAATAGGTTCTTCGATAATTCTTATTATATTGAAGAATATTAATATTTTAAAATTAAAGTTTATTTGGGAAGTTCTTAATAAAGTTTAGATCGAAAAAGTTTAAAATACACTTTAAAAATTAATACAAAGATGAAGTTTGTATTTGAATTATATGCTAAAAACTGTAGAGATGTAAATTACTATTATACTAGCAATCATGATTTCGCACTACGTGCGCGTTAAAAAATAGACATATAAAGGGTCCCGGGGCATAAGGGCGTAAATGCCAAATTTCGAAAAAGCATTTTATTGGCTTAAACTAATTGCTTTGACCTCATTCATGTCTCTGTAGAAGATTGTGGTCCAGTTCGATCTAAAAGTGGGTCAAAAGACATGTTTGGTAATTTAAAAAAAATCATTTCTTATTTTCACCTGTTCTTTTCACGAATCGATAAAGCTAAGTAATAGCTCGACAGTAATTTCTTGTTTTATTTTAAATTAAAACATGAAATAGTCATGCAACTCTTTGTGTAAGAAATTTGGATTTTCGGGACGCGCCGTACCATTGAGAAGGGCTTTTCTCGGAGGTGGTTGTTTTTTCCAGGATGTTCCTTACACGGTTTGATAGAGCTAAGTAATAGCTCAAAAGTACTTCCTCTTTTTTAAAAATTAAAAAAAAAAATAGTTATGTAGTTTTTTTTGTGTCAGGTCCGGCGATTTTTGGGATGCGCCGTTATTTGATAAGGGTTTTTTTGCAGATGGTTGCTTTTCTTAAGCGCTCCTTCCGCGATTCAATAGAGGAATAGAACTTAATAATAACTCTAAAATAATTACTTTTTTTCTTTTTTTTAAATTAAATGTCTTAAAGTTGGACAGTTTTTTGTGTCTCCTGAAACATTCGGTGTTTGGCACTTACGCCTTTATGCCCCGGGATTCTTCACATATTATTTTTTAAAAATTTTAATGTTAAGAGTTTAAAAAAAAATTTTAATAATATTTAATAATTTCGAATTGAAAACGTTTGAAATTTTAAAAAAATATACTGAACGATTTTGAATTGAAAACGTTCTAAGTCAATTTTAGATTAGGTAAAATTTTCAAAAAGGGAAATATTTCGAATGGAATGAAAAGAAATTGAATTTGTATCATTTCTAAATAAATGCGTTTGAAATGAAATAATTAAAAATTTCAAGTGTTTGAAATTGAAAAATTTCAAATCAGAAGCTCTCGAGCATTAAAAATTTCAGACTAAAATTTGAAAATTGGACAATTTCATTAAAAAGGAAATAAAATTGTATCATTCCTAATTCTAAACGTTCAAAATTAAACGATTTTATTTTGAATTGAAGAATTTCGGAATTTAATCATTTCAGATTAAAATTTAAAAAAGAGAACAATTTCAAAAAGTTCAAAATTGAATAATTTCAGATTACAGTTTTGAAAATGGGATCATTTAAAATTCAAAGGAACTTAAATTGCATTATTTCTAATTAAAAGCCTTCAAAATTAAATAATTTAAGTTTGAAAACTTTTGAGTTTGAATAATTTTCAATTCGAAGTGATTAAAATTTGACAATTTGAGATTCAAAGCTAAACTGAATGTTCCAAAGTCAAAGCTTCTGAAATTCTAGAATTTAAAATATTTTTTACATGAGAAAACCTAAAATTTGACATTAAAATTACTAAGACAAATTTTTCTAAGATCAGAAAATGAATTCACCCTGGTTTTCACCGTTCACAATGGAAACATTTTCTATTATAAACCTTTGAAATTGAATTATTGTACAAAAATCTTCAAAATGAAGTAATTTTAAATGGGAAAAATTAAAAATGGAAAAGCCTCCACTATGGATCGTTGAAAATTAAACGACTCCGAACTTTATTGAAACTTCAAAAAATGCTTCATTACCAAGAATTGTGACATTAAAACTTTTTAAAACTCGAACCCTTCAAAATTTACATTATTTCAAGTAAATTTCAATCATTTAAAAATTATAAACTTTCAAATTGTTAATTATACTTTTCAAAATTCAATCATTTTAATTTTAATTGCAAAGTTAAAACTTATATGAAATAAAAAATTGAAAATCCAGCGTACAACGAGAAAATTCAGAACTCTAAAATTGTAACCAGTCAGAAATAAAGATATTATTCAATTACTGAGGTATCAATTTCATGTAATTTAATTTTTATCTATTTTAATTTCAAATAAACACAATTTTTAACTTCTTAATTTAAAAATCGTTTAATTTTTAACACTTCGTATAGAATTATTATTTATGCTTAAAATCTTCCAATTAAGTATTTTTCAATTTTAAATGATTCATTTTTTCTAAAACCTACAAATAAAAATCGAACAATTTTAAGATGTTATATTGTAAATTAAAAATTAAACAAAAAGACAGAACAAGATCGTTATGATTTCAATTTTTGAATTTGAAAAATTTTGAGCTTCTTAATTTGAAATTGTTTTCTTTTTAAGATGAGTTTGAAATGTTCAAGATTTTAGAAGATTTTCAAATAAAAAATAATTCAATTTTCAATGTCCAGTTCTGAAATCTTTTCATTTTGAGGCTTGACTTTGATAAATAATTTTCTGACTTTTTCATTATTTTGAATTTATTACGGAGGCATTTAATTCAAAATGGTTTATTTACGAATCCTTTTTTCTGTTAACTAACTTTAAACTTGAACTTCAAACTTAAACCTGACTATTAAGGCTTTCATTATGCAATTTTTCAATTTTGAAAGACAATAGAGAAATCGTCCTGAAAATTTTAATATTTAAATTTGAAACTATCATCGATTCGGAAGGATTTTGATTTAGAATTGTTGAATCATTGAGAGTGCCAATTACAAATTATTGTACAATATTAGCAATTAAATTCTCAATATAAATCTCAAATATCAGGGTAGTCTCTCAAAACAAAAACAAATTTCTGATCATTTCCCGATTATCAAACATTCTTCCAGATCATTAATGATGCTTATGCTCAATAGAAAGGGCATGAAGAACCAATCGCAAAATTTTTTCATCATAAACTATCATTCAATATTACTTACTTCAATATTAGCCACTATTTTAAAATAAAACATTCAAAACTACAACTTTAAATTGAAACCATAGAAATTTTAGAGATCATAAATTTAATTAATAAGAATCATATCATATATCAAGTGACATTTAAAGTGATTGAATAGATTTTTTAAGCAAAAAATGTGATTTCTGTCCGAAAAAGAATCACTGTCATTTTCACCGAGTGTTGCATCACGCTTTTTAAAATTCGCACATTTTAATCTAAAGTACAAAATTAATAACTTGAAAATCAATGATATAGCATTTCCATGCAAGGGGAACAACTTCATGCTGCTTTAAGTGGGAAGATAATTTTATAAGATGTCAAGTTGACGTATACTAATAAACTGTCACATTGACACATGTAGTAAAAAGTTGCGAGATAGAAAAACACGCGAAAAGCGAGCGGAAACATAGGAGCTTCAACGTGGACAAAGTGAATGAATGAGTTTGAAGATTATTGTTATAAATAATTGATAATGTGTTTTATTTCTATTTTATTGTTTTTTTAATGTAATTTTTTCCAGATTCCAAAAAGCATGTGTCAAATATGGAGTGCCCGACGTCGATCTTTTTCAGGCTGTTGATTTAATGGAACGTAAAAATATCGCTCTAGTGACCAACACCATATTCGCTATTGGCCGCGCGGTAATGTATTCCCTATTATTTAGATTTAATTGTAAATTCAAAATTCGCTATTTTTTCTCTATGCTATGATCTGTGTAGCTTAACTTTGATTTTTGAAATGAAACTTTTTATCTTTATAAGAATTATTAGTTTAATAAAATCGTTTCTTATTTTTTCGTCTTTACCTTGATATTAATTAAGCCTTTAATTTTCTTTTTAGACTTACCGCCATCCAGAATGGCGTGGCCCATGTTTGGGACCAAAACCATCAGAAGAAAACAAACGCTACTTTACAGAAGATCAATTAAGGGCAGGAGAAGCAGTAATTGGACTCCAAGCTGGATCCAACAAAGGAGCTACTCAGTCTGGTCAAAGCTTCGGTGCTACAAGAAAAATCCTTCTCGGAAAGTAAAATATTTTTTTTTTGCACACATTATTTTACCAAAAATGTATATGACTCTTAACACCCAATATTATTCTCCTCGTCGATATTATTCAAATTCTCAAGTACATCTGCAATACGATAAAAATAGCTATAAAATTGTTTGCCAAAGAAAACCTAATTTTCAAATTGTACTTCGAAACGTTGATATAATATAGTAGAAAGTATTTGTGCAGGTCACAATAATTATATAGATTGTAATTTTTATCGAAGGAATATAATAAATTATTTCACACTGTCGAAAATTGTTCACTCTGTGGAATTAACAAATTAACTCTTTTTAAGGGGTTAACCACTACTTAAGTGAGGCTTAAATTGTTTCTGAATTATTTCGAATTTTCTTCATTCTTCAAAACTAAATTGAATTCCTCTGTACTTACCTAAATCCTGTTGAATTATTTTTCGTTCCCTTCAATTATTCTGAATTCAATTCAATTCTTTCTTCTAACAATTCTTCTTTTGAATTTACGTTGAATTCTTTTGAATGCTTAAAGCTTTTCGCATCATTCTTATTTTTAATTCCTTGAATTGTTGTGAATTCCTTCTAAGTTTATTAAATTCATGTTCAATTGTTTGAATTAATTTGAAGTCTTTTGCATTTTTTTAAATTTTCCTATTTTTTTAATTCTTTGCATTATTTTGAATGTCTTGAATTCTATTGCATTCTCTGAATTATCGTGAATCCCTTGAATACTCTCGAATTGTTTCTATTTTTAAATTCTTCTGTATTCAAATCAGTTTGTCTGAATTCACTTGAATCCTTTTAGATTCTTTTGAACTCACCTCAAATTCTATTGATTTCACCTCGGACTCCTTTGAATTTTTTGAATTTCCTGAATTGTTTTAAATTAAATTAAATTATTCTGGATTTCTTGGAATTCCTTTAAATTTTTGAATCCCTTGAATTCTTTGTGTTCTTGAAATCATTTTTTCAATTCCTTGCAAAT
>JAUMHM010000049.1:9144790-9157856 GCA_032362435.1 Melikaiella ostensackeni
CATAATCTGAAGCTTCAGTTTCAGGTTAGCCCTGAAGAAGTGAACTGCAATGTTCACGAAACGTCGGCAAGATTCGTGGTTTTGCACACGATTGAAACCCGAAACACCTCCATTCATCAAGTATCATTTAATCAAGTAAAAGCATGATTTTTCTCCCTTTTCATGTTTAATAAGAATCTTCGATGCATATGGATTTTTTTATTGCTGCATAGTTTTCGGGGGATAATTATAGTTGTAAATACTAATTTGAAGAACACTTTTCATCTATCAAAAAATTGATTTTGTTCAAAAATAACAAGAAATTCGCTATTATTCATTATTTTGAACTTTATCATCGATGCGCGAACACAAGATTTATTTTTTTTTTATCTACTTTTTGTGAGAGATCCGGGTATCAAACTACAACTTTTGATCCCCTTTGAATTTGAAAAAAGAAAAAAAAATTTACTGCGCCCTGCTCTCAGTCTTCAAATTTATGGTAGTTAACTTTTGCCATATCTGGTGTAATATACATAGACCAGTGGTTAAGATGCACGTTGAATTAATTAATCAATTCATCGAAAACTTTATATAGCAATTCCCAATTTTATTTTAATTCTCGGCTATTTCTCGGTTTTCCCGGTTAGCAGGTACCCTGAAAAAAGTATTAGATTTTATTTTTCTAAAGATTACCAAGGGGATGACTAAAAATAAAATAGCATGAATGATTCTTCTTTTAGACATCAAAATTAATTTACATAGTGTTATAAAAGTGCGTGGGCAGACGTTAAAGTCAATAGACCCATGTACCAGGAATATATAATAAAGTTCAGTAATACATATTCATTTCTGCATCGGCATAATCAGTAAGAATCGCTAATTCTTTTTTTTAGATAAAACGCGCACCTTATCATATAAAACTCAACCATGTGCCTAAAAATAAAATAAATAAAATATGAAGATATTATACACAGAATTTCAAGATATAAAGAACATGCATAAAAATTTGGGAGCAGAATATGCAAACCTAGAACTGTATATTCGAATCTTTGAAATTTTTTCATCATTCCGGAACAGGAAATTTGTCGAGACTTGAAATTCGTCTCTGTGAACGTTAACCTTTAGACTGGATGCACACCTGGCGATTTATATTTTTATCTCGATTATATAGAGATTCGCCTTTGAATGCAACGGGTCTTAAATACGAATAGCTGAGTATTTCGAAATAACTCTTCTCCACATTTTTTATATAACTATTGCCTAACAAAAATGTTTTTGTTTGCTATTTCGTAAAGTGTCTTCGTAAAAAAGAGAGTGGATCGTGATACTTTCTTGAATTCAGGTAAATTTAAAACGCTTCTGATTTGTGAAAAACATTTCGTAAACACTTGCTCTGTGCAAGTTTCATTTATAGAATTAACTAAACGACCTTGCAACGATATTTAAGAATGTGGACTGTGCAGCAAGTAACAACCAAAGCAAGTATTTATCTGCTGATTATCTTTGTAAATTGTGGTCTGTGGAAATGGGCCTTTAACCTATATGACTACCCATGTCTTGTGGATATTAAAAAAAATGTGCAGCGGAAAGTCGTCCTTCGAGAAGTACGAGGGGGTCCATTACGACGTAGACGATCCAAAGAAGTACGATAGATTTTGCAATACATACTTGCATGTCTAGTGGAAGTGCCCTGTCGCAAGAGCTCGAGCCACACATGCCTGAGCTAATGAAATGGACACAGAGAAGTAACTATGCTCATTACTTCCAGGGCAAAGGTTTTCCTCGGAAGCAGAATACAAGTACAATTTTGATCTGTTAATTATTCAAAACTTAAAGATTTGCATGCAAATGGTGAAAAGAAAAGAAATTCTCATGAAAAAGAAATTAGCAATCAAGAAAATGTTAGTAGGAATAGGGACGATGTAATCACGGAAAAGAAATAAACTGCACATCGATACCAGCAGATAACATCACTTAATGACAAAACATATATTCGTAGATAGGCAAGGGCGTTTCTGGACCACGATTCCTACCTTACCGGCTTGGAGAATATTCTAAGCTGTAGTGGTTCATGTCTGTGCCAAGCTTCTAGAATGTTCTTCATGACGTCATTGAACGATATTGCGTAATTGTGAGAAACGAAATTTGTGTAAACAACTTCAAGGTTATTTATCATCTCAATTAAGCATTTTAAGGTTATATTTTGATTTGTTCTTGTATTTTATCAAATTTGTTAATTAATTTTATCAAAAATACTGTGACTCTTAAAGCAGCAAATGGCTCAGAATTTCTAAGACTTAGCATGGACATATTCAAAAATTCTTCTCGAAAGATTGGAATTTAACACTGACGTAACAAATAGTTAACTGATTTCGGAAATAAATATTTGTATTAGGCTTATTTTCAAAATTAAGTTTAAATCTTCATCGTGTAATAGGCGAACTATTCTTTCTAAATAAAAAATAGAAGGTGCTGAAAAGAACGAGCATGAAATCATCAATAATATAAAATGCTGTCATCACATCTCGAGCCTCGAAAATTTTTAGAATATTGTATTACATATGAAGCATCCAGGCTGAAGCACTGAGCTATGTACTCATGACCTATGTTGAAATTGCACTGTTATAAATAAAGTGTTACAAGCTAAAAGCGTCTACGTTTTTTTCTTAAAAGATGGATAGTACTGCAAAGAACGAGCATAAATCTTTAAATAAAATGCATATCACTTCATCTCTAATATTGTATTACATATCAAGAGATAAACCCATCGGACAATGTACTCTTAATCTATATTTGAAAGTTAAAGAACATGCGTAAAACCAATAATAAAATGCATGCTGCCTGAGTATATGACCTACCATCACAAAAGCTTCATTTCTTTAGATGGCATTCTTACCCATGCTCGTCGATTGACTTCGAATATTTTTTTATTTTAAGATTCACTATTTCGCATTGTTAATTTGAAGTTTACTTGTTTGCATTGTACAAGAAACAATATGAATAGTTTTTTATACTGTATGAGATAGTGATTTGGTAATATACAATACCCAAAGTCAGCATTACTATATACTTCAAATTGTAAAAAAAAAGATTGCTGGGAGAGGCAGCTTCAATAAATGTTTGAAATAGTACAATTTAACATGTAAGCTGTTGTGAATAACTAATTTTCGTAGCAAGCAAAGAACTGTGAATTTGACTTTTGCAAGTGAGCACGATCTCCTCTTTTGCATTGCAATAAGTGCTGCGCGAGATTGTCAGGTTTACTATTTGCAAGGGTAAACATGTATGCCGAGTTAAAAAACAGATTTTACTAGGTGGCATTGTAAGATATACTTTTCCGAATCGCATTAAGTACTGAGTGATATTCCATGAGGGTTCTCGTAGGAGGTTCTACTCTTTTGCCCTCTCGGTTGATCGGTTAAAATTTCTAAGTGCAAAGGGTTAATAATTTTTTAATACTACAAATGTTGATGTTTCATTAGTTCAAACTTATACAAAAAATTATTTTTTTCTATAATTTGCAAAAAAGTGCTAGTTTTTCCACCTGTTTTCTGTATAAAAAGTGACGGATTTGTTGTCGATGACGCGGCGCATGCGCAGTGTCGACCTTTCCGGGCAACGGTGAAAAAAGTAGACGGACGCAGCGTAAAAAGTGACGCACGGTTAAAAAAGTAAATAAAGTGCGAACTATTAAACGAACCCTATGACCTGCTTCAGTAAGTGAAGGTGAAGTCACAACTATTGCGCTGTATCTAATTCCATCACTCTTAAGCTTCCTGACCAAACATTGCTACCAAGTTACTGTTACGGCCATATTATTGCCATGGTTTAGTCAATTGCCATGGTTATTGTTGCGTCAATCGGCAACAAATCGCCTCTTTTCTAAACTTAAAACAGGTAAAAGAAGCTAGCACTTTTTAAACAAATTATAGAAAAAGTATTGTGTCCCACATGTTGAAAAAGCGACGATTTAAAACTCGTGTGATAGCCAGCCTCCCTCCGCTCGGGTGGCTAACTTCACACTCGTCTTAAATCTTTAGCTTTTTCAGCTTGTAGCACAATGTACTATACATTTCTGCAAGTATTTCCAGGACAAAGAGAAAAAAGGATTCGATACAAATTTTATCATAAATCAAAATTGTTTAGAATGTACAATATCAATAATTTATTGTGTTAATCTGAAATCATAAGATTTGTTTTCATTTCTAAATCATACCGATTTAAAGGCCGATAGTTTAATTTTTATTAAATTGGTAGGATTTGGAATTTCTTTAAATATGTAAGAATTCAACTTTTTCCGCAGAAAATCCACTAATATCTGTCCAAGAAAATTCTGATAGAAAAAAATGCACCTATATAATTTTAATTGCTATAGGACTAATAATAGAATTGATTGAAATTGATAATATCTTCAGCTGAGTAGAGTTTGATTTCCTGACATAATAATTAGAGATCAATCTTGTATTGAGTCTTAATTTTTCTTCCACTTAATAGTTTTAGTATTAGGATTAGTTTGAGAGTGAAGTTAGTAGCTTAAAAACTGGAAAATACGCCCCATCTAAGTACGACGGCCCCCATCCGAGTTTAATCGAGCCAAGCGCCGCTTAACTTCGAAGATCGAACAAGAAGCGTCAAACAATTCCATTTGTCCCCTTGGACAAGTTTCTAAATTTTCCTTAAAGGTTTTTCACGGAATTTTACCAAAATTATCTTACTGTATAATGATTTTCAAAATGTCTAGGATAGACCGCGGCAAAGTTGACCATATAGGGGTAAATTTGTTTAATGTGAATTAATCATAAAGCTCATTAATATTATACAATTATTTGTTTGAAATGAGTAAGTTTTTTACGAGAGATGCAATCATTTCCCAAATGCTGATAAAAATGAGGCTATAGGACAAATATCGAAATATAATGTTCTTTTGCCAAAAAAAAAAAAATGAAAAAGCAGGCCGATTGAGTCAAGTTGTGAATAATCATTTTAAAAATTAATTAAAAGGAGTATTGATGCGAATATTATTTTTAATGAAGCTGCTACTACTATAAATTCAACCATTCATACAAAAATATATTTTAAATCTTTAGTTATTTTTATTATTATATTATGTAAGTCGCAAGTTGGCCCCAGATTTAAAAGTCTGGAATAAAGTTGTATATTTGAAGCAAATTTAAAATGTAAGATATTTCCTCATTAATCTTTGTATATGAATATGAAAGTGTGATTTCTAATGAAGCCTGTTTTAAAAAATAAACATCTTAACATCCCTTATTTTTTTATGGGTCAATCAACCTTAAGCTAGCAACTTTATCCCGACTTACCATGCGAAGATTTAAACAAATGTAGTCCTCAATTTAAATCCAATTATTTTTGAGAAAATGAAATCAGGGTGGCCACTCGACCGGGAAACAGGGAAAGGATAGTGAATTTATTTTTTGACTGGGAATTTTACATATTTTTAGAAGAAAAGTCTATCCAATGAATTGAAATGTCACAAATTTCATATCACGTGATCAACTGTAAATATAAACTAATTAATGATTTTAAAAATTGAGCTTTAGTTCGGGTATTGAAAATCGAACAATAATTGATCTTACAAGACGATTCTGAATCTGTTCAAAATTAAACAATTTCCAGACTTTAAGGTTGAAAATTAAATTGTTCCAATTTGGAAACATTAGTAGTTAAATACGTGTAAACGTCCGTTCAAAATTTTATAAACTATTTTCAATTTTCAAATAATTTTAAATTGATGGATTTATAATTAAACGCTGTTATTGAATTTTAAATCCTATTTGAAGATTGTTTCAGTTCAAACATTCCATTTTTAAGCCATTCAATTAAAAATTTTTAAATTAAGAAAAAAATACAATTTTTTAAATATTTAGCAATATTTGACTGTCCATTCAAAATGAGCAATTATAAATCAAATATTCAAAACTGAATTGTTTGAAATAGAAAGCCCTGAATCATTAAAATTTCAGAGTTCTAAATTTAAACTTTGAATTATTAATTTGAAACAACTTAAAATTAAAATAATTCGACTTTAAAGGATTTACGTATTAAAAAAAACGTTTTAATTTCACAATTCTAATTTTAAAGAAAAAGAAAGAAATTTTGGTATTTAATTTTTTTGCGAATTGAAAGAACTTTTTTTTTACAATTTTATTGAATTGAAGGCGGGCCAAATACGTATTTTTAACATTTTTATTGAGCTTGCGACGAGAAAAGTTTAGTTCTTAATTTTTGTTGAATTGGTAGAGAAACGTTTTATATTTTTAAGATTTTTATCGAACTGCAAAAGAGGAAATTTTGGTTATCAATATTTTCTGAATTGGCAGAAGAATAATTTTATATTTTTAAGATTATTATCCAGTTGGAAGAGAGGAAATTTGTTTTTTAAATTTCTTTTGTAATTGGAAGAGAGAGAATTGTTTATTTTTATGGTTTTTTTAAAGTTGGAAGGGAGGAAACTTTGGTTTTAATTTTTTCTAAATTGGAAAAGGCACTTTTTTGATTTTTATATTTATATTTAGGGGGCGGGGTGTAAGGGGGTGGGGGGGGGAGAGATTGGTATTTTTAAAATAAAGGTAGAAGGGGAGAGCTTTTTTTATTCAATTTTGCACTGAACTTCAAGAGGGACCGGTTTTATTTGAAACATTTTTATTAATATTAGTTGAAGTAGAGCATTAGTTTTAATTTAGAACATTGAAAATGATAGCGTGGATTTGTATTTTCTAAGCAGAAATCTTTGAACTGTTCAATTTATAAAAGTTTAAAATTTTTAAGTTTAATGACATTTAATTAAAATAATTGTAACTAGAAAGTGTTTAAAGCCTTTATTTTATACATGTGAATTATTGAGCATTTGAATACAAAAATTCTGAATAAAAATTTTTTAAGCTTCAATTTTAAAATTTTAAAATTCGAAATAGTTACGCTTTGAGCGCTCTACCTGTAATTTGCAGTTCAGTTTTGATTACTACAAATGAAAAAATTATCAGTTCTAAAAGTTCGAATTTTTTAATTTCGATGACCGTGAACAATTTTCGCGAACCTGGAAGAAACCGAGAAATGACCGAGAATCTTTTCCCTCGATTAAAACGGCCACCCAGTAATTATTTTTGAAAAAACTCCACTTTATCTGAAACTTGTGGTCTTGGAATCCCTACATAAATCAATCAAATTGATTTTCTAATATAATAAATAAATGTAGATTGTTCAGCAACACTTTTTGTTACATTTCCCCCGCACTTCCTTTGTTTTTCACGATTGCACAAGATGTTTCATAAAGTTGTGAGGATTTATATTTAATTCGCGATAGTTATATGATCGAAAGTTGGAAAGTTGTGAGCTATCATTAAAAGCATATAAATTAATCTCTGAATATTCTTTGCATGAAGGGCTGTGATTCAGGCACGGAAGGCGATTGCGAGCAAATTTAAAGAATTTTACTTGTAAATTACAAGCTGTCGGTAGAAAGGGAAAGCATAGCTTCGGGCTTTACTGCTGATACATTTTTCCCTCAGGACATCCACTTTATATGATTGTTTGAAAACGCCTAGAATCCATTTTGCAGATGTAAAGGGCTTTGTTTTACCTTTTGATATTGATTTTATTAAAAATTTTATTTATGAAAGACCCTTTCATTTACAACGAATATAAAAAACGGCTTTTGTCATGTTTCACTCCAGAATTAATGAATTAATCATTTGTTTCTAAATGGGAAAAAATGCCTCGTTCCTTATTATTTCATTCAGGTGTTTTCTTGTTGTTTTTACTGTAAATTCTTTTAAAAGTCCTTAAGAAAAGGGAAGAACGTTCAATCCACCTGCTAACATTCTCTACGGTATTTATGATCGCGAAACTTCAATTCAAGATTGTACTCACTGCACTTGTCAAGTCCAACTATAATGCCATTAACAGCAATGGGATTTCTTATTATGCAACTTCGGTCTAAAGAACTACGAATTTTATCTGAGTAAAAATTAAGCATTTATTACAGTCACGTAATTGTTTTATTACTCTATAATTCTTTATGCCATATGTTTCATCACTTTAATTCATTTTATTTTCTTGATAAATTTTATTTCAAAGATTATCATTCTTAGAGTTCTTTCTTTGCAATTTTGATTTGGAACAATGTCTTCAATATTTATACAGAATTACTCATTTTTTATAAATATATGTACTTCTAAATGATTGTACTCTAAGGCAAAAATTCTATGCACAATAATATTCCAATAGCAATTCAACATACCTATATTAACATCTGATTTTCTATATATAAATGTAGGATTGTCGCAACGTGAGCATAACAGTAAATAAAAGTGCACACTAACTGGAAAATCTAAAATAATTTTCTCCAGTAATTAAAACCTAATTACCACTTTTACGACGGACTTAACATTTATTTCTCTTGAGTCCAGATTGGAAATGGTTTTTTTAAAATCAGTTTTATTATCATAATAAACCATATTAATTCCTTCAATGCTTTCCATTTCTCGTAACCACTAGTGAATCTCCACATACAGGGCACTTTTAAAATGAGAAAATTTTTCCCAACAATTTTTTCAAAATTGTATTTTGTGGTTCATGAAAGTTTTAATAGAACTAAAAAAAACTTGTAGAAGTATTTACGCTCCAAACTTATTTGTAGCATTCCTGGAGCATTTTGACATCTTATATTTTCCACATTCCTCTAATTGAGGCTAATTATTCATTAAAATAAGACAACGCAATAAAATGTTCAACAATAAGAGAGAAAAAGATGCACACTAAGAATCTAAGACAAAAAAAATAAAATTGATATCAAAACGTTGAAATATTATACTACATTTGCGGATTTTGTAATATACGTATATGAACTAAAATTATTTATCTAAAAACCATACTTTCCATTACCTTTTTGGCAAAAATTTCTTGGGATCTGAAGAGAAGCCAAAAGTAAGGTTGCTTCGATGGATGTTACGTCAATGGAAAACAATAAAAAAGTCTTCTTAATGTTTTAAAATAAAACGGATTCACTATAATTCATATTTTTATCATTCATTCATTTACTTTCATTCCGAAATATGAATCTTATTACCAGTTACTTCGATGGATACTAATTTAAATACACAACGTTTTCTTCGACGTTTTCTTAGTTTGCGATGAAAGTTCATTTCTTTTTTGAAACTTGACAAATGAGTAGTGAGATATTTTTCCTCTAATTCGACACCAACATAGAACGCAAAAAGCTGTTTCTAATAGTCGAATAATAGCCGTTTATTTATGGACATAACCATAAAACTATTTCCGTGGACCCTGATATTTCAGTACATACTGTTGTCTATATTACACTCAAATTATAAATATTAGTGACGGAAATTGTACCTTTTGCGATAAATTTTAAGACCATTAAGCATAGATTTAAAGAAAAATTCATTTCCTATTGGGCTGTAAACTATGCCTCGGGCATGGGTGGACATACTTCAAAGGCAGTTTTTAGGCACTTAATGTTATTTTACTGTGATTTGCGACCATAAAATAATTTTTTTTTACCATGGGTTATGTTGTGAGACACTAAAAGGAACATTTTGGGCGATTCTTCTTACAATACACTCAAAAGTTTTGATAATAATTTATCCCTTGGACACAAAAGTGCCCTGTCTGTGGAGAAGTACCTACATATCTTGAAAAAATTAATCTTAATGAAAAATATTATACCGCGAACTACATGTGTATGTTTATTGGCGAACAAAATTGGGTGAAATTCATTTCTAATAATGTCCTTCAAGAATGGAATCTGTCGCAACTACATCGTTTCATAAGGAATTTAATCAGATATTTCACATTGCGAAAAAATATGTTCTAGATAAAAAAAAGGACATGTCACACTTTTCGATACGCTAATCTCGTATTCTGGAGTGCAATCTCGAAGTATCTGTGCTTTTAGCACAATTGAGAACGGTCTAATAATAAGGCGATAAAAGTATAGCTCGTCAATCATAAATTGCTTTAGGCATTCTGGTGTAATGCCATCGCGAACCGTAGAGGAAGGAAAGGTATATTTTAGAAAATAACAAAGCAGACTCTGAAATCTAATGCATAATCATAAGAAACATTATATAAAATTATAATTAATATAAGTATAATATCGTATCAACATTATTGAATTATAATTTCTATAACGAAATACCCGCCGTCGAAATATAACTCTAAGCGACGTGTTCATTCGGCAAAGTGTTTTCTTAGGTAAGACGATTTGCTCTAAATGATGTTACGTTCGAAGCATATTTCAGCAATAAAATTATGTTTTATAGAAATACGTTTAATATTCAGTATCAACGATTTTCTTCCTTTATGGGAAATATTACTTTCATAGAATTTATAGAAACTTTCCCACGTAATAGAAGCATGATATTGAATACCTAAATAGGATGGTGGATATCTCTAATAAAATGTTGTGTAAGCACTAATAACGATGATTATTTTTCAATAAAAATGTATCGTGTGTTTAATTTTAATAATATATAAAAAGGGCGTTGCTTCTCTGGGTAAGAAACGCTCTTGTCGTTCCGATCACATGGTTCATGGGTCGAATATGTGAGTGGTGATTTTCGTGCAAAATGCATTTTACAATAAAGGCTTATTTTACGAGTCACACGCTTCAAAAAAAGTTTCTTTGCTTGAGCTACAATTTATTATGCATTGAAAAAAAATTTTAATTGCTCATGATCTGACAAGAGTCACGAATTCCACGAACATGAAAATTCATCTACAACGGTAAGACAATGAAAAATGTATGTGTTTTTATCCGTGCCCATTTGCAATTTCACCTGATTTTTAATTATATCAAAAATATTGCATGTTCAAAGGATACATAACAAATTTTTGAAATAAATACCAATGGAACTTTTTATCTGGTATTTAGCACTAGGTAAGGGAGCGTTCACATGTTACGTAACGTTCTTTTCGTATTTTGTATTACGTTTAAAAACAGAGTAGACGTTTTCTAAATAAGTATGTGAAAGGTTTATTAATTTTTTTCAGACGTAGTGTTTTTGGTGGAATTTCATTCAGTTTTCTTGCAAAAATAACAAATCTACATACAGCAATATATTTTTTTTTTAAACATTGGAATAAAATTGTAATTTACAGTCGACTTTTTCTTAAGCATTTTTTCAAATGTTGGGGTCAGCATATTTCTCCCATTGTCAATTAATATCATTCAAACTTATAGAGTAATTATTATGAACAATTTTCTCCGAGAATGTGTTAAAAAAATCAGTATAACTTAGTCGATGATAGGTTTGTGTCTGCATATTTTAAAAATTGCTTATTTTTTAATATAAATTTAAACCTCACTTTGCGGTATGTATATGTATGGATCACTTTTTCCTAAAAAGCGGCATATGTATACCTTATTCATTATATATATATATATACAAAGTTTGATCGAAATCGATCGATTGGTTTGGCTGCAAGTGCGTCTGCAAGTTAGAAATCGTTAAAAAATGACTGAAAATGACTGAAAAATCAAAAATTTTCAGTATAAATCATTGTATTTCAAATTCATTAAAACTGCTTTTAGAATCTGATGACATCTTTCTAAGAAAAAGTAGGAGTATATTTGGTAAAAGCGTGTAAGCTGTACCTTGGTCTGCATTTCAAAAATCACGCTTTTAACTCTTTTTTGTCAAAGGACGCAATCGCGAATTTATTTCGTCCTGATTAATATGTAAAATCGCAAAATGAGACGTGTTTTTGTAAAAGTTTTATAATCATTGGAATAATATTATAGCCTGCAGATGACTTTTTTAAGAGATTTTTTTTTAATTCGATTATTGATCATTTCTTCAATTTTCAATTAATATCTTTTAAACTTACAGAATTTTTGTACTTTGATGGATTTTATACACCCACTAAGTTTGGTCAAGATATCTAACAAATTAATTGAGATATTCCACTTTCAGTGTTCAAAATCATTTATGTTACAGATAATAGTTCCCGGTAGCGATTCTTTTCGCATTTCGTCCTTCATGGCAGATTTTTTTTTCGTATGCGTATTTAAAATCTGTTTCTGCTTTTTTTTTTGTACATGGCGGCGATCCCCTGCCGAGAATCTTGAAATTCCATTTTTTTCGGGTGCTGGCAAGTCTTAGCGTCCTCTTTCAAAATCCTTTTGAGAAAAAGGTTAAAAATTGAAAAAGTGGAGACGACTTGTTTGAAAATATAAAAAGTCGATTTTCACAAAAAAACTAACACTTTTATTTTTTGTTGAATTTGACTTTTTATAAGGAAGTCATCCTGTGAGTTTTATGTAGGCTTAATCCATGAGCATTTTTTTCGAAAAATTTAATTTTCACATTTTTCTTGAAAACAACAACATATTCAATACAATGCTAAGAAAGAAATTGGCTTATTTCAAAAACTTCTACAAAAAATGCCTCGTGCTCTTTTGTGATACCTTGCATTGTTTACGAGAAAAATTCGAAAATTATATTTTCAGCAAAAAAAATTCTCTCAGCCACAAAAATGGTTTAGCCGGCCTAAAACTCGAAAGATGTTTTTCTTATAGAAGGCCAAATTCAATAAGAAATTGGCAAGAAATATAATGTGGGTTTTTTGTAAAAAATCGACTTTTTATTTTTTCAATCAAATCGTCTCCACTTTGTTAAATTTCACCTTTTTCCGAATTTTCCGACGAATTTCAAGTAATGGACGAAAATCGTTCACTTCTGCGTATATGCGATATCAACATTTTTCTCGCTCTTTGCTTTTTCAGAAATACATGCAATTAAAAATGTTACGTAATCGGGTAAAAAATCCCCCCACCCAGTTTCAATGTTACGTAATATGTGAACGCTCCCTAACCTTTCTTCAAAACTTTTTTTTCATCTCTACTTTGCAAAGAAAAAAATTACTATAACGAAGGTTGCAAAAATCGCCTCTATAACTTTCGAACCGATTAGTTTCAGTTTAAAAATTAAGAAAAGAGATGCGTGTGAGTGCCTAGGAACAATTTTCCCTATATCGGAGCAAAAAATCTCACCTGGAATTTCACCCAAGACTCTGGCAAATTTATAAATCTGGCACGCATGTA
>JAUMHM010000049.1:9186025-9200489 GCA_032362435.1 Melikaiella ostensackeni
CCAATCACGGCACGAATAAATTATATACACGAGAAGTCAACCAACAACCAACTTTACAGTTATCATCAACTTTATTATACTTTGGATACTGAAGAATAAGAATCAGTTTATGAATTGGACCGGAAAAGCAAGAATTTTCTTCACTATGGAATAGGGAAAAAGTTTTGAAACTAATACTGTTTATAAGAAATTCTTAATTTACTACTTTTTCAGACAAAAAGGATTTTGACTTCAATATACTCTCGCAAATATTTCTGGTCTGAAATGAATGATAGATATATCTACTACATATCTACATTGTAAGAGATTTCTCTTCTTTTACGAAGTGTTTTATTTTTTTGTTGTCTGAGAAAATTCTTATGCAAATTTTTCATTTCCGTTAAATGACCGAGTAAAGAGGGTGTGAAATAACACCTTAAAGTCAACGATCTGCGAAACACCGGAATGGAACCTATTAAACAGTCACGGCCACCGGCTGATGAATATTCATCATGATCTTGAATTCGACCTAATTTGTAACGTCGAACTTTCGATTTCACCAGAAAGTGATCGTGTTTATTGATCATTTGATACATCTGATTAAATAACTAATTACTTTTTCTCCTCGCTTTTAACAGCTCGTCAAATCTAATTATTTTTTTAAATGTGAATAGGCTTATTTTTTTGCAAATTGTTTTCTATAAACTCAGGTTTCTATTGGAATAAATTCGTGGGATCTGCGTGATATTTCGGTTTTTTTTGTGGTTATTGTAATATCGATCTTAATTAAAATGATCAGAAAAAGATTTTGTTCAATTGAGCTTTTCTTGACACGATTGCAAGTGGAAGATCTAAATTGTAGTCACTTTTCGAAACCTTGCTTTAATTTTCGAAATTTTGTAGGAAATAAAGAATTATTATTTAAATCTAGATGTTCAAGTCTGTTTTTATATAATTGATATACACTGTGTTAGGATTTATAAAAGAAAGGAAATTTTAATATGCAATTCAGGTAAATGTCACATGATTCAGTCTTTGTAACTGTATTTTATTTCTGGCGATTATTCAATGAACAACATGGCACTCACTAGGTTGAAATCTTGCTTGAAGGAATAAGGCTAATAATTCCCCGAGGTTGTAATTTTTTCTAAGGATTTTATATTTAGAAACTTCTTTTAAAAGGTCGTTTAAAAGTTGAATTCGACTGAAATACCATACATATTCGAGTTTGATCCGACAGTATAGTAAACCCCGAGACATCAAACCGTTGCATATCATTCTGATTATCAACTTTAGGTCAAATTGATCAACTTTTGCGGATCCAAAATTATTTTTTACACATTTCATGCATATCTATCGAGAAGCAATTGTTATACTTTTCACTGAAAATCGTAGGTTAGTCATGACCGACAATTTAGTACAACTTTCAAACAAGTAGTTGAATTTTCACAAAAAAATGAATTTTCAACCAATAAGGCAAATTTTCCACGAAGAAGACGAATTTTCAACAAAATACATCAATTTTCAACAAAATACATCAATTTTCAACCAAATAGTTGAATTTGTATCTATAAAAGCTCAATTTTCCACCAAATAGTTGATATTTCAACCAAAAAAGATAAATTTTTAACAAAATATTTGAATCTTCAACCAAAATGAATTAACTTTCAATCAAACAGTTGAATGTTTATTCCACAAATATGAATTTTTGACAAAGAGGTTTATTTTCAACGACATAGTTCAAGTTTCTATCAAAATAGTTGAATTCTCAACAAAATACATAAATTTGTAACCAAATAATTGAATTTTCAACTGAAAAAGATATATTTTTACCAAAAAATGGAATAGTTAAATTTTCAGTTAAAAAAATTAATTTTCAACTAAAAAAAATTTAAACGAAATACCTCAATTTTCCACTAAAGAGATGAATTTCCAATTTAAAAAAATGAATTTTAAACAAAGTAATTCAACTTTAAATCAAGTAGTTAAATTTTCAGACAAAAAATATGAATTCTCAGAGAAAAATGTAATAGCTGATATTTCATCCGAAAAAGACGAATTTTAAAATAGTATTTGAATCCTCAACCAAAACGGATGAATTTTCTCCCAAAAAGAATAATTCTTAAACAAGAAGAATAATTTTTTACCAAAAAGGACGAATTTTCAACAAAATACATTATTTTTAACCAAATAAACAAATTTTCAACTAAGACAGATTAATTTTTAACCAAGATGGTTGACTTTTTAACAAAATAATTAAGTTTTCAACCATATAATAAAAGTTTTTATTAAAAAGATGAATTTTCAACAAAAACTGCAATTGTAGACTTTTCAACCAAAAAGAATTAAAGAATTAACCTTCAACCAAAAAGAGTTGGATTTCCTTATTATTTTCTATTAATTTAGTTCGCATTTAAGTGAAAAATGGACAAAAAAACGAATTTTTAACAAAACTCATGCATTCTCAACTAAAAAAAGGTAAATTTTCAAGCAAAAATGAAATGGTTGAATTTTCAGTAGAAAAAAAATAATTTTAAACAAAAATAAAACTGAATTTACAGGAAAGTAGTTCACTTTTCAACCAAGGAGATGAATTTTAAATTGAAATTATGAATTGTCAACTAAATAAATGAATTTTCAAAAAAATAGTTCAACTCATTATTTATTGTTTCTTATTTCTCATGGCTTATTATTATTTATTATTTAATATCTATTTCTTGTAAACTCTAAAAGAATAAAAAGTTCAATAGATTCATTTAATCAACACGAATAAATTTTTTGCTTAAAATATTGGTGTTTCAAAAAATGAGAATATTTTATTCTTTGAACGTTAAACAAATTGACACGCCTGTATATATTATAATTTTATTTGATCATAAAAGCCTGTTAAATACATTAATCGATTTGTCTCATCCCAAAATTAAGAAAGCTTTTCTCTTACAAACGTTAGATAAGTTTACAAATCTGTGCCTGTCATAACTTTTGGCCATAAAATACTTTAAAATAAATCAATCTATTCATGTTGTCAAAATAAACAAATTTGGTGATTATTATGTAGCTATATTCCTATTATTAAAAAAATACGTATAACCGAAAAATTAAAAACTTCAAAAATTCTTACAGATGAACATTTTTGTATGGAGATAGCTATAAACATTCGGGGTAAGCGTAACTCGTTAATTTTAAAAATTTCGAATTTTCCAAATTCATTTTTTGTCATTCACACGATATTTAATGAATGATCTTAAATTTTATTGTTAAAAAAAGGTTGTATTTCATTAAGATCTACGTACAAGTTTTTTCCCCATAATTTAACCAAAATTGCAAAAAAAACACATCTAAAACAATTTTTGAGAAAAATATAAAATATAAAAAAAATGTATTCTCCGATTCGTCTCTAAACTTAATAAATAATGGGTATTATTTAGGATTACAATCCCTCCAAATTTCACGAACCTAGCTCTACTTGTCCGAGTTATCGTAAAAAGAGTATTGTTGACATACACGGAAATTTTTTAAAAACCTCATTTCCGGACTCCTGAGGTCGAACTATGTCAAAATATTTTAAAAAACGAAGTTCGAAAATTTTCATTGTTACAAGGCTTCCTTTACGAGTAAGAAATTTCAATCAGTTAATAAAAATTTAAAAATATGAATTTTCAATTAGAATAATGAATCTTTAACAAGAACGGTTAAATTTTTAGTCAAAAAAATAAAAATTTGCAGCCAGAAAAGAAACGAATTTTCAACTGTGGGAATTAACTCTTTTTCTTTTTAAAAGTGTTTCTATACTTGTGAAGGATTCACAACTTCCTAGGACCAGCAAGGAATGTTTTAGAAAATTTTGAATTTCAGGGCGGGAGAAAAATTCCAATTTGCCTAAGATATTGGTCTATAAATCTCTATGGCTCTGGAAATGATTATTTTTACCTTTAAAAGGTGTTTCTTTAGATTTACAAAGTTTAAGTATTCGTCGAAACTTAATAAGTCTTCGTTGAAAAAAATATCGAACGCTCAGGTTTCAATGTGCATGTACATGGTCATGACTTTTGGTTGTGGCATAACACACTGATACTTGAAAACTCATGAAAATTCATGACAAGCATTTGATCCTGAGAATCGGATCATTCTGCTGTACAGTTTGCTGATCAAATAAAAAATCAAAAATCTGTATACAAGCTTTGCATATCATTTTGATCCAATCACTGAATCAAATTGATGAACTGGCGTTTATTGTGCCTTTGTCCTTTTCCTTTTATAAGAAATATTTCTTTTTATGCATCATTTTAAAGCTTTTTAACTCACAGGTCGTAATAATTACTACCAGATTCAAATCCATATATGTTTATGGAAGTTTATTTTTGGTTCTAATTTTTTTCAAGCTTTATCAAATGATATCAGTCAATATAAATACATTTTTTACATCAATGTTATTTGTCAGATACGATAGTAAACAATGAAAATCTTGACAACAGAAACCTTATTTCAGCTTTTGTCTCTAGGAAGAAAAAAAGAACGAACCTTTCAAATCCCCATTGTAATTAAAAGTCAATTGAACAAAATGAAAAGCTCGGAGACCGAGTGCGTAGACCTCAATTAAGACATCTATCTTTACTTTCGATTTCATCGCTTGAATCTACTTCGACACATTGGTAATCGGTATCGTAGACTTAAACGGAATTCCGTCTTTAAAGATCTATGTAACTACTCAACTTTCCTACTAATTGGTACTCAGTACCTACGTTCTATCTTTTGTAATGTATCTACAATATCGTCACTCCATTAACAAACTTAATCGATTCACTCATGCTTCCTCGCGTCATATTTTACGAATTACAATTAATACTTTAAACATACTGTCGGCGAAATTACTACTATTACGTACAAGAAACTCTTAAAAGGCGAACATAACTATAAAATCCAATGATTTACACACATGAATTCACCTTAGGTTATGATCCTGCAGTAAAGATTTCTTTGAATCATTTTTTACCATTAAAAACAATTTAGAGAGTCGGTTGGTGGTCTTTTGGGAATAAATGGATATCATGAATTATAGTAATCTGTGAAATTCTGATAATTACAAGTTTTATTGCAAGGGCGTAATAGATTGTTATAGTTGTTTCAAATGTTCATTTTTATTTTTATTAGGTCGTAAATGTCCTTTCTAATTTTAAATACTTTTTCGGTCTTCCGCGGCATTTTTATTTCATTCAAAAAAAGCTTACGTTTCAACTTTGAAAGTTCAGACTTTTATGGTCGAGAATTTTGGTTGAGATTTTCAAATAGAAATTTTTCCAAATTGAAGGCGTTGAAATTTAGATGCTTTATTTTGCAAGCTTACGGATTTGGATAGCACTGAAAGCATCTAAATTTCAAAGCGTTCAATTAAGAACACATAAAATCCAAAAGTTTTACTTTCAACTTGAAGTTAGATCAAAGTGATTTGCAGCAGACTGATACTCAGTTAATTAAAATGTTCCAGATTTGGTATCAAAATTATGATTGACAAGTGAATATTGACATTTGATACATGCATCAAATATCAAATTCATACATTCATATTTCAAACAATTCGATCGAGTCTTATTTCCATTTTCAAAAATTAAGTTTTTCAGATTGGTTTTTCATCGTTATGATGATGTCTCATCACATTGTTATCATCAACGCGTAACATCATATTCAGACAATTTCATCGTCAATCATAGATTATCATCATTATCAACACATGACATCATCTTCAGATAATATCCCCATCAATTATAGTTCGTCAACTTATTATAACACTATCTACACATCTTTAAATAGAATTATCGTCAATAATAAGTCAGCATCATCATTAACACATAACACCATCTTCACATAATATGCTGATCAATTACATCTCGTCATCATATCATCAACAACTTGAAACACCATCTATACAATCTACATAACATCATCTTCCGCCAATATCGTTATCAACCATAGATCGTCATCATCATCGTCATCATCATCGTCATCATCATCGCCATCATCATCATCGTCATCATCATCATCATCATCATCATCATAATTGTCATACATATATATCCATCATCGTCTTGGAACATCTTTTTTGTTTGTTGCATAAGTTCCACTAATGTTTCAAGGTGGAACTAAACTAACTCAAATTGCATAGGGGATTTTCCGACTGATTATTGTAATCTATAGTCCCATGGACATTTTAAGGCCAAAAAGAAGAAAATTCATTGGGCCCTTTTTGAAAAAGTTCCACCTTATAGCATCTCATGTTTCCACATAAATTTCTTGTTTCCGTCTATTCAAAAAAAAAGAAACAACGCGACTGTCGTTGCTAGGATCGTGAAGTTGGACTAGTAGATTTTTTCATTCACTAGATTGGATAATTTTCCTATATGAAAAAAGTGGTGTAACGATATGTCTTGAAAAGCTCGCACTCATTATTATCGAAAATCTGATTGGCTCTTCATTACTTGAAGTTTTTTCATATCTTGTACCTATTCGAAATTTTGGAAATTAATTCAGCAAGTAATCCATTTTAATAAGAAAAATCATAGAAGACCTTATGCGAATTCAGAAACATTTGTGCTTTTTGATACTTTTGCGCGCTTGAATTGAAACTTTCAAATTATCCAATAAATTATTGAAAATATTATGCACGTTTTATGTTAGTACTTTTCGTTGGAAATTATTATTTTTAAAAGAAAATTTTAATATAAAATCGTAAAGTTTCGAAGAAGGCTTCAAATTTCTCAAGATTTTGGGTTGAATTAGTTTTTTTCACTGAAAATTAGCATTTTTAAAGAACTATCATCATCATCATTCCCAATTTACAACAATTTCAGGTTATATTAGCATTCACATAAAAAATATTGGTATTTTGCAACAAAAATCATTGGATTTCGAAGATTTAAAGCTCTGAACAATTTTATGTTATGTTATTTTAGTATTTGTCGTCGGAAATTATTGATATTTTCAATAAAAAATTATTAGATTTTAGAGAATATTTACAATTTTTCGACAACCTTAGGTCAGATTGATGTGTTTCACCTAAAATTGAAGTTTTTAAAGAAAAATCATGAGATTTAAATTCAATGATTTTGTTTAAAGTAATAAAATTGACTAGCTTTTGAACAATTTTGGATTGTGATGGTGTTTTCGTCGGAAATTATTTGTATTTTTAATAAAAAATTATTAGATTTCAAAGAATGTTTACAATTTTTCAACAACTTCAGGTTATGTTGGTGTCTTTCTTCCAGGCGAAAGACATCAACATTCATAATTTTTGAACAATTTTAGTTTACGTTGGCGTTTTACATCGAAAATTGGTATCTTCAAACAAAAATCATTATAATTTGAAAAAAATGTAGAATTTTGAAACAACTATGGATTATGTTAGTATTTTTCGTCGCGAATGGGTGTTTTTACTTTAAAAAAATTATATTTCAAAGAAATTCACAACTTTTTAACAGTTTTGAGTTATGTTGATGTTTTACATGAATAATCGGTATATTTTTAGCAAAACGATCATTTGATTTCAAAAAAGATTGAAATCTTATGTACAATAGGCTAAGCTAGCGGGTTTCACCTAAAATACCGATATAGATTTCAAGGAAAATTTACAGTTTTGAAACAATTTAAGGTTATGTTAAAATTTTTCACAGAAAATCGGGTGTTTTAAGTCTACGGATACTAGCCCGGCTGGCCGTGATCAATCTTGCAAAAGGATTGGTGGAGTTAGAAAGGGGATCGATGGTGGGGGGTAGTGGAGAAAATTACTACCAATCGTGTAGCAAGTAATTTCTCCACGGCTGGCCGGATCGATAGCCATTCCCTTATTTTAAACAAAAAACATTAGGTTTAAGTGAAGATTTACAATCTTAGACAATTATTTTTCATATTATGTTATGTTAGTGTTTATTATTTTTTTTATTTAATAATAAACACTAACATTTTTGTCGAAAATTGGTAAATTTATTTTAAAAATCATAACATTTTTCTGATCACCATTATTCTTCAGATTATCATTTAGAGTCAACAAATTCACCATTTTTTTACAATTTGTGGTTTTATTGGCGTTTTATACCGGGAATCGGTACTTTTAATAGAATATCATTGGATTTCACAGAAGTTAAAAAATTTTGATACACCCTTGGTTTATGCTCGCGTTTTTCACCAGAACATGGTATAGACTTTAAAGAAGATTTACAATTTTGGAACAATTTTTGGTTAAGTTTAGCATTTTTCAGCGGAAACAGGTTAAAAAACCAAACAAAAAAATAGGTTTCAAAGAAGATTTTAAATCTTAAACAGTTTTTGTTATGTTGTGTTAGTGTTTTTCTTCTAAAATTGTTATTGCTAATCAAAAATCGGTAGATTTCAAAGAATATTTACTGTATTTAAACATTAATAGGGTATGTTAGCGTTTTTCACCAGAAAACGATTATTCTTAACAAAAATCATCTAACTACAAGTATAATACTTATCCTTTTTAACACATTTAGGTTGTGTTAGTGTGTTTCTTTGGAAATTTTTATGCTTGAACAACAGTGCAACGGTTTGAATATCTATACAAAAATATTATATATTAATTCTGAAGTTGAGATATCAATTTTCATTAATTATCAGAAATATTGTTGTTGCTTTTCTTTTCTATTATTTTGGATAATAGATACTATGAAATACAAAAAACGATTTTCTACCAATAGAAATGAATTTTCAATCCAATAAGACGAATTTTCAACAAAAAAATGATTTTTTAACCAAACCGTTACATTAATAACCAAATAAGTAAATTTTCAACCAAAAAAGGCGAATTTTCAACTGAAAAAAATGAATTCAAACGAAACAGTTGAATTAACAACCAAATGATTAAATTTTTAACCAAGAATGCTGAATTTTCAACCAAGAAAGATGACTTTTCTACCATAAAACATGATTTTTCAATCCAAAAGAACGCATTTTTGACAAAACAGTTAAATTTTCGACAAAAAAGATGACTTTAACAAAATAGTTGAACTTCCAACAAAATAAGTAAATTTTTAACAAAATGGTTGAATTTTACACCTAATAGCTAAATTTTTAGCATACAAAGATAAATTTTTAACCAAGAAGATTAATTTTCTACCAAAATACGAATTTTCAACCAAATAGTTGAATTTTCAACTAAAAAACATAAGTTTTAAACAAACATGAAACAGCTTAATTACCAGTTTAAAGAGTTACCTTTCAACAAAAAAAAATGAATTTTTAAGCAGTTGATTTTAATGAGAAAAGACGAATTTCTCACAAAATAGTTGAATTTTCAACTTATAAAGGATGAATTTTCACTCACAAATGGGATAGTTTAATTTTCAGATAAAAAATCAATATTTAACCAAATAACAAAAGAATTTTCAACGAAAAAGTTAAATTTTCAACCAAAGAGCTAAATTTTTAAAAAATGAATTTTTAACAAAACACATTAATTTTCAACAAAAAAGTTAATTTACAACAAAATTGTTCAATATTCAAATAAATAGTTTAATTTTTAATCAAATAGGTGAATTCCGAACCGAAAATATATTCCAACATAAAAGTTAATTATCAACCAAATAGTTTAATTTTCTTCCAAATTGTTAAATTTTCAACCAAAAAAAATGAATTCTCAACAAAACATGTAATAATTAATATTTCAACCAAACAAAATTTTAATTTGAAATCAAACACAGTTAAATTCAACCAAAAAAGACGAATTTTCAACAAACCAGTTAAACCTTCAACCAAAACAGATCAATTTTCAACCTAATAGATGAATTTTTAACTAAAAAAAAATCGATTTTCAATTAAAAATATCAATATTCAACCAAAAGTATAAAAGTTACTTTTCCAGTTAAAAAACGGAATAGTTCAATTTTCAAATTTAAAAATTAATTTTCTACCAAAAATGAAACTAATGTTCAACACAGTAGTTCGATTTTCAACCAAAGAGATATATCTTCAACCAAAACAGATGACTTTTTGATAAAATAGTTGCATTTTCAACAGAATAAATAAATTTTCAACTGAACGGTTCGAATTTAAGTGAAAAAACGAAAAAAGGGGAAAGAGGGAAGGTTTCTTAAGATATGAAATTGATTTTCAAACTATCAAGTTATTATTGAACTTTACCGTTGTGGGGCCATGTTTCGCAATATTCGCAAACTTTGTTAAAATTTACGAAGTGTCTCGGCGTCTCAAAAATCATGTATTTTCTAAATTTTACTTCTTTTGAGTTAGCTGAAGACTAGCAAAACTGCTAGTCGTCCCCGGATAAAACTTAATTTAAAAAAAAAACTAATAAAAGTTAAAGTTAGGTTATGTTTTATAAAGTATAGTCCTTCAAGCTTCAACTTCAATTTCAACTTACACAAAGAACTTGCCAACAAAGTGAAAGATGTTGTCCAAGGAATATTTTTGATGAAATAACATAAAAACTCTCCTGAAGTGCTCACAACAACGGATACTGGTTATCAAGTTCTTAAAGGTATGTGGGAACAGGAAAAACTTCCTTTCCACACTTACACTAAAAAAGGTGAGCAAAGAAGAACTTACATAACAAGAGGACTTTATGAAAAAACAGACACAGTAGAAATTCTCAAAGAATTAAGGAAACATGACTTTCCCGCATTCCATATGAATAAAATGAAAAATACAACCAAACCATTATTTATGGCCACATTTCCAGCTTCCACTAAACTAAATTAACTCGCACAAAAAGTTCGCTTTTTGGAATACACTAGAGTGTCTTGGGAACCCTACATTAACAAAAATAAAATATCGCAGTGTCATCGATGCCAAGATGCAACAAACTCGAATCCACGCACTCTAGCTCACACTGGCACAGGTAATGATAAAAATAGTCCGTTAATCTTAGAATCTAACAATGACCTTAAAAATGACCTCAATGATCTAGCTCTGTTAATTAGAGAAACCCTACATTAACAAAAATAAAATATCGCAGTGTCATCGATGCCAGATGCAACAAACTGGAATCAACACACTCTAGGTCACACTGGCACAGGTAATAATAAAAATAGTCCGTTTATCTTAGAATCTAACAATGACCTTAAAAATGACCTCAATGATCTAGCTCTGTTAATTAGAGAAATTTAAAAAATAAAACAAATTTGTAATATTCCAGTAATGTTAAAAGCAGTGAGGGAACTCAGCTCATAGCTCCAAAAATGTCAATCTCCAACTGAACAACCTCAAATTTTTCTAAATCTCTCTGAAAAATTAGAATCAACATGGACAAAATAAATATTTTTAGTTGGAATGCAAATAGTATTTAAAAAAATAGGAGAGTTAATGGAGTTTCTTGATCGCTTTAATATAGAAATTCTAATGGTTAATGAAACAAAATAGCAACTATGCTTATCTAAGAAACGAAAGAAATAACAGTGCAGGTGGCGTTGCTATGTTTATCAAAAATAATACACCCTTCAAGGTGGTTAAAGTGCGTGATAAAATATCTCTAGAATATGCTTGCAATTAGTGATATTATTAATTAATAATTAATTATTAGTGAAATTAGTTAGTGATATTTACTTAATAGCGATGTATAATAAACCAGCAAATGAATTTACAACCAAAGAAATAGATAAACTAATGATAGTAGGAGATAAAGTTATTCTGTATGGAGATCTAAATGCTCCATATAAAGCTTCGAACTGTCATATACAAAATAAAAGAGAAACAGTAATTTTTGACTACGTTCAAAATAATAATTGCTCACTATTGTATCCAAATGAATATACAAATTATCAACCCAATGAGATGACTCCGACAACCATAGATATAGGTCTAAATAAAAATGTTCGTTCTCTTTCTGACGTAAGGGTTGCACATGAGCTAAGCTCAAATCATGTACCAGTATTATTTAGTCTAGGTGGTCAACACAAAATAATTAAACATAGGACAATTCTTGATTATGACAAGACTGATTGGTTAGAATTTCGTAGGTTACTTAATAGAAATATAATAATTACTCCAAAGATTGAAACCTCAGTAGACTTGGAGAAAGAAGTACAACGATTTACTAATATTTTGAAAAATTCTATTAGTCAAACAGTTCCTAAAAAACCTTTAGGAGACACTAGAAGTGATTTACCTCCACAAATTCTGAATAATATCCATGAAAGGAGGAGAACTCGGAAAGAATGGTAGCGCACTAGAAGTCGAGATATTAATATCTTATTTAATAGACAAACTCATTTGATCAGATCGGATATATTAACGTTTCGAAATCGGAACTGGCAAAATAAATTGATAAAACTCAACTCAAATGATAATTCTTTATGGAGAATGACAAAAATACTTAAAATAGAGTATCAGCCAATTCCGACGTTGCGAAAAAACTACGAGAAAGCTTTTACACCTATAGACAAAGCTAATATGCTGGCAACTCAATTTGGAAACGTACACAACATAGACCTGACGAATCACTAATGATCAAGAAGAGATTATACAAACTGCTTATCACTTTGTCCATACTGAACTGCCGCAAGACTACACTAACTATTATACTAATCCACGCAAAATAAAAAGAGAAATCCAAAAGCTGCCTCCTAAAAAAGCAGAATCATACTTTTCAAGTCACTGGAAAACTGGTAACATAATTCCGATATATAAGCCTGGTTAATCTAGAACTGAGCCAAGTAGTTACAGACCTATTAGGGTTTCGCCAAAATTAAGCAAATTAACAGAAAAGATAATTCGCAAAAGACTCAATGACTTCGAGAGTAGAGAAAAAATCCTAATTGATGAACAATACGGTTTTAGGGCGGGACATAGTACTGTACAAGTAGTGAGAATTGTTAATGACATTAGTATTAACTTTCATAAGGATAAAGTAACAGCAATATTGTTGTTAGATGTAGAAAAGGCCTTTGATCGAGTCTGGATGAGCGCACAAGTGTATAAAATGATTAAATACAATTATCCACCCATTTTAATTAAACTTATATACTCATATTTGCAAAATAGACATCTTGTTGTTACGGTAGATGGGGCTACCTCCAGCAAAAGAAAAGTTAAAGCAAGCGTACCGCAAGGGTCTGTGCTGTGCCCTAAGCTCTTTAATATTCAATTTAATGACATACCTACATTTCAAAAAACAAAATTATCACTTTTTGCAGATGACACAGCTATTTATAGTCACTCCTTTAATGCAATCGTAGCAGCTAAACAAATCCAAATACATCTCAATCTTCTTGAGCAATTTTGTCGCAAGTGGAAAATTCAGCTATATGCCAACAAAACTGAAGTTATTGTTTTTTTTCTAAAAAAAACCAAGCTGCACAAAAATTTTCAACCAATCAAAGTATTTGGACATTCCATCAAACCTGTTTCATCCGGTAAATACCTAGGTACTCATCTAGACTCGAAACTCTTGTTCATAAAGCATACCAGAGAAATATTAAGAAAAACTTGCGAAGTACGAATAAAATTGTATCCATTAATGTCCAAAAATTCTGCTCTGACAACGCGAAACAAGAAACTGATATATAACATGATTTTGAGACCAATTATGGTATATGCAGCACCTGTTTGGTGTAGCGCTTCAATGAAAAATCTAAATTCTTTGTAAGTTTTTCAAAACACACAACTCAGATTACATAATCTTAAATGTTGATAGATACAGCAGAATTTCTGATTTGTATGCCAGAGCGGAAATACATATGATTAGAGATTATATTATATCTTCAGCAGAAAATTTCTACGAAAACCATCTATGGTCAAACTGACTGACTAGAAATATTAACGAAATGCGCAAATGTAAACTACCATTTCGGCTTAAACACAAATTGCCTTATCAGGTGCTACCTTTTTTTAATCGATAAAGTTAGTCTAACACAAATTGCCTTTACGGATATTATCTGTTTCCAACAAGTAACGCTAAGGAAATTAGCTAACGTGTATGTATGCAGGTTTTTTGAATGACTATTTTACTACGCATTCCAACAAGTATTGTACTGTATTTAACTTCAAGACTGAGAAAATTGTAACACCACAAATGTGTAACAAACGATAAACGTATGTGATAAAAAAGTATTTGGCAGATTAAGCTATATTTATTAGCAGGGGCACATCCCTACCCTTTTTCAACGTCTTGTGGGGCGGAAGGGCACCCCTGTCACTGGACATAGAAATAATATTAGAAATATAAGCATTTGAATCGTTTTTCTTACTACAAATCCCCTATCGGAATAAACATTAAGAAAAAGACAAGAGATTCGATTAAAAGTAATTCCTATTTTATGTACATTTTATTATTTACTGTTTCCTTGAAAAGTTTGCAGCTGAACGTAAAGGATTAGGGAAGTTATATATTCAAAGAAATGAGATTATAAAAGCGCATTTTTTCGGGAAAACTAGTCAAATGTGTGAGAAATTCTAACGTACTAAACTTTATCTAAGTATGTAACGTTACTTCCACTGTTGGGGGGGGGGGGGGGGGGGGGGG
>JAUMHM010000049.1:9200499-9212119 GCA_032362435.1 Melikaiella ostensackeni
CCCCCCCACCACCTTGTTACCAACCGTAGTTTTTGGTGACCCCCCTCTCCCTCAAATTGGTAACGTGGTTTATGGATGGCCCCTTACTGTGAAACAAACAAATCAATCGTACTAAAATGTGTAACCCTTATTCTTCGTAAATATAAAAATGAATCTCTTTTATTCTTAGTTTTTTAAAAATACATTATCCTTTAATAAAAATGATAATGGCTGTGACATTTGATAGAAGATGCAATTGTCGAAGAATGGCGTCATTCTCATCAGTAAATCTGCTAATAGTCTAAAGCGGTTTTTCTACTTTTTTCCACTGGATTGATCGCTAGTAAAGTAGCACAATTTAAAATTCAATGAATCCTATTAGTCTGTACTGGTTTAAAGCCGGACAATTCAGAAACTAGTTCAAAGCGATGATTCATTGTTTCGCAATATTACCTTAATTCGGAATTGCAATTTGCAGAATTGAACGACCTTCGGAAATCCTTGAAGGAGAAGAAAGCTGATCTTCGATTCGTTCTTTCTGTGAACGATGATCGAGGCTTGCTCAGAACTTCCGGTACAGTGCGACAGGAAGCTGCAGCACGTTTGGCAAGACTTCTAACTGAGGTAAATTTATCTCATTTTCGTTTTTGTAAATATTAATGAAAATTCAAATTCAGAAGATTATATTTTATAATTTTATAACATGAGAATGACAACTGGATAAGGACCAAAAATTAAATTTTACAGGATGAATAAAAAAGTTTTCTGCGATATGTTTTTAAATATAAGAATTTGATAAAATTATAGAAGCATGTGTTCCCAAAGAACTTTACATTGAAGATATGAAAACTAGAAGAAAAAATTTTTTCTGTGTGGGAGGTAACAGAAACCAAATGGTCCTTATCCAGTTTTCTTTCTCATAAATTTTGAAAAAGCGTATTTGCTTACAAAATCACGAAAATATATAAGAAGTACTTTTTTGGGCCTGCCAAATATGTGCAATTTATGTATTCTTCGATATGCCAAAATTTCGAAAAATGTTTGCCCTGAAATTTACGAATTTATAAAAATATGAGAATGACAACTGGATAAGGGCCAAAAATAAAATTATTTCTTAGAAGTATGGGGCCATTATTTACAAAGTTTCAAGGAGGTAAAAATATATTTTTTTTATTTCCTATGTTTGAAGGTAGAAAAACCAAATGGTCCTTATCCAGCTGTTATTCTCATAATTTTGAAATTCATTTTCACGAGTGAAAGGAGAAATGATTTTTAGATGGTCCTAATATGTATCAATGAATATATCCTAAATCACTTGACATTTTTAAAAACGGAATTTCGAGCAATCAGTCATTATCCAGTTGTCATTTTCATGTCTTCAAATCCTCTTAATGCCATTTTTCGATTGAACATAAATTAATAAGTTATAGAATTGACAAAATTTTTAAAAACTAACAAAAACCAGCTTTTAACAGTTCTCCAAATTTAAGCGCAGTTCTCAGTACAGATTTCAAAATATATTTTTTTTAATATACGTTTCATACAATATTTAGTTAATGTAATGATTTATCAAAATTTGAACAAACTTCTTTCTCTCACTTTTTCTTATTGTATCTAGGTTCTTTATTTTTCAAACAAGTTTAAAATTTGTCAAATAGAAAAACAATTTCCAGTTTCAATTTACGACTATAGTTCGTGAGGGGTTTGAATAACAGTTTTAATTTAAGTTGCAATATTTATGAGATATCAATTTCAGATTCGATTAAAAATTATAAGAATTTGAATCCATAGTTTTAAAATAGTATAATTTTCTGGATCACAAGCTTAAAATTATTGTTCAGCTTTGGAAACTCGAAATTCGACATTTCGACATTTCATTTATTTCTAATTTCGACCATTTTTCTTTCTTTTTGACCTCAAAAGAAAGTTTTAATTTTTTCATTTAAGAACATTGAGGTGAAAAAGTTGAGCGGTAATTGCTTATTCATGAAAATAAGCGTTAAATGAATTTTTTGAGGATATGCCATCTCTTATTACGATTTTGTAACTTCCTCAATATCCATTTTTAAAAAATGGCTACCGCAGTTTCAATAGTGGTTGTCATTAGCTTTTCAATAAGCCATAACCATTTCTGGATTTCTACGATTTTTTGGGGTTCTTTTATTTTGGTCTCAAAATAAAGTTTGAGTTTTCCCTCTAAGAACCTTGAAATTGAAAAATAGAATTATTTTTTTTTATTTAAATTTAAAAATGAAAAAAAATTAATTGTTTCAACCCTCAGAGTTTAATTTGAAAATGTTCATAGTTAAGTTTTTTAGTTTTACTTTGTAGGTTTAAAATTTTCAAAAAGACACTATTTTTAGTGCTTACAATTAGACAATTTCAAATTAACAGTGTTTGAAATCAAACAATAATTTTGATTTCGTAATATGAGATAATTTCTAGACGTTTAAAGTTCAACCATTTCTAAATTATTAATTTTTTCATGTAAGTTTTTCAAATATGAACAATTTTTAATTTAAAATTTAAAAAACATTACTATGTAAAATTTAACAATATGTGACTAACGATATGTTTGGAAACATTTAAGATCTCCAAATACGCGAAAAAAATTGGCATCCATGAAAATATTAAAATTACGAAAGTAAGAAGTTTTTCAAACATATTTTACTAACTAGAATTAATCATCCCTTAAATTACTTAACTCGTTTCAAAAATTTTTAGGACTCTTAATATTTAACAATTTGCTATTATTTCGAGTGGCAGTTATTATACTTTTTATTGAAAATCGTAGATTAGTCATGAGCCACGATTTAGTTCAACTTTCAACCAAACAGTTAGAACATCAACCAACAAGATTAATTTTTTACCAAAAAAGACGAATTTTCAACTGAAAAAGATAAATTCTTCACCAAAAATTAAATAGTTGAATTCTCAATGAAAATAATTAATTTCCAAACAAAAAAAAATGAATCTCCTACAAAATAGTTAAATGTTCAATTCAGGACATGAATTTTCAACTAAAATGATGAATGTTTAAACAAAAAAATGAATTTTTAACAAAGTACTGCAACTTTCAACCAGATAGTAGAATTTTTAACCAATAAATATGAATCCACAACCATAACAGATTAATTTTTAACCAAACAGTTGCATTTTTTACCAAAAAATATGAAAATTCTATCAAAATAGATGAATTTTGAAAACCAAAAAGACGAATTTTCAACAAAGAATTGAATTTTCAACCAAGAAAGATTTTTCGGTCAATAAAGAAAAAAAATAACCAAATTGTTGAAATTTGAAGTAAAAAAAACGAATTTTGTACAAAACAGTTGAATGTTCAACAAAAGAGTAGACTTTTCAACCAGAAGGAATTAACTTCTAAGCAAAAATAGTTAAATTTTCACAAAAAAAGATGAATTTTCAACCAAGAATACTAAGTTTCTACCAAAAAAGACGAATTTTCAACAAAATACATGAATTTTCAACCAAACAGTTGAATTTTTAACTGAAATAGAACATTTTCAACCAAAAATGAAATGTTTCAATTTTCAGTCAAAAAAATGAATTTTCAACCAAAAAAATCGAATTTTTCAACCACATAGTTGAATTTCCAACTAAAATAGATACATTTTCAATCAAAAATGAAATGGTTCAATTTTCAGTCAAAAAAATGAATTTTCAACAAAAAAAAATCGAATTTCTAAACAAAATAGTTATATTTTCAAAACAAAAAAACGAATTTTCTACAAAACTGTTGAAGTCTCAACAAAACAGTAGACTTTTCAACCAAAAAGAATTAGCTTGCAAGCAAAAAAAGTTGGATTTTCACCAGAAAAGATTAATTTTCAAACAAGAACACTAATTTTCTACCAAAAAAGACGAATTCTCAACAAAATACATGAATTTTTGATGAAATAGTTGAATTCTTAACTAAAATAGATATATTTTCAACCAGAAATAAAATGGTTCAATTTTCAGTAAAAAAAAATGAATTTTCAACAAAAGAAATCGAACTTCTCAATAAAATAGTTATATTTTCAAAACAAAAAAACGAATTTTCTACAAAACTGTTCGAGTTTCAACAAAACAGTAGACTTTTTAACCAGAAATAATTAACTTTCAAGCAAAAATAGTTGGATTTTCACCCAAAAAGATGAATTTTCTACCATGAACACTAAATTTCTACCAAAAAAAAGACGAATTTTCAACAAAATACATGAATTTTCTATCAAATAGTAGAATTTTTAACGAAAAAGATACACTTTCAACCAAAAAGGACATAGTTAAATTTTCAGTTGAAAAAATGGATTTACAACAACAACAAAAATTTCTTCAGCAAAATAGTTAAATTTTCAATCAAAGAGATGAATCTTCAACCAAAAAAGATGAATTCTTAGCAAAAATGATAATAACTGGTATCTGAACAAAAAAATCAATTTCAAGTCAAAAATAGTTGGATTTAACCAAAAAGAATGAATTTTCAAAAAAAAAGATGAATTTTCAACTAAAAAAGATATATTTTCAACAAAGAATGAAATACTTATATTTTCAGTGAAAAAATTAATATTCAACAAAGTAGTTACATTTTCAACCCATGAGATCAATCTAAACTCAGAGGATTAAATTTCTACGAAAACAAGACGAATTTTCAACAAAATACATGAACTTCCAATAAATTAATTGAATTTTCAACTAAAACAGATTAATTTTTAACCGCAGGGGATGACTTTTTAACAAAATAATTTAATTTTCAACTACATGATAAAAGTTTTAACCTTTAAATTTTCAATTAAGAAAATTAATTTTTAACAAAAAGTACGGTGAATTTTCAACGAAGTAGTTCAATTTTCAAGTAGAAAGATAAATTTTTAACTAAAATGATGAATGTTCAACTAAAAAGGTGAACTTTTAGAAAAGTAGTTAAACTTTCAACTAAATAGTTGAATTTTCAACTAACAAAGAACAATGTTTAATTAAAAATATCAATTTTCAACCAAAAATAGAATAGTTAAATTTCCAGTAAAAAAATAATTTTGACAAAAAAAATTATTTTTCAAATTTAAAAAATGAATTCTCAACGAAAAATGTTATGGTGAATATTTTAAAGAAAAACGATTGTAATATCAAATGAAAAACAGTTTAATTCAACCAAAAAAGTGCAAGTTTCAACAAAATCGTTGAATCCTCAACCAAAACAGATTTATTTTAAATAAAAAAGGATAACTTTAGTATAAAATAATCAAATTTTCAATGTAAAAATAAATAGATTACCAAAAGGAAGGAATTGTTGACCAAAAATATAATAGTATACTTTTCAACCAAAAATAATATAGGAATTATCTTTCAACCAAAAAAAGTTAGATTTTCCTATTGGGTTCTATTCCTTTAGTTCGCATTTAAGTGAAAAAACGAGAAAAGACGAATTTTCAACAAAATAGTTCAGTTTTCAACCAATGAGATGAGTTTTCAACTGAAATCATGAATCTTCAACTAAGGAAATGAATTTTTAACAAAGTAGTTCAGCTGTTAACCATGTAGTTCAATTTTCAGCCAAAAAAGATGAATTCTCAACAAAAAATATGATAGTTGATATTTCAACGAAAAAAGATTTTAAATTTAAATCAAAAACAGTTGAATTCAACTAAAGAAGAATTGCTTTCTGACATAATTGTTGAATTTTCAAAAAAATAATTAAATTTCCAACCCAATAATAAAATTTTTAACCAGAAAAGATGAATTTCCATCTAAACTGAGAAATCTCCAACTGGAATGGTTAAATCTCCAGTGAAAAAAATTAATTTTCAGCCAAATGTTCGACTGTAGGAATGAATTATTTTTTCAAAACTGTTTCTACACACATTATTTCATTCTTACAAAATAGAAAAATTTAATAATCCAAACAATCGCACCTTTCTGAAAATTGCTAATTGCATAATTTCTTCGAACGCTCAGGTTTCAATGTCGATGTAGACGGTCATGACTTAGTCGTGGCATAACAACTGACACCCGAAAACTCATGGAAATTCATGACAGACAAAACTGATCTTGAGAATAGGATCATTCTGATACTCAATTTGCTGATCAAATAAAAATCCAAAATCTGTATAAAAGCATTGCATATCATTTTGATTCACTTTCGGGATCAAAATGATCAACTGTCATTTACTGTGCTTGCAAACTTATAGTGATAGTAATTTGTTCGAGTAATAACCTTGATTAAATTAGGGCAAAGATCTAATAAACTAACATTGATAAATTGCTGGTCGAGAAAATAAGTTGGAAAGCAATCGACAACCCATAAGTCAGTTAAATGGCGCACATTTGCTACTTCTGCAGACTTTTCATGATTAACTGATCAAGTAGTTGATTGAGTAGTTCGTTATGTCATGTTACGTTCTGGACCACAATTTTTTGCAAGGTCTGTTACGATTAGAAACATTTAATGCTGTAACTATACTTTTTTGGAGGTTGATTTAGAACCAATCTAATCAGATTATTTCATTTTTCAAAATAGAAAAAGGTAATAATCCAAAACCATAACTCATTTCTAAAAATTACGAACTTCCTCAAATTTGTAAAATATATATTTATATAAAATAGATATATTTTGGTAAATTGACTCAATCATTAATAACTCAATCAAAAGAAATCTTAAGTATTCATAGGCAACCCTGCAGGTTGGAACAAATCTTTGCTTAATGTCTCTCTTTTAAAATTTCTTAAAGATCGAAATAAAATCTACTTTCTTATGAAAATTTTTTTGTGTACAATTTAGACTTCCTCATCAAGGGTCATGTTTAGGAAAACAACAGGTATAGAAAATGGAAACATTGTTAAATTAGTAAACCATTCTTACCTGAAAATAAAACAGAGATAACACTAGTTTACACATTTTTTATTCATCACGTGTACTTAAAATAAAAAGTGTTTTCTAGACTAATTTTGGGTCACTGAAAGAGAAAATGACGCTCATTCATTCTTCCAGAGAAGCGTTTTCGAGATATTTGCAAGAAATGTGTTTTGTGGCTTTTTTTCAGTTACTGGCAGAAAACTCGAGAACGGTTGATCCAACTAACATGAACTGTATGTCATTCGAAAGGTATGTTCTTCTTTCCGACGATATACTGTTTGTATCAATCGAATTGAAATTTATTGGGTTATAGACGATGAAATTCGAAAAAATGAAACAACTGAAAGTGAGTAATTTTCACATTAGATCAGGAAATCAACTTTTTATTAACTTTCATCGCCTGTATCCCAAAGAAATTTCATGCGATTGTCACAGACAGTATACAGGTATAGCCGAAAAGTGGAAGATCATATCTTTCGAACGAAACACAGTTTATGTTAATTGGATCAACCGTTATCGAAATTCATTCCAGTAACTGAGAAAACACGTTTTTTGCAAATATCTCGAAAAAGTTTCTTTGGAAAAATAAATGAATGTCATTTTCTTTTTCAGCGACCCACAATTAGTCTAAAAAACCTTTTTTCTTCTGGTACATTTTTCGTGAAAACTAGTGTAATTAATATAATTGTTATTATGGTACATATTTCATTTCTTGATTGAAATTGATTTTGACATAGGCAATCAATTATGAATAAAAAGTAAAGTAACTTATTTCATTCTTTAATTGGAAATTTATTTACACATATTCAAAATTCTGACCGAAACTAAAGTCAATGTATCCTTTTAATGGCTCCATCCCAAATTTTGTTGTATCTCGCAAGATCTCTTTTTAAATTGATAGATTTGTTACCTTCTCTCCTTATAAATAGCATTTCCGTGAACTATCTCTCATTTTTGATTTCTCTCATGATACAAAATTTTAACAGCATCCCAATTAAGGTCATGCCCATGTGTGAGTCTATATTTTGTAAGGACCGAATAATATCTTGCACTTCTATGAAAATTGTGTTGATTTTCTTCTATTCTTGTTTTATGTTTGCCCTATATAAACGACATCACATTGTCTACATTCAGATTTGTAAATTACACATTGTTTATCAAGTTTCTCACATTTATCTTTACCCAATTTTACAAGCATATTACTTTTGAATAGAACACTATATATCGTATGTAAGCCCAATTTTCCTAAACTGATTTCAAGATACTTGCAGATTTTTCCCAAATACGGTAAGGCAACCGTATTGAATCCATTGTAATCCTGCATATTGTTTTTGTTCTGATTACTGCTTTTACTCCTAATTTGAACAATTCTGTCATGCATATGTTTGTCAATAAAAGCAATCGGCTAATGGTTGAGAAAAAGATTCTGATCGCATAATTCAATATTCTTTTCATGGAATTTTGGGTGAGATCATTTAAGAGCTCTGTCAATCTAATTCTTTACAATTCCTATTTTGTTTTGAATGGAATGATAAGAATTAACATTTAGTGTTTTTCCCGAACAAATTGTTTCTCTGTACTAGTCAGTGATAATACAATTTTCATCAGCTTTTATTAAAGTCAAATCAACAAAATTCAATCTACCTTCTGTTTCAATTTCAACAGTGAACTGTTTTCTTGGATGTATACTATTGAAAACCTTAAGTAGGATATCCACATTTTGTACATGTAAAGAGAGTACAGAATCATGAACGCAAAGTCCAACTCAAAATTAATTTGATCAAAAACTTTATTTTACAAATCTTCTATGACAATTTCAACAAGAATTGGGACAAGAGTGAGCCTATCAGAGTTCCAGATTTTTGCTTATAAAAAATACCATTGAATTTAAAATAAACAGAATTGAAAGCATATTTAATAGCATCAAGAAATTTTTTTTTCGCAATCTTAGTATGAAGTTTGATCATATACCATCTATTCTGAATGGCAAGTTTAACTCTTTCATATGGTATGTTAGGAAACATGACTATTACGTCAAAAAAGACAAAAATGTGATTTATTGGTATTTTAACATTCTCAATTAATTTTAGAAAGGCAGCACTATTTTTTATTGATCTTCCCGTAGGGGTTACTGATTCTTTGATAATTTTGCTAAGAAGTTCTTCTAATTTTCTTGTGGGTGAACCTACTTTCGAAATAACTGGTCGTGGAAGAAAATCTGCTTTATGAGCTTTGACCAGGCCATAAGCCAAAGATATATTAGTATGAACTGCGTCAATATCGCACCTTTCAGTATTATTTCCCACACATTTTTGAAGCCTTCATTTCTCTAGAATTTTAAATGTACCTTTTTGAAGCATTCTTGTAGGATCATTTGGAATAACTGCAAAACTATCATCACTCAAAATATACATCGTTTTTAGATTATGAACATTTTGTAATGCCGCAACGGTTATACTTCCTTTATCAGCCTTAGTAATGAGTAATTCTGAATGACATTTCAAAAAAAAATTGTTTAAAAAAATCCCTTGTTTAATTCTTCTTCTAATAAGATTTGTGCAACCACATTATTCAAAAAATCATTTGATAAACCCATAAATTTTGCTCTAAATTCTTCTACATTCTTTTCTGGTAATTTTGAAATATTAGCTTCAATTTCCTTAATGATTTCAAGGAATTGAATATACTTTTTTCCCCAAATTCGTTACTAAAGCCCTTACCCAATCTTAAAATGTTGATTACCTTTTATGGAATCTCTACGTTTGAAATATTTAAAGACTATGGGTCAGATTGGTCTTAAAAAAGGGTCAAGTGAATATTCAGAGTCAATTTTTGTATATCATTCAGAATGTGAATGAATGACATACAGAATGTGAATGAATGAAATTCAGAATGTTTTCAAATTTTCGTTCATGTTTTTCATTACTTTTAAAGGCTTTTTTATTTAATTCAGTTTCTCTTGCAAGGCACCCGGTAAGAAGGCTTGCATTAAAAGGTATTAAAAATTTTCAATCCCTAAGAATGCCTTTTCTGTCCTCCGTTTTTTAATCCTCACTGGGCAGTGGAAATATTAAGATTCCAATCCCTTCCAAAGCCGATCGGAGCGACCGAAAGTAACCTCAAATAAATTAAAAACACTATTTTCGTTTCACGCATTAAAATGCACTCCAAAAGCATGAAATTTTCAAAAGCTAGTAGGATTGTACACAACAATACATCTCTTTATCGTGAAATATTCGATTTATTCAAATATTATCAATTAAAAAAATATAAAATCATAATAAAAAATTCAAACTTTTTTTTCACTGCAGCTATCTTTGTGGGAATTAATCCTGACAATGTAAGATGACCAACGCTGTGTTTTAAAAAGCTTTTTACCTCATTATCAATCGAAAAACAGTAAATAAAAGTAGCAGAATGTGCTAAATTAAAAGGGATTAAAATGTTTCTATTTCACGGTTGCTTTGTGGTATCCAAAAGTATTCACAAAATATTGTCACCGCTGGGTACAGAAAAGGGTTCAATTTAAGAGATAACCTTTAATGCTATAGAGATTCGAACGCGAGGACAAAAAGGGGATCCAAAAGAATTCATTATTTTTCACGTTACCATTGGATACAGGAAATTTTCCAATACCTTTTAATGCAAGCCTTCTTACCGGGTGCTTTTTGGGCAGTGTGATTCCCCTACTCTAGTCCCTCAGCGAAACAAATCGCTGACGTCATGGGATTTGATGGCTATTTTACCAATTAGAAACTAGGTCATATGGCTCCGCCTACTAGATATAACTCACAAAATGAGTCATTCGTTGATTGACATTTCTAAACAACTTTGAGCCAAAGTTCAAGTTGTGACCGAATGTTTACAATACGATTTCTTGTTGAAAGTTGCTCTAAGGCACGTTTTGATTCTAAAATTAACTCAATGACTCATGTTTTGAATAAACAATTTACTGTAGAAACGCAATTTCCTTTGTACTGCATAAAAGTTTCAGCTAACATAACCTTACTTCAGGATAGAGAGAGAGTATTGCATCATGTGTAGCAATCTTGTGTAATACGCAGCTTGCATTTTAAATAAATGTATTCATATAATTTATGCCTTGTAACACAAAGTTTTCGATACTTGAAACTTGTTTTTGTATTTTTGCATTCGAAAAGCCATTTAAGGGTTTCAATTTGAACTTGTGATCATTTATGAGCAATAACACTGAATTTTGGATCTAGAGCCTCTTGCCGCGCTCTCCAGAAGTCGCTGGTGTACATTTTTAATTTGGAAGCGATCCACACCGTGACACAAGGAAATTTGAAACGGAAAATTTTCTTCCTGCAAAGGAACTTTTCCCGGCAGATTTTCATTCCTTTCCTCACCCATTAATTCTAGGTCTCAAAAATTCTTGGCTATTCTTGCTAATTGCAGTTCCTGGTATTTCCATTCTATTTCAACCTTGGAAGGTGAAATACGATTTTTAACATTGCATGGAAACTGCTGTTCGTGAACTAACAAGGTAGCAATGGGACTTCCGGTCTAACCTCGAACAAGGCTGTATCACGGGAAGCGCTTCTCGTAGTAATTTAAAGTTACTCGCCCTATAGGGCTGCATTTTCAATTCGGTTGTGATAAATCTCAAACCAAGCATTGTTCTTTATCATAAGTGTGACTTTGTCCGGTCTCGGACTGCTTGCGGGTGGGAAGTACCCGTAAGTCTGTCCTCTGCCAGCCGGCCTACGTGGTCGAGCGGTGCACATGCGAACATGGAATCCATGGACCATGAGTCCGTTGATACCG
>JAUMHM010000049.1:9212219-9222493 GCA_032362435.1 Melikaiella ostensackeni
GCAAGCCGCTCTCCTAGCGTTTGGCACAGCCTTTCCACGTACTGGGAGAGCCGCTTACCCAAAATTCTTTCCGTGTATGAGAAATATAATTTCTTCTCTTAATTAGTCAACTAAGATGTAAAACATGTACGAAGTTTTCCAAGAGAGTTTGGAAAGATAGTATTTTCTGAAAAAAGATGAGATCCTATATAAGCATGATAGTAATTTAAAAATAAAAATAAAAATCAGATTTTTAGAAACAAATTTTTTCGTTTTCAAAGACCTTTTATGTGATATAATATTACACGAAAGGACTTTATCAGAGGTTATGTTTTTAAAGATTTTTCTTTCAAATTTAAAAAACAGAGACATTAATCCATGGACCTTGTTTCCGTTCTGTAAAGATTCAGTTCTTGGTTGACTCTACAGATATCCATGAAGTTAGAGACATACCTACATGATAATGAAGAAAACTGTTCAACTGTAGGGTCATCTCTATTCTATGGATATCGCTACCTGAATCAGGCCGCAGAGGCGCCACTATACCAATAGTTGTGCATCCTCTGGACACGTTTACTCTTAGCTTCTCTCTGGTTAATATATTAACCAAAAAATATTTTAATTTTGAATAGAAATAGTTGGATTCAACCAAATAAAGACGAATTTTCAACCAAACAGTTGAATTCTCAACCAAAACAGATTAATTTTCAACCAAACAGTTGCATTTTCAACCAAAGAGATGAATTTTGAACTAAAATGGTGAATATTAAACTGAAAAAGTGAATTTTCAACAAAGTAGTTTAACTTTCAACCAAGTAGTTGAATTTTTAACCTGAAAAGTTTAATTCTCATTGTAATTTTAAATAAAAAACAGTTGGATTCGATCAAAAAAAGATGATCTTTCAACCAACCAGTTGAATTCTCAACCAAAACAGATTAATTTTTTGACAAATAGTTGCATTTTTAACCAAAAAAGATTAACTTTTTCATCAAAAGAGATAAATTTCAAAACCATAAGGAAGAATTTTCAACAAAAGAGTTTAATTTTCAATCAAAAAAGGTTTTCAAGTGAATAAAGTTAAAAAAAATGCAACCAAATTGTTGAATTTTGAGGCCATAAATCAGATTTTCTACAAAACAGTTAAATTTTCAACCAAAAAAATGGCTTTCTAGAATAATTGTTGAATTTTCAACAAAATAATTAAATTTCCTGCCAAAAAATGTATTTTTTTACAGAAAAAAATAAATTTTCAACTAAAATTATGAATCTTCATCTGGGAGGGTTAAATTTTCAATCAAAAATATTAGTTTTGAATAAAAAAAACGAATAATTAACTTTGGAAATTTATTTATTTTCTTTCCAAAAGTGCTTCTATACTTCTGGAAGACACAACTTCCTAGAACCAACAAGGAATAGTGTTGCATTCGAGCCGAGAAAATCGGTTACCTCGCTCGACTTCACTCGGTTCCCGAAAAGTTTTTCGATATGTCCTACTCGGTGAATCTTTTGTTTTAATCGTATCGAATCATCTCGTCATTCCGAGCGAGATGTTATCTACTTATTTCGAATTTTGACTTTTTATATGTCAAATATTCAAAAAATAATACGAAATGGATAAAAATTTTAATGCAGAAGATGACAGTAGAAACGATTCATCTCACTAGGAGTCTACAATCAAGTACAACATAATTTTATAAATTATAGGTTTTAAATTTTACAAGGTCCTATTTTTATTGACCATTAAATTTATTTGAATGTTTATAATTTATAAATACGTACAGTGTACAAGGTCGTGCATTTTTATTAACTATTAAATTTATTAAAATGTTTATAATTGATATATACGCAGTATTAAAGCTGGGGATCCGACCTCTTTTAAATGTGAAAAACAGAAGAGTGGTGAAAAATCCTTAGAAGAGTCCTTCAAATATGCTATTCAAGACGGGTGCAAAGTTGGAACATGCAAATTATGTCTGGAGAATAAGGCAAATAAGCCTGTTGTTATTAAAATGAAAGATTCAAATACCTCTGGTTTGAAGCGGCATCTCCGAAATAGTCACCCAAAGGAATACTTAGAGACTTATCCTTCGCAAAAAACACCAATTCAAGTATTTCTTACAGTTTATACAAAATCAAGTGTGGGAAAAGATTGCATGTCGAACATCCCCAAATTTTATTATACTGATTATCAAATTTTAAAAATTTTTTTTAAAAGAAGGGTACATGTTTTTTTTTAACTAACCTAAATTCCTTTATTTGATCAAAATAAGATCTAGAAGGCACAAAAGTTTCATTTTATTTATTTTATAGATCGTTCTTAAACATTTTTATTTTCATTTGATGTAGCTTCAAAAAAAAAATGTTTATTAAATTTAGGGAAAATATTATTCATCAGAAACATCATCTGATAAAAAATGTAATTTCGAAATTTATTTTTTTTCTCGAGTTTTTGGTTTTTGAAAAAGTTAAAATACTAAAAAATGCATACGGCATTTTCTTTCAAATTCTGTATTCTTTATTATTCTTCTATTATATTTACTTGCTCCTAAATTTTAGACCTTCGATCAAGGTATTTTTAATAAGAAGGTGGTTGACTGGGTGACTAGGAAGTATTTGCCTTATTCCTTTTTCGAAGATCATATGACTCAAGATATATTTCATTACTTGAAACCAGAAGTTAAACTTCCATTGCATAATTATCTGAAGTCGCAAGTGGAACTTCGGTTCATAGAGGAGCAAGCAGTTCTTATGAAAATCTTGTTGATGAATCCTTCTAAAATATCTTTCCCGATCGATGGTTGGTCTTCAATTGCCCATCGCTCCTATTATGGAATTACAGGGCACTTCATCAGTGATGATTGGGTTTTACGCTCCTTTGTCATCGAGTTTGTTTATTCTAATGGACATTATACTGGTCGCGATATCGCTAAAGTATTTTATAGCACTCTTCAGAAATATAAAATATAAAATAAATTGCAGGGCATAACTGTGGACAATGCTTCTGCTAATATAAAGTTCATGGAAGAGCTATCCAAGATAATGCGTGATTTTTATGCTGAAGATCAACATTATCGTTGCATTGTTCACATTTTGAATGTGGGTGCCCAAGCAATGTTGACTATTCTGCGAATAGATGACATCAAGGAAACCGATGAGAATGCTTTGAGCAGTGAAAATGAAGACCAGCTTGATGAAGATTATGGAGATAGTGAGGATGAAAATGATAGCAGCGAGAAAGAATTTTATTCTGAGGAAAAATCAAGATAATGTCTCCTAATATTGATGTTTCGACTAGATGGAATTCGATATTCGTAATGCCAATGAGAGCATTTGGAATGAAAGCAGCATTAATCATGCTGTGCCAAAACAACATGTAATTAAAACATCTGTGAATGGTGTGTTTTGGAAGAAGCAACCAAATACTTGCAACATTTCAAAGTTTTATCAGACAGGCTGAGTGGAGAAAAGTATGTTACTTTGCCTTTAGTAATCGTTGGTTTCAATCTGCTCATAGGTAAACTTGAAAAGACAAAGAATGATCTTATTGTGAAATATAAAAGGAATCCAGTAGAAGAAAATATTTTAGATGCCATGGAAGCAGCCCTAGAAAAACTTCTGAAGCACTATAGAAAGTACCACTGGGTTTACTACGCTATTTTAATGTTGGATCCTAGACATAAGGAAGAGACATTTGAACTAACTGCATGGGGAAAGGAAATGACAAAAGAATCTGTGGAGAAATTGGAAGATATCTATAAAACGCAGTATTACAAACCACAGGTACTGTTCTTAAATTATAGTAAATCTTTGTTTCTTAAAATCCAAAGACTTTTCTCATGACTAAAAATTGAAATTTTTAGATATTCTAGAAAAGTTAAAAACTAAAACAGTAAAAAATGTACATCATTAATACATTCAATTTACTTGAAATATATATGAATTAAAGTGAGATAATGTCTTCCTCAATAATTAATAATGTTTTATAAATTAAAAAATTTGGAAATCGTTATTATAGTGCATCTCTATATTTATAATAATAATAATAATCATTAATGATAAATTGCTCTTGAGTTGGAAAGTGAAGTCTTGGAAACTACTGTAAATGACAACAATAACGACAAACTTGATGTGGGCGTCTTATACGAATCAGATTCGGACCCAGAAGAAAGTCAAAACTCATCTGCAACTGACACTCGAAAACTCATGAAAATTCATGACAGGCAATTGATCTCGAAAATCGGATCATTGTGGTGCGTAATTTTCTGATCAAATAAAAAATCCAAAATCTGTATAAAAGCGTTGCATATCATTTTGATCCAATTTCGGGATCAAGTTGATCAACTGGCATTTACTGCAATGGGATTTCAAAGAATTCAAACGAATTCAACAAAATTCAGAAATGCGTCTTACACTTTTCCTGAGTATAAAAATGAAATTACGTCCGGACTGACGTGACTATAAGTGGAACAGAATCTCTTATCTCATTGCATCAGTTTTTTGTTCTTACTGTTCTTCGTGAAGCTGCTTGGAAGTTGATCGAAAAGCTTATAAAGAAGGAAGCGTTCCGTGGGCAGTTGGTTATGAAAGTAACGATTCACCGGTCGACGCTCCGGGCATTCGCCTTGGAACGTTTCGCGTTTTTACTTTCTTTGATTGGAGAATTGCCGCTTTCGTGTGGGAGTACTTCTTTCCTGCTAGCACAACTTGCAAAAACCTATGACTATAATCCTGCTAATTCTCATCGATTAATTAGCAGAAATATCTATTTTCCTTTAGAGGATTGTTTCCTAATGCCTATATTTATATATATTTTTTATTTCTTTAAATTATACAAGGTCGATGGGGTTGAGTTGAACGTGACAGCAGGCTCTAAGGAAAGACTTGTCCACTTCGTGAAGGGACTGAAGGATGAGATGGTCAGGAAATCCAACGAGAAGGCCATCTTTCTCGCCTTGCCCACGAAACCAGAGCAGTTGGCTAAGCAATTCGATCTTAAGGAGCTTTCCAAGTAAGGAAGATGATATAATGATTTAAAGATTTAATTCCTAATTCTGAATAATAATTTACATTATCTTGAATATTAATTGTGATTGAAATTAGATCGGATCTTTAGTTATTGTGAATTATCTTGTTTGTGCAAAACGTTTTGTGTAAGGTATCTTGTTCAATTATTAATGCAGGATGTATTTATTGGTTCAAATACATATTCAGAATGAAATTTAATAATGCCATCTCAGCTTCACTTATTAAAATCAGAGATTTTATAAGTTAAATATTAAGTAACTTTAAAGGCAAACAAGATCTAAAAAGATCAATGATAAACGTCATGAAATTTAAGAGAAAGATACGTGCAAAAAATATTGTTATTGAATTTCATATAATTAGTATTCTTATTTCTATCTCCACCTTCATGATAATGAGCGATGAGAGCTTGAGTGCAAACAAACATTTTTATTAATGAACAGGCACATTAATGAGATGCATCGTTTTCTTGTTCCTCCCGCTTCCACACCATTCAAGGAACGGATGGTATGAAGTACTGAAACAAGCGTTCAAAGGAGAAGAAAAGACTTTCGATTCTTCGAATACGGGCGGGCGTTACGCTTGGAATCCCTTTCCTGAATATTTATTTCTATAAATATTAATACTTTTTTTACTTTATAATAAAACTGTAAAAACTTAATTTTAGTTTTTATCAAGTACTATAACTTTGAATTCTTTAAATATTTATTACATTCTACATTCCCTGAAGGTTGAATTGGAGCAAATTACGTCTTCTCCTTCAAATAGTAGTATATTATGCACCAAGGGGGAGAAGAGGGACTTTTTCGACGAATGTATATTTTCAGTACATGCGGTATTTTTCATAACAAATACATGATTTCAGACGTGATTGGAACACATTCATGTGTCAAGCTCAGCCCGAACCGAGGTCGACTGTTTTCGGGCCGGGCTCGAGAATACTCGAACGTTCGAGAACCCGAAAATTTCGAGTACCTGGGTGGTTTCGAGAACCCGAAACAGGTCGGGTTCTCGAAATTTTCGAGTACTTCAACAGTTTTAGGTTCTCGAAGGTCTCGAATTTGAAGTTTTATTCCTAGGGATTCTTCCTAAATAGTTTGACTCGTTTGAAAGTGGGAAGGATGAATAATAATCGGACAGCCAAAAAAAGGAAGACTTAAACATAAAAGAATTTGAATATTGAAAATATTATATATAGGGTCGGCCAAAAAAGTAAAATATTTTTATTAAAGGCCTCAAGTCCTTATAGTTTCTAGTAGATGCTAGTAACACGCAGGCAAAGTTACAGATTTGAAAAAATATTTAACGTGAGCACACCGACGATACAGCTTAACATCTGAAAAAACGTTAATTTTCACACTTCGATGAAAATATTTCTTAGATCTGACAAGTTCAAGCATTCAAATCAGTAAAGTACTTCATTCTGAAGTCATTTCGCACACACACTGTACAGAACTGATAAAAATATGGCGATATTTATCCCGAAAAAGAGAACAGGGAGCATTCGAAAGCGCATTTTGTCACTTTAAGTTCATATTTTCCCTGAAAAATCTTAATAATTAAACTTTTTCTACTTCTTGATAGATTAAAATATTATTTTTGTTCCATAGAAACCTGTATTGAAGCTGTAACTCGTCTGATGATTGGATGCGTAACAAATTTACTTGAAGCTAAGCTCGGTATTGTGCTCTGTTCTCAAACTTCGGCATTGTTTTTCGATCATATAACCGAGTTCTTATGAATCCTTCCCTAGTTTTTGGATCACACACATGTGAAGATGCAGCTGTCACATCTTTTACACACCTTTTAACATCTTGGGTGCGACATGGAAAGTGGAAGATATCATCATTCCGCATATGTGACACATCGTTCAGGAGAAATTGTTTCAGCTCATTTTCAGTGAAGTGCATTGTCAGATTAGGTTCCGTCACTTTACATTTCTGCCAGTTGATGACATCAACATTATCTTCAGCTACAAAATTAAGCTCTGGAACTTCAAACTTTCTCATCACTTTGGGGCTGCATTTTCTAGCAGATAGAATGTGATTATCAACTTGTTGCCTCCCATTGAGTCTTTTATTGCTTGAGATTAATTTTAATTTTATTGCTGAAGATTATGGTGACGTGATCAGCTAGTAGAAGTATAAAGTGACGGAACCTCCATTGACAATGCATTCCACTGAAAATGAGCTGAAACAATTTCTTCCGGACGGTGTATTGCAAATGCCGAAAGATGAAATCTTCTACTTTCCATGTCACACCTGAGATGTTAAAAGGTGTGTAAAAGATGTTGCAGCTGCATCTTCACATGTGTGTGATCCCAAAAGTAGGGACGGATTCATAAGAGCTTGAATATAGGCTCGAAAAACAATGCCGAAGTTTGAGAACAAAGCACAATACCTAGCTTAGTTTCAAGGAAATTCGTTACGCATCCGATCTTCAGACAAGTTACGACTCCAATACAAGTTTCTATCGAACAAAAATTATATTTTCATCTAGCAATATCTAGAAAAAGTATTATTAATAATATTTTTAAGAGGAAATATGAACTCAAAGTGAGAAAATGCACTTTCCATTATCTCCTGTTTTCTTTTTCGGGACAAATATCGCCCTTTTCTTGACAATCCTGTACAGTGTGTGCACAAAATGACTTCTGTATGAAGTACTTTACTGAAACTAATACGTGAACTTATCAAATATAAGAAGTATTTTCATAGAAGTGTGGCTTGGTCGAATTTCGTGCTTCGAGCTTCTTGCACACCCCTAATTTATAGTAATTTATGGTAAATTATGGTAATTTATCGGTAATTCATGGTAACTTATCGCTTTGAGTTGGTTCAATCTGTCAAACAATCTTTCAACGCGATCAACTGGTTGCTTGATAATTTTCATTATTCACCTCTTACGTCACTTTCACTGAAAAGTATAACTTTGGACCCACTTCATAGGCATTGAAAAGGGTTGAAATCATGCATGTGTTATGAAAAATCTTTTATTTGGAAATGAAAGGAAGAGAAAAAATATTTGATGGTAATATTTTATCATAAATGTTTTGTAATTTTAAAAGCTAATGACTTGGTAATTTTTTACTTGTAGGTATGTGGATTTCTTCACGATATCTACACACTACTTGGTAGATGAAGAAGAGGCCTTCCACACCTTTCATCCATCTAGATTGATGGGTTTGTTCGACATGCTCAACACCGATAGTGTAGTCGATTTAATAATAGGTATGGGGGCACCAAAACCAAAGATCCTCATGTCAGTGCCTGCGAATGCTTACAAATTTGTTCTGAAGAATCAGAACGAGAACACACCGAGGTCGCCGACCAAGAACGAAGAGCCTTTCGCCCTCGACCGTAGAGAGGTGAGAAAGTACAATACGATCGAACTACGCCCAGAAAAAAAGTCGATGGAATCAACTTCAATATCTCTCTATCCAGTTACATTCAACTTGAAAAGATACAATTTAGCTCGAAAATACAACTAGAAAATGTTAAATATTAAAACAAAAATTAACGTAGAATACCAATGGCTACTTTTTCTTTTTGATATTCAGAATTAATATTGAATAATAACCATTTAGGTTATAGAAAATAAATATAATTTTATGCAAAGATTTTAAAGTCTATTCATCAGATAAGGAAAGTCAAAAGACAGGTATAATATTCAACATAATCGGAAGTGCTTTACTTATTCATGTGTATATATTATAATATAAAATATAAATACTTTTACTGCCCCATTTGAAATTTCACTTATGTAAAATACTTCCAGCTCTGTGATTTGATGAGTGATGGCGAGTGGACTCTGGAAAGGGATGATGATCTAACTGCACCCTATGCATTTAAAAGTGGAAATTGGATTGCTTTTGAAGACAAAACTTCTATCGGAATCAAGGCAATTCTTTAAAAACTAATTGCTATTTATATATTATTATAATCACTGTACTGTCTTATTTATGCTAACGTTACTTAATTGTTATTTAATTCAGGGAAAATACGTAACGCTTCGAGGTCTAGCAGGATTAGGAATTAGAAACATAGAGAATGATTTGAAAAACAGTTGTGGCAAATCTATTGCACAGGAAGTTTTTCAGTCTTTCTCCAGTATAAAGAGAAAAACGCGACAAGCGGTTCTGTCGTCGTTGGAAAATGAATTACATGTAAGTTATGAGGCCTCAGTTTCAAAACATTTGTTGTATCTTACGTTCTTCCTTAAAACATAAATAAAAGGATTTATTCTGCCATCTGTCTTGAAAATCAAGAAGCCGTTGTGTATTTCTTAGCATGGATAAGAACCAAGTAAATTTGTATTCGCGATTCAACTTACTTTCTAAATTATGCGCCGAACAGAACCTGTTCACGGCTACCTTACTTTCTAACAGTACATACGAAAATAAGTTCTCTCATGATACTTGTTATTGTTTCTAGTAGATGGCAGTGGCTCTGATTTCTTCAAATTATTTAAACATAATTAATGATTTTTTTACAGAGTTCACAAATTTCGTATCCAAATCAAGTGAAGTCGAGTGGATACAGAATTGTTCGAGTTGTTGATACACTTGGACAAATTCATGCAATGCGTGAAAATTCACAGACTGAATTTTCTTGCACGAGACAAGGGTATTTTGTTCATCCCAGAAGCTGTAACAGGTATTATATTATTTAATATTTATTATTTTAGTTTTGAGCTGGAAATTTTAACTCGTTTTTTTATGTTATTTCAGCATCCTATTCTCTATTAAGGGCATGTCTGACAGGCGTCACGTGACCAAATTAATACTCGGTTTTTAATATTTATTTTTGGAACGATTTACTCTTTTTGTAAATAAAATATCGTTCTGAAAACTTGGGAAATCCATAAGGAAACAGTAACTTACGTTTGTATACATCATTTGGGTGGAAATTTGTAAAAAAAATTTTCTCGAAGAAATTCAAACTGGAGCAACGTCAGAATTTTTTTTCAAACAACTTATATCCGCACGAAATGAGATATCGAGTTGAAATTTTCGGAAGTGACATAAACGGCACTAAGGAATGTTTTATAGTCCTAATTATTTGCACTTGAAAAAAAAAATTTAATGAAAAACTAAATTTGAAGAATTACCGACCGTGCGACGGTCTACATAACCAGTAACGAAGTTCACAATAACAGTAAGTGACAGGTCTCGGGCTGACATGAGGATCCTAATCGATCCTATAACCGCAAAAAAACTCGGTTGCGAAAATGGAATGCTGTTCACGGTTTCTACAGCACGGTCGGTAATTCT
>JAUMHM010000049.1:9231306-9245469 GCA_032362435.1 Melikaiella ostensackeni
ATGCGCTAGGCCAGGTCTCTTCAGACATCCTAAACTCTGCAATAAGTTCTATGTGTGTCACTGGGATGAGTGGAAAAAGAAATTCTCTCGCCACGTCTTTAACTGCCCAATTCATTTGACCTTTGACTCAGGAGCTGGGGCCTGTAACTGGCCAAGTAAGGGTCCAGCCTGCCAGGATGATAATCTTCTTGTTTAAAATGCTCAATTTCAATCAGGATTACCTTCAGGAAAAGATAATTCCTGATTTGACAAAAAGAATGAGAGTAGAGGATGTGTGTATTTAAAAATGAAATAATCTTCTATCTTCTCATCGATTCCACTGTTTAAATAAAAATCTATAGGAGGTTACTCAAAAAAGGAACTAGTTACGAAAATGAAAGTTACAAGTTACTAAAAAAACGGAACTGAATTTCGTTAGTCTTACAAATTTCTTTGCTGGAATTAAGATACTTTTATAATGAATTACTCTCCAATACTTGAAAGAATAGATTATTCATGAGGAGATTGGATGCGAATGATTAGGTTATTTTAGAATAATTAGACCAAACTTTCCTCAGGGACAATCCCTTTTTGAAAGAAGTTACATTTTCAAAATTAACTTCGAATTTTCAAGGAATGACTAGGGAATGAATTACTTCCTTATTTATTTATTTTTCACTGAATAACATTCTTAACAGATTCTTTCTGCAGGTTGGTCACACATGGAAATGCGAATTCGATTACCAGGATAAATGTAAATAACTTATTTCTTCCAAATTTGTACATAAATATTTAAATCTTCGCAACATGTAGATTTCGACTAGTGAAACAGAAGAAGAATCAAAGGACGATTGAATCGTCCTACAAAAGCAATAAGTTCTACACTTTTTCATAACTTCTTTATAGAATTAGGAAAAATCAAAACTAAAGTTACCGTTGTTTTAGGGTAATTTTACTAGATTTATATTGCTTTTGTATATATATAATATATGTAATACCACTGATCTTAGATTAACAGACGCACGAGAATTTTTCTTTCTCTTATAGACTATTTCAAAAATTTAGAATTTTGTCCTTTTATTTCAATTTGAGATACTTTTGAATTTCGCCTTCTTACGAAAGGGGGAAAAATCGCTTTGCTTAAGCTGCTTTAGTGGAGAATATAAATTATGCAATACGTAAAAAAAAGTTTGCTTCATTTTTAAGCTCTCATTTTCAATCCTTTATTTGTTTTTCTCTATATCTTTACTCTGTCATTATTTATTTATAGATTCTGTCATTAGCACATAAGAAATGAAGGAACGAATAACGTGCCATTCGATTATGGGTACCCATTGTAATGTTATTTTCGAATAAAGCTATAAAACAATTATATCGAAGATTCGTTTTTGTATTGTAGAGTATCGATTTGATGGTTTTCTGCGAATCAGTTATAAGTTTTATGAAAATGTGTTTTCAAAAACTTTTTTTTCATCTTTATTAATCATAAGAATAAAGGGTGCAATGACAAATCAATTTTATTTCATTATTTTACGAAGGGATCTACTCCAGGGATAAATTAGATTCAGAATTCGGTTCGGACCAAAATGAAGGGCAATATTTCGAATGAAATAAAAAAAAATTGAACTTGTATCATTTCTAAATAAAAGCGTTTAAAATTTAATCATTTTAATTTTAATTGAAGGATCTGGAAATTGAATGATTAAAGATTAAAATTTTGAAAATAGGACATGTTCAAAACGTTGCAAATTGAATATTAATTCGGAAGTTAGTGGTACGCAAACGCGGCCGCCATGACACCTCCCGCTTATTCAAAAGTGTCGGTCCCTTTTGAAAAACAGAGGTAAAAATGTGTGCAAATGTGCAATTTTCGAAAGTTGATTTGGATGCCAAAGATGTGCCAGGTGCAGAATTAATAGCAGAATTAAGTGTAGAAGAACACAATTGTACTCAATTAAAAAGATGGCTACAGTGTCGGAAGGAATCAACAAAGGGGAAAAAAGAACGAATTAGTTGCAAGGTGATGTTACTTTATTGCTGATGAATTGACATTTATTCTTTCTTTTCTGTTTATAGTACTTTAACAAGGAAAGTAATGAGAATCGTATTAATAAGTTAATAACCAGGTATTAAAAACTTCAAATATAAATATATTCAGATATTAAACTTTAATATGTAGATATTAAATTTTAATATCAAGACATTACACCTTAATATCGACATTATTATCTTATAGTTAAAAATCCAGATATTGAGCCTTAATATCCATTTTTCTCCATGTAGTTACTAACCTTGGCGAAAGTTTGGGATAGGAATTCATTCCGAATCATTACGAACCAATCTGAAAAAGTTCTTAATTTCGTCCGAACCAAAACGATAAAAAATTAATCCGACTCAATCCGATTCAATACAAACTTCCAATCCGAATCAATCCGAACCAAATTTTCAATCCGAATGAATCCGAATCAATCCAAACTCAGATTGATCTAAACCGATTTTTAATCCGAATGAATCCGATTCAATCCGAACCCGGATTCATTCTGATTGAAAATGTAGTATATATAAATCCTAGTTCGGATTGATTCGGATTCATTTGGATTAAAAATTTGGTTCGAATTGATTCGGATTTGAAGTTCGGATTGAATCGGATTGAGTTGGAATTATTTTTAGACGATTTGGATCGAACGGAATTGAGAACTTCCTTCGGATTGGTTTGGATTGATTTGGATCGGTTCGGATACAGAGTTCGGAATAATTCGGAATGATTCGGAATAAATTCCTGTCCGAAACTTTCGTCATACAAGTGAAATTAAACTGTCTGCTTATCACCACCAGTAAGCTCGGAGTTGTTCATTCCAATGGAGAATGATTCGACTGCATTGAACTCGTCGTCAGTTGAAGTATTTTGGGGATGGATCTTTTCTTCTTCATTTAGGTAGCTGCTCACAACCGTGTTATCCCTTGCACTTGCTTTAGGTTTTTTAGTATTGGGCGAAAAATGCTGGTACTTCTTTTCTAAACTCCTTCTCACGTATTTAACTTTCTGCTGAAAAATTATGTTCAAAATTACAAATGTCATAAAACTTTATGCAAAAAAAAATTAATAAACGACTGTTTCGACCTCATCGAAAATCTTCTTCCTTCAATTTGAACGAAATTAGATACGATCAAAAATTGCATTCATGACTGGATGAAAATTATTTCGTTTTGACTGTTGTTCCCTCAAATGCTAAAAAAATTGTCTACTTTTTTCTATCGAGTAAACAGTAGACGACTATTTCTAGTAAACGATAAAATATCTTCTTTATAATTTACAACTCCTTCAGTGAAATTTTTTTTCAACTTTATTATTTGTTAACTAAATTCATTTCCCAATATTTAATGTATTTGGTATAGGCTGGTGCTATACCTACGCTAACGTGAAGTGATCTCCCAAAACTAAACCTACGCAAAGTGAAAGTGAAGTGTTATACTCTCCACTTTACGCAACTATTTTTCTATCATTTATCATATAACTAAATTCAGTTAATAAAATTAATATTGAAATTATCCAAAATAAAAGCATGAATGAAAATAACCGCAATTGTAAAAATTTGAATTTAGAAATTAAACGTTCAACGTTTTGTCGTTTCAAATCTAAATTTGTCAAAATTATACAATTTTCAATTAAAATTCTTTACGGATAAATAATTATGGAATATTAAACGTTGAAATTGGAATAATGTCGTATATACAAACTTCAAAATTATTTAGTTTTAATTTAAATAATTCGAAATTGTTTAAATTTTATTTACGATTAAACAGTTTAACTTTTGAAATGTTCAAAATTGTACAATATTAAATCAAAATCATTTATAGCTAAAAAATTTTAGTATCAATCATGTAGTATAAAGTTCAATTTTCAACAAAAAAGGATGACTTTAACAAAATTGTTGAATTTTCAAAAACAGAATTAAATTTAATAAATTAATTAATAATAAATATATTATTATTATACCCTGAAGGTCCAATTATCTCTATTTTTTAAGGATAAGCATTACAAATTTATTTAGTTTTCTGAGAACTTCAAAACTAAAAAAAAACTTGAAAAATAAAATCCAAAATATATAGTTTTGACATTATTGTTTTTCTAGCTCCTGAATATTTTGAGGTTAGTTACAATGTTTATAACTTCCTATTATGCCTTAATGTTCTCTTATTATTCTTACCTTGTCAAGATTTTTCTTTGCAAATGGTTCTGGATCTGGATGTTCTTCTGTAAATCCAGATTCTCCAACAAAATGTAGGAAACAAATATAAGTGTACTTGGAAACATTGCTAATAGATCTGAACTTTTCATCTCGGCGTCCACATGCCTTTACCCATTTATCGGATTTCTTGCATTGATCAAAGTTTCTCACGTGCAATACTGTGCTTCTGTCATCAATTTCTCCTTTTCTAAACTTCAGACATGGCTTTGGAAAGTTTATAAAATAAAAATTACACTTTTCGTAGTAAGCTTTCCTACGGCTGTCACTTCTACAAAGACCGTAGCAGCATCGTTTATGAGCTCCGAATCCTTTTTTTTTTGCACAATATTTCTCTTAACATCGGATTGCTTCATTTTAGTTCACTTTTTGACACAGGTACCTTTCAAATTAATTAAAAAATCATTGTTTTATCACAATAACACTATAGATTCGTCAAAAGGGACCGACAATTGAACGGAAGTACAATTATTTCTCGCGCATGCGTATTCAAAAGTAATTGAAATGAAAAGGTCTATTAAAATTTGAGAATTTGAAATTGAAAACTCATTTGAATGTTTCAAAGTCAAAGCTTTTTAAATTCTAGAATTTTTTATTATTCTCGCATAAAAAATTACAGTTTAACATAAAAAATGATTAGATAAATTTATCTATGATCGAAAAATGAATTCACCCTTATTTTCACCATTGTAAATATAAAAATTTTCAATTATAAGCCTTTATAATTGAATCAATCTAAAAAACCGTTAAAAAAAGTAATTTTAAATGAGAAGAACTGAAAAAAAATTTGTCACCAAGATTTGTGATATTAAAATTTTTTATACTCCTGACCTTCAAAATTTCAATTATTTTGAGTGTATTTAACGAACTGTCTACTATTACGGAATGTTTCGTGAAACCAACCCATTTCCAGCTCGTTAAGGGCTAATATTACGGAAAATTCCGTTACACTAGACAGTGTCTAAATTTAAATCGTTTAAAAATGATCAACTTTCAAATTGTTAATTATACTTTTCAAAATTCAGCCATTTTAATTTTAATTGCAAAATTAAAACTTATGAAAGGGAAAAATTAAAAGTTTAGCGTTTGTCATTAAAATTCAGAACTCTAAAATTGTAACTATTCAAAATAAATACATTATTCATTTACTGAGGAATCAATTTCAAGTAGTTTAAGTTTCATCTATTCTGATTTGATACAACACAATTTTTAACTTTTCAATTTCAAGTCATTAGTTCATTTTACATTTAATAATTTTGCGTTGTTTTGAATTTATTTTGGAGGCTTTGAATTAAAAATTGTTTAATTACAAATCCTTTGAACCGAAAATTCTGAAACTATCAAGTCAATTTGACATTCTACGATTTTGGAGAATTTCAAAAACCAGACAATTTAGAACATTTGACTATAAATTATTGGATTTTAAACAGACTATCAAGGCCTTTAATATAAAATTTTGCAATTTTGAAATATATAACAGCAAAATTGTCCTGACATTTTTAATATTTGAATTTGAAATTACAATATTGTGAAATTTTAAATAGGAGACTTCCAAAAATTAACAAATTTCATACAAAATATTTTCGAATTTACGCTTTTGAAGCAAAAAAACTTTAGTTTCAAGGCCTCAAAAATTAAACTGTTTTAGAATCCCGCATTCAAAACTATAATTTGAAATTGAAATTTTAGAGATTTTAAAGGTGAGAAATATATAATATAATATAACATATAATATAATATATATATATAATATATATTATTAATTTTATCAATTAATAATTATAATAATAATAATTATTATTATTATTAATATAATTTAATTTGAAACTGAAATTTTAGACATTTTAAAGGTGATAAATATTATTAAGTATCATATCATGTAGTATAAAGTGACGTTCAAAGTGATTGGATAGAATTTTTACTAAAAAATATAATTTCTGTCCAAAAAAAAATCACTGTCATTTTCACTAATGAAAATTAAAGGATTTAAAATATTGTGAACCTTTAAAGTTTATTTCTTTTTAAAACGTTGAAAATGATACAATTTCTAATTAGTAACTTTCAAAATGAATGAATTCAAACTTAAAGCGTTAAAAATTAAACAATTAAAAACTTCGTTGATAATTGAAGCATTCTTAAATTAGGATCTTGAAAATAAGCCGTTAATAATTAATATTATTCAAACTGTGCATCACGCTTTTTAAAATTTGATCATTTCAATCTAAAATGTAAATTAGTAATTTGAAAATCAGTGATAAAGAATTTCTATGCAAGGGAAACAACTTCATGTTGCTTTAAGTGGCAAAACAATTTTAAAAAATGTCAAACTGCCATTTACTGATGAACCGTCACATTTACATGATAGAAAAAAAGTCGCAGGGTAAAGAATACCCGAAAATCGAGCAGAAAGAAAGTGTGGACAGGCAGAATTTGTAGATTATTATAGTGAATTTCAATCTAATTCACAATTATAGAAATCTACAAAAATCTATAGTTACCACAATTGCAGCTAAGGGGAAGAAAGCAATCTCGCTTCCTTAAAACAATTTAATAATTTTTATCATGCTCCACCAGATTCGAAATCGTGCCAAATGACAATCGTGAAACTTTCATAAAAGGGCGTCGAAGCGGATCGTCGATGTTCCTTGGTCATTGCAAAATCCATAAAAAATAAAAATAATAATAAATAATAATTAATATATAAAATAATAATCAAATAAAAAATTAATAAATTTTTTGAAGATAGCAGTAGCTGTTACATCCATTTTCCGAATGTACATGAGACACAGGTCAATAGAAAGCCGAGTTCAGCGACCGCGGAAAGTTTGTAAAACGAAATGAACATTCAAACGACAGTAAACTCAGAACAATAAAATTGTCGTCATCTAATAATGAAAAAAAATTAAATGAGCCATTTGAGCTACTTTCAATAATCCTAATATCACTGTGCATTCCTGCAACAGAAAATTATTTCTGCATAACTACTTTTTATTTATTATACATATAATTAATAAATGAAATTTTATTCCAAAATTATCAACGTGACTTCTCACTTTCCACTATAAACTTGTCGCACACTGAAAATTGTTAACAAATTTACAAATATTATAAATAAAATCAAATACAGCAAGTAAGATTTAGAATTTCGATCCTAATTTGCTTTAAGTAATGGTGAAAAATTATCCTTTAAACTTAAAAGGTCTTGTGAAAAATGTTTTACGAGGTGCATGCAGGAATGAAAAGTAAGAAAAATTGTAGTCGTGTTTGTTAAGAATACCATTGCCTTTAAATGCTATTAAAAAATCCACTTTTTATCTCACAATCTTTAAACGCATACTAAACTCTGAAACTTGCGTCATGCAAATTATTATTTCACCTGAGTGTTGTGACTATTTTGCTCCTGTGAGGATAACGAAAAGTGAACAGAGTTTCATAACATTGTTGCTTACGAGTGAAACTGGAAATGGAAAGTATAGATTAATACAAATTTATGAAGACAATATTGAATCTGGATAAAGGTTACCAAAAATATATCGAGGTTGATAGGACAAAGACTGAATAATTCTGATTCACCTTTCTGACAGAGAATAATTTGTATGATAATTTCAGTAATTATTTACATTCTGGGTTATATTCCAGAACCTAACTCTCAGAGTTGTAGTTGAAAGAAATTAGCCGGACTAAACTGCCGTGCAAAACAAGAAAACCCGTAACATACATCGGGGATTTAGCACCTGATTCACAATTGTTTTTCACTGAAATATATTAGAAATAATTGCGAATCAGGTGCCTAATTCCAAATGTAAGTTACAGGTTTTTTTGTTTTGCATGGCAGTAAAGAACTATCAAAACATTAACTCTTTTCAAACCTCCTACCAGACAAGGTTTGATGAGAGTAAAACATTTAGCGCAGGTTTGACAGTTTTATAACCCCAATGAAATTTTTCAACTAATCAAACAAGAGACTTTCATAATTTTGTTTCGCTGCAAATAAATTGGTAACATTTAATAGGCCAATTTTCATCTCGACTCCAACTCTCAGAGTAAGGTTTTGGAATATACCCCTCGTATTTTAAATTTTAGGTTCCATGAGACGTGATAGATATTATTTAGAAATAAAAAGAATGATGTTTATAAATCTTGATTTTAATATGCCGGCCTCGTTTTGATACGTGTTCACACTTCCAGTTTACGTGGAATAATTCTAAGGTACGACTGGTAATCATTCATAACACAACTTTCCAACACACGTTCCATTCGGTTGGTCTCAGAAATAGAACGTTTTCAATATATGCTTCATTTGCGTTGACTATATTTGACCGTGAAGAACTGTCTCTGGACAAAAATAAGAAAAAGAAAAGAAAGTGAAAAGGAAGAAAGAGGCACGATGGAAGGCCATAAGACTCGATGCCTACATCTACCGTTGAAAGAAAGTATGTCGACAAAAGCGAGGGTGCTGTCATGACCTACTGATACCTTTTCAGCTTCAGTGAAACATCTGATAGTACAGAAACATCAAGATAAAACTATAAATTATCAGTTTAATTTAAAAATCAAATTTAATCATTATTAGGTCATTAATAATGCCTTTAAAGTTTAAATAAAATAAAGAAGAGAATTTGGAAATTCATTTTTAGTGGAAAGTACAAATTTTTCAAATATATAGTGGCAATAACGAGACAGTTTAAATGAATCGATATAATATTATGCAGTTTCTGCTCGGAAAATTATGCAGGAGAACGGTCAGATAAAACTTTAAACGCGAGTCATGATAAAATATTCAAAATTTATGCGCTCCTTTCGTAAAAAGTCGTTCATATTACTGGACTCAGCATTAAAATTAATGAACCAATACAGTACGCAGGAAATTTATGCTTCACTGAGTTTGTAACTTATTATTATGTGTTTAAAGAATCTTAGAAAAAGTTGAGTAAATAAAAGCATGGTACTTTCAAAATTTGTTTAGACATTCATTGAAATTCCATACGTTTTTCAAACTTCCTAGGTTTTTTCCCCGGATTCCAAATTATCCCAGACTAATTTTCTGATCAATTATTACATCAATCCTAGGAATCAATATTTTATGAAAAAAAGGGACTGTGACTCCTGAAATGTCCAAATTCTAGCTCCTTTAAAAATGGTTTTAAACCTTCATTGTAATTCCATTTATGTTCTAAACTATCGAGGTCTTTTTTCAAAATTTCAAATTTTCTCAGACTAATTTTTTGACCAATTATCAAACCAATTCTAGGAATCAGTATATTCTTTGAAAAGGAAAGGACTCTGTCTCCTGAAATATCAAAATTCCAGATCCTTTAAAAATTTGTTTGGACCTTTATTGAAATGTTATATGATTTCTAAACTTCCTACATCTTTTTTAAGAATTCCAAATTTTCCCAGACTCATTTTCTGACCAATTCTGACTCTAATCCTAAGTAACAATAATTCATAAAAAATGGGACTGTGACTTTCGAAATGTACAAAATTCTAATTCTTTCAACAATGGTTTCAGACCTTTCTTGTAGTCTATTTGTTTCCTAAACTATCTAGGTATTTTTTAAAAATTCCAGATTTTTTCAGACTAATTTCCTGACCAATTATCAAATAAATTCTAGGAATCAATATATGCTTTGAAAAAAAGGATTCTGACTCCTAAAATGTCAAAATTCCAGGTCCTTCGAAAATTTGTTCAGACCTCTAGTAAAATTCTACATGTTTTCCAAACTTTCTACGCCTTTTTTGAAAATTCCAAATTTTCCCAGACATATTTTTTGACCAATTATGACATCAATCCTAGGAATCATTATTATATGAAAAAAGGGACTATGACTCCTGAAATTTCCAAATTCTAGCTCCTTCAAAATTGGTTTGAGACCTTTATTGTAATTCCATCTGTTTTCTAAACTATCTAGGTCTTTTTTCAAAATTCCTAATTTTCCCAGTTTATTTTTCTGAACAATTATTGAACCAATTCTAGGAATCAATGTATTCTTTGCAAAAAATGGGACTCCGTCTCCTGAAATGTCAAAATTCCAGAGCCCTTAAAAATTTGTTTAGGCCTATATTAAAATTCCATATGTTTTCCAAACTTTCCACGTCTTTTCTTCAATTTTCCCAAACTCATTTTCTGACCAATTCTGACGCTAATCCCAAGTAACAATAATTTATAAAAAAATGGGACTGTGACTCTTGAAATGTCAAAATTCTAATTCTTTCAACAATGGTTTAGACCTTTCTTGTAGTCTATTCGTTTCCAAAATATCTATGTATTTTATCAAAATTCCACATTTTTCCAGACTAATTTCTTGACCAATTATTACATCAATCCTGGGAATCAATATTTTATGAAAAAAGGGACTGTGACTCCTGAAATGTCAAAATTCTAGCTCCTTCAATAATTGTTTTAAACCTTTATTGTAATTCCATCTGTTTTCTAAACTATCTAGATCTTTTTTCAAAATTTCAAAATTTCTCAGATTGATTTCCTGATCAATTATTGAACCACTTCTAGGAATCAATATATTCTTTGAAAAGAAAAGGACTCTGACTCGTGAAATGTCAAAATTCCAGAGCCTTTAGAAATTTGTTTAGACCTTTATTAAAATTTCATATGTTTTCCAAACTTTCTACGACTTTTTTCAAAATTTACAATTTTCTAAGACTCATTTTCTGACGAATGTTTACACTAAACCTAGAAATCAATATTTTATGAAAAAATAGGACTGTGACTCCTGAAATGTCCAAATTCACGGACATTTTAAATTTTTCTTAGACCTTTATTAAAATTCCATATGTTTTCCAAATTTTCTATTTCTTTTGTTTTCGAAATTCCAAATTTTCCCGCACTATAATACAACCATATTCTATGAAATAATGGAACACTGCCTAAGATGTTCACAATTTCCATGTCCTTTACAGGTGTTATTGTACCTTTACTAAAAGTTCATATGTTTTCCAAACTTTCTGGGTCTTTTTTCAAAATTCAAATTTTTTCCAGACTAGTTTTCTGACTAATTATTACACCAATCCGAGGAAACAATATTCCATGAAAAAGTAGGTCGGTGACTCCAGAAATGTCAAAATTAAAGGATATTTAAAAATTTTCTTAGAACTTTATTAAAACTTCATACGTTTTTTTAACTTTCTAGGTCTTTTTTTAAAATTCCAAATATCTCCAGACTAATTTCCTGACCAGTTGTTACACCAATCCTAAGAATCAATATATTCTACAAAAAAACAGAACTGTAACTCCTGAAATTACGAAATTCCAGGTCCTTAAAAAAAATTTTTAGACCTTCATTGAAATTCTGTATGTTTTCTAACCTTTCTAAGTCTTTTTTAAAAATTCCAAAATTCCTCAGGATAACTTGCTGACCAGTTATTACACCAATCCTAAGATTCAATAAATTCTATGAAAAAATAGGACTGTGACTCCTGAAATTTCCAAAATTCAGGTCCTTTAAAAATTTTTTTAGACCTTTATTAAAATTCATATGTTTTTTTCAAACTTTCTAAGTCTTTTTTCAAAATTATAAATTTTCTCAGTGATTTTTTCCTGGCCAATAATTACACCAATCCTAGGAATCAATATTTTATGAAAAAAATAGGAGTGCGACTACTGAAATGTCCATATTTCAGGTCCTTCGAGAATATTTTTAGATCTTTATTAAAATTTCATATGTTTTCTGAACTTTCTAGGGCTCTTTCCAAAATTCCATATTTGCCCAGACTTATTTCCTGACCAATTATTACACCAAACCTAGGATTAAATTTTTCATGAAAAAATAGGACTGTGCCTAAGAGATTTCCAAGTTACAGGTCCATTACAGTCGTTTTTGTACCTTTACTAATAGTTCATATGTATTCCAAACTTTTTAGATTTTCTTCAGCTTCTAGATCCTTTACAGGAGTTTTTGTACCTTTACTTAAATTTCATATGTTTTCCAAACTTTCTGGGTCTTTTGTCATTATTCCAATTTCTCCCAGACTAATTTTCTGACCAATTATTACGCCAATCCTAGGAATCAATATTCTGTGCAAAGATTGGACTGTGCCTTTTCCCAAAAATTTCTTTTTCAACCTTCAATATCATTAAATTCCTGACAACTTACAGTTACTGGAGCAAAATTTAAAAAATTTGAGAACACAATTAAAATTTTTTTCTCTCATCTTAAATACTTTTCTTAGAAAAATATTAATAAATAATTATGATAAATAAAAATTAATAAATAATAAATAAAATTATTAATTTTATTAATAAATATTAATAAAAAAAATAATAATAATTCAGATCAAATAAATGAACAACTGAACCTAATAACTCTCAATTTCAATTCAAAAAATGTAATCAACTACTAAGCTCGTAAAACTATCTCTTCTTCTAAATTTTTCTTCTGCGGTCGCAGTAAAACCGCAGTTGTTACTTTCCTAATTTTTTCTCAAAGTCCCATTGTCTTCTAATAAAAAGCTGATGGTCACTGACGACTGTCAATGTTCTTGTCGTAAAATAAAACCGTTTTATTAGAATTGGGTGGGGCATTCTCCAGACCAGATTTCCAGAGCGGGAGGAAAAGAAAGAGAGGGAGACCAAAGAAATGAGAGAGAACTGCGTGGTGGGTAGGAGATCAGGTAGTTCATGCTCGGAAGTGATATAAAGGCCTTCATCTCTCGACCAACTTTAGCGTACTTGAAATCGTTCACAGGAAACGCCACCAGCAGTTTGGTCAGGAAGTTTCTTCGTGCCACACCACTCTCTAACATCATGTAAGTCCTCACTCAAAAATTAAAAAAAAAATTAAATTCGTATCTTCAAAAACGATCTAACACAATCCATTTAACAGTTAACATCTCCGAAGTGGAAAATCTCTAAATTAGAAACAGAGATCTTCAAATTAGAAACTAATTTCTATAAATCAGAAACTGATATCTTGCGATAAATTTTAAATCTAAATTTTATCAGCGAATGCTTTCTTTTGGACTTCTAGTTTATGAATAAATAATCTGCAATTGACTTTTCGAAAAATCTTATTCAGGTCGTTAAATAGAATCTGGTATAGACAATGGAGTTCTTTCAATGTCCATAATTATTAAAGATGTAAGATACTCATATTAAAAGAAACGTTTTGCATGCTAACAGAAACTTATTGCACAAGTAGTGCCATGGTATTTGTTTTTTAATGCTGTGTATCGAGTTATAATTGTTTCACAGTGACAGTGATTGACGCTGCAAATCCCACACATTCAAAACAGAATTTTCCTTGAGTAATATGCAAGAATTGTGTTGAGATTCTTGTTCTTATGTAAACCGAGATGCAATGACAAGAGAGTCTTTCAGCTTATTTGAATCCCTGAAGTCAATTCAACCAAAATATAATATTATTAAAAAAATAAAACCATATAATCAAATTAAAGAATTTAAAACTATAAGTTCTAAATCACAAGTCCTAAACCTTAAGGCCCAAAAATATGAGTCCCAAATACGACAGACGAACACCTGACTTAAGGTGCATGAAACGACTCGGCTATTTTACCTATCAAATTACGTCTACACGAAGAAATTGTTTTATGTAATATTTCTACCGCAAAATCTAAAGGCACATACATTGGATTCTACGGAGAGCTTTTTCCGGAAAATGTTGTTATTGTGGTTTTTTTTTTAGTTGAACGTCAAGCACTTTTGCGCATGAAAGCGGCAACGAGAGGCAAGAAATTCCGGGTAATTGCAGCACCGCTGTTGCCGCTTTCAGGCGCAAAAATGCTTCATCTTCAATTTAAAAAAAAGCAACAATATTTTCTGGGAAAATCTCTCTGTACAATCCAATGTATGTTCTTTTAGAGTATGTGGTAAAAATATTACATCAAACAATTCCTCCGCGTCGACGTGATTTGCCAGGTAAAAACCGCCGAGTCGTTTGAAGCACCTTAAGGTTCAAACGAC
>JAUMHM010000049.1:9245849-9257117 GCA_032362435.1 Melikaiella ostensackeni
TAACATTTTTTTTTATCATACGCGTATTTCGTCACTGTGTCAAGCGAAAGGTAGACATTCACATATCACGATCTTGCCTTGAAACCCGGGAAAGTGAAAGGATTTCTAACATTATAGCTCACCTAACTCGATCCGCACGATTTGCGAGATCACGTTTTCCATGTCCTGAGTGTCAGATTGTCCCATTATTACCATTTTGACCCGAGAATGATCATTCCCAACGGATTTTCTCACAGAATTGTAAGGACTGAATCGCTTAAGCGGTAACATGTTTCAAGAACCGAGTGTAACTCGCAATTAGACAAGCGACTTTCCCCCGGTAGAAAGTGGAGTAGATCAGTTGGATTAATTGATCATGCGTGTACGATTTACTCGATAGCTCATTACTGGTCTGTCTAGTCTGCATATTTAGTCTATAAGAAATTTTCATAAAAATTATACCGGTTTTAGGAAGAAAAATATCTATTTTATCCTAGTATAGCCTTCTCAGTACTAATGCAAGACTGGTTATTTAATTCAGATTGACTGACCAACATTTGCCTTGGTAAGAGTTATATTATTAATGTTCTAGAATCACATTTGATGTTGATAAGAGAAAGTCGGTTAATTCACTCGTGATAAGGAAATAGGGATTGACCGTCGAAACGCGTTTCGATTCGGCTAAAGTGAAAGGACCACTGGTTAGGCAGGCAATCATGTTGAACTTTTGTAGCGCAGGAAAAAAACAAACAAAAAAATTGAAATATAAAAAGAGAGTTGCGCAACGCGAAACTCGCTTTCTCCGACATAAGAAGAAGCCTTAAAAGAGTATGATGGGCAGTTCTGAACGCCTACATACATATTTTAGACCCTCTTATTTTCTGAAAACGAGGACCAAAAAGTGGGCCTTTACTTATATATATATATATACTCGTATATATATATATGTATTTGTAACATGTTTTTAAAATTGAAGCATGGAAACCTAAACGGTGCTAAGTCTACTTTTTGACGAAATTCTTCCAAAATCATACTTCCCCGCTTTTTTACAGCTTTTTCAGTGAATAAATTTTGATGTTGCAATTTATTACTGCAAAATTTAGTATTTCAATGTATTTAATTATTCAAAAATGTCAAATAATTCAAACTAAATGAATAAATTATACTAAAATATTCAACTTTCAAACAATTCGACGGTTATTATTGGATTTTAACAAGTATTTAACAATTGAAGATGCCATTATAAAAACTAAAAAATGTTGTACTAGTACTATAAACATTTCTTTTTTCTGTTAAATAGTGTTGTTTGTTTCTGAAATAAATAAAAATATGAATTTCATATGATTTTCTTAGACATTTATGTATTATTATCATTTATAATACAAGGAAAAGATAAACGGTGCTAAATCTATCGTCATTTCCATCAGATTATTACATGCACATGTAGCGCCATCTATTTTTTCACACAATGGCTAGTTAACCGATCCATAGAACTGCAAAAGAAAATAATTTACTCAATCGGTTGTTATTGTTTTTCTAGAAAGATTTATTGTTTTTTCTGTAAAATTTGGTTGATTGGACTCAGCACCATGTAGCTTTTCCCGCCTCAATTAAAGATTTCTTACTGATGGAGAATATTTGAAAGTAGAATGTGGAATGTGAGATGTTGAGTAAGAGAAAAATTAAACTTTCTTTTTAAATTCATTTGTCTATAGAAATGCAGAAAGGGAATAATGGTAGTAATTTCTCTAATGAAGTTTAGATCTAAATTGTAAACTCGGGGATCACAGCGGTTCAGTTGTTCAATTTTAGGTAAAAAATGAGATTTTTTTCCGAAAAAGGGGATCAAGAGGAGATTTCATTTATTATTAAATAACTTTCTGCTGATAAAATACATCAGGAAAAAAGTTCTAAAAGATCAAAGATTGAAGAATAGACTACTTAAAAAACCTACTTTTTCTGTTTTTGTTTCCTTGGACTTTTACGTATTTTTTAAATATGTTTTTATCAAATGAAAGCTCTCAGATGTTCAAAACATTTTTGAATCTTAGTTGAAAAAATATTGCAGTGTAAAAAATATTTAAAAAATGTTACTCACGATAGTAGCAATATTATGAAGATAACAATTTTCTCAAATACGCAGGTTTCTGACACTCAAAACCAAGCCATATGATAATCAGCTCCAAACTCGAGTCCAAATTAATTATACTTTATTAGAGGGCCCTAATACGCGATTTTTTTGCGTATTATTTTCGATTTCCTTATTCTCCTCTTTTCCCCTTTTTCTCGTTTTTCCATTAAAATGCGAACTGAATTAATAAAACCCCTTAAGAAAATCCAACTATTTTTAGTTGAAAAGTCTACTATTACATTATTCATTAAGAATTCGTCTTTTTTATTAAAAATTCAATTACTTGATTAGAAATTCATCTTCCTGGTTGAAAACTGAACTACCATATTTGGTAGAAACTGCATCTATTGGCTAAAAATTTATCTATTTCATTCAAAATTTCACTGTTATGTTGAAAAATAAAATCTGTTTTGGTTGAAAGTTGAACTACTTGCTTGAAAATTTAACAATTTGGTTGAATTTTTTTTTGAAAATTCATTTCTTTTTCTGAAAATTCTTCATTCTGGTTTGAAAACTTATCTTTATTGGATAAAAATGCAACTGTTTGCTTGAAAATTCATCTTTTGTGGTTACAAGTTGAATTGTTTGATTGAAAATTTAATTATTTTGTTGAAAACTCAACAATTCTGATAAAAAGTCATTCTTTTTGGTTGAAAATTTGTCTTTTTGGGTTGAAAATTCTACTATTTGCTTGAAAATTAACTTTTTTGTTGAAAAATCATATTTTCGTGTTAAAAATTCAACTGTTTTGTAGAAAATTCTTTATGTCTTGAAAATGCAACTGATTAGTTGAAAATTAATCTGTTTTGGCCGAGGAATCAAATATTTTGTTGAAAATTCAACTGCTTCTTTGAAAGTTGAACTACTTTATTGAAAATTTATTTTTTTAGTTGAAAATGTATCTTTTTGTTTGAAAATTTAACTTTCTTATTTAAAAATTCGTTTTCGTTAGGTTGAAAATTAAGTTTTTCAACTGAAAATTTTTATTATTCCATTTTCGGTTGAAAATTGATAGTTTTTAGTTGAAAATTTCACTATTTGGTTGAAAATTCAGGTATTTTGTTGAAAATTGTAATATTTTTATTTGAAATATTAGGAACTCAAGTTATTTCGAATTGAATTTAATACAGTTCCCACATTAGTTTTATTTAAAAGAATTTATTCCCCTATTTCCGTGAAATATCTCCTTATTTTCCTTGTTTTTAGAGCATTTTGGTTTGTATAGCCTGTTATTTATACAGTTGAAAAAATGATTTTTTTTTGCTTCTTCTTGCGAGTGATGGGGGCGGGGGTGATCGGCATACAAAAGGCGTGTAATGCGAAACTTGAAACATTTTAGGCCCTCTTTTAAACAAAATTAACAAATAAATCGTTTGGGAAGTATTTGAAATTCGTATCATCAAAAAGAATCTCCTTCAAAGCGTCTTGTTTCCTAATGTCTTGAATTTGTGTTTATGATTCTTAAAAAATGAATCGAAACTTTGTAAAAAAAGGGGAAAATTGGGTCGAAATTCTCGATTTCAGGTGTTTTAGGGGATATTTCAAATTTAAGGGGAGAAAAGGTGAAAACGGGAAAAAAGGGGATCTGAAGAATTTTAAGATTGTCGTTGATCAATTCAATAGCGCTTATATTCATTAGGATTAATGAAACTCTGAAGGCACTTTAACGTGAAATTTCTGAAGTCTACTTCAGTTAAAGATAAATTTTTGTTCATTCTTTGAATTCTGGAAAATTGTTTGAAGATCCTGCAAAATTAACCAACAGTTTATAAAATAAATGTAACTAATGTAATTGAATTACAATAATATAAATTATAAGATTAAGTAATTTAAGGGCTAACTAATAAATTAATCTTCATCCTCAAGTTTTTGAGTTTTTAATATAGATTTTTTAAATTTTCAGGGTGGTGTGGACGGCGCTGGTATTGGCAGCAGCGGTCGTACTGGCCGAGGCAGCGGTACCAGACCCGAAGACTTCCGGTATCACGACCGTTGGTTCTTTGAAATTGGCGACAGCAGCTGACTGTGCGGGTGTTGTTGCCTTTTCTGCGACCCGTGGCTCCGCTAAAGTAAGTAATTTTTCCTCAGAATTCTTTTAAATTGTTACAATTGTAAGTAAACCCATAAATTATTTTGAATTTAAATTTTGAAGAAAAAAATCCAAAGATATCAAACCTGTTCTTCAACCTACTAGATAGAAATTGGCACACATTTTAAAAATAAAAGAATCTGTTTTACGTGCTTGAGTTGTAGGATATATAAATTATCAAAATGCTTTTTTCCATCTAATTATAATTAATAAAAATTATAATCTCATTTGTATTTCCAGAATTAATTTTCCACAATAAGCAAGTCTTATTATTATTAATATTATTCTTAAAATCCCAAGTGTCTGAACCAAAATTGAAGTAAGCATTCTTCCCAACTTTTTATGATAAATATCCTCCCATTAAATTACCAACAACCAAACTTCATATTGAAAATATCACTCAAATCCTCTTGAGTTCTTGAATTTAGGTCTACATCAATGATTTTTCTTTTGATCAAATAAAATTCAAAATTTCTCAAATTATACAATGTAATTAACAAATGTAATACCTTTCCAGGATTCCAAAATGCTTCTCGCGGAGACGCTGGTCGACAAAGGAGTCGGTTACGCCGCCGAAACAGGAATTTTTACCACCCACTGCCCAGGCCTCTACCAATTCAGTTTTGCTGGATATGGAGATTCAGATCTTCGTTTGACCCTGAAACGAAAACTCAACAAATCTGAGGACTGGAGTCCCGTCGCCAGTGTGGGACCAGGAGGTGGTGCCAATTTGGTCCTTCTTGACGTTGACGTTGGCGACCAGCTCTCAGTCTTCGTTGAAAAAGGAAAAATCGCCGATGCAGCCACCTTCTCCGGACACCGAGTTGCCAAAAAATGACCGTCTTTCCCTGAAATTCATTCCCACCACTAGACCGGAGACCATTCACAACTGACTCCCATTTTCCATTATTCATTCCGGACCTTCTTCAATTTTTAAAGAAAACAAAGGTCAAAAATCACTGCTACACCGCTGAATTGGAAAAACTGATCGAATATTGATAATTTTGGAAGTTATCAATATGTTGATAATTAGTCGATATTTTTACATTATCTCAAGATAATCAGAGTTCAATTATTTAAGCGGTCGCTTAAAATGAAAGCATTCATCAGTTCTATTGATGATTACGTACTGTGATAGCAACTTCAACTTTTAAGAGCCGAAGAACAATCGGAAACCTAATTTTTTCTTCTTCATTTTTTTTTCTTGCCTCTTTTTCAATATTATTCTTTCTATTTCCTGAATTTCTTCTTAATTTTATTCTTCTGATCCTCCGAATCCTATTTTCTATTTTCAGAATCTATATTTCTATTCTCTAATCTATTCTATTCTATCCTGCTTCAATATTTTTCACTTCCGTTTCCTTTCCAATATCTTTTCTTCTCTCTTCTAGTCTTTTTTTTATTTTAGATCCTACTCTATATTTTTATTTTCTTCTCTTTGGATCTATTTCTTTCTCAGATTTTTCAATTCAATCTTCCTTCTTTAAAAAAAAATATTTCCTTGCTCCTCTATTTTCTTTTTCGAGGTGATTCAATATTTACGTAAGCATAACTTTCACCCCCTTCTTTCCTCATGTAAGGTGGTTTTTTCCACTATTTTTAAGCGTATTTTTAACCCCTCCTCCCAGAAATACTTACGTCATTTTTTAATCACCCTTCTCTTCTCTACTCGGGGTTATTCAAGTATTACGCAAGCATAATTATTGCCACTTTTTGACCCTCTTTTTCCCCATAAGGTAATTTTTCACCATTGGTAAGCGTATTTCTCGCTTTTTTATCGACCCCTCCCCCAGAAATGCTTCAGAAATACTTGAACAGCCCCTTTCCTTTTCTTTCCGTTTTCTTCTTTTTTCTTTTCTTTCTATTTTTTTCTATCTCTTTCCTTTTTTCTCATGCCTATCAGTATTACTTTTCAAAAACACTATCACCATTTCTTGCTATTTCTTCCACAATAAATAAAATTGTCATCATCCACTTTTACTTCTTTTCATAAATTTCCTTCCTCAGATTTTTCTGTCCTACTTCTACTTTTCTCTTCTCTCTGACTCTAATTTCACAAATGTACCTGATTATACTCTTCACCTCGACTATTACCCACTTTCGAAAATTTTCTGAATCTCTTTCCATATTTTTTCTTCCTTATATCTCTATAATTCTTCTTTTCCTCTTTTTCCTCTAGAACTTTAAAGCATTTATCTTCCTTTGTTATAATTTCAGCATTCTTTGCCTTTCTTCCACTTTCAGTATTCTTTGCCATCTTTTTGTTAAATTCTTTCTTTCCTTCTATAATCTATCACTTTTTTTACTCTTCTCTATTTCTTGAAAATCTATCTTCTTTTAGAATTCCTTTTTCACTTCTATTTTCCTCTACTTTTTCTCTTCTATCTTGCCTTTTCGTCTTTTTTATCTGTTCTCCTTCCTCTTTTCTGATTCTTGTTTCTTCAATATTTTTGGTCCTTTTCCACTGTCAGCTTGTCTCTTTTTCTTTTTTTCTCTTTCACTTTGTCCTCCAGACACACTTTCATTTTTCTCCATATGTCTTAAAATAAAGCCAGCGTTCCACTTTCAGCGGCTATTCTACTTTGCTGCTTTCACTCCACTTTTTCTCTCTCAAATGTTCTGCTCGTGCCGCTTTACTCAGAACGTTGGTACCTTCAACATTCTTGTCTTTTATACTACGTAAATCAATGCTGTGATCAAATATGCTTTAAAGATCGACTATCTACTATCCTATTTCATCTAGTTTCTTACTTTCTAGGCACTTTTTCTCATATCTCCTTTTTTATCCTCTCAACCTCTTCTCTTTCTTTTCTAATTTCTTTTCCTTCACAATTCAGTTCTAAATCTCAAATTCTTGAATTTACTCTCTTTCACTTTACCGAAACTGAAGTCGTACTATTAATTATTAGCCTTGAAACTCAATTACAAATGGAATCAATACTGAATGTGAATCGTGCGTACTCAAAATCGAAATAAACTCTTAAGTGAAAACATTTCTACTTTCTCTATCACTCTTCACATACTACTCTATATTCTAGACTGCGACTCTATATTCTATAATCTTTTTTCTATTCTATGTCATTCTTGTACCTTATGTTCAATCATTCTTTCATATAATCTTTGAATACTTTTCTCTTAATCTTGTCTTGCAAATGCTGTGATTTTAGTAACCATGCCTAGTGTTACGAACTCTATTATTACCTGTACATTTTGTCTGTCTCTGTCTATGCTGAGCTTTATTTCTCAATAAACTGAAAAATTCGCTCCTTCTCTCATTCTTTCTTTTATACCGATTCTCTCTCTCATTTCCTTCATTGTCTTCTCTTTTCCCGTTCTATAAATTATGTTCTTTCCTATCAATCATTTTTCACTCTACAAATTATTTTTTCTCTTATAAACAACTCTTTGTTCTGCAAAGTATTTCCTCTTTCGACAAACTTTGTTCTTTCTATATCTTTCTCCATATTTCCTTTCTTATCTTCCAGTAGAAAACATTACAATCTTTCAGATTTTAAGAATAAAACCTTATTTTCAAATTATGTCACAAAATAGTGAGCTGCTTCTAAATCCACAATATTTCCTTTTCTCTTATTATTCCTCTTATTTTATTTTCCGAATTTTCTTTCTGTTAAGTTCTCTTCTATCCTTATTCTTTCTTTTCTGTCTGATCTCTCTTTTCTGATCTTGTCTACCTTTTCTATTCTAAGCTTAATAATTTTGAAAATAAGGCTTCATTCGTCTCAATTCTGTTTTTTCTCTGAATTTTACTTTTCTCAAATATACCTTCCTCTATCGTTTCTCCTAATTTACTTTTCTTTCTAAATCTTACTTTGCTCGAATTTTCTTTCCCCTATTATCTCAATTCTATTTTTATTTCCTCAAATCTACCTTTCTCTATCGTTTCTCCTATTCTACTTTTCTTTCTAAATCTTACTTTGCTCGAATTTGCTTTCCCCTATTATCTCAATTCTATTTTTCTTTCCTGAAATTTACCTTCCTCTATCGTTTCCCCTATTCTACTTTTCTTTCTAAATCTTATTTTCCTCGAATTTGTTTTCCTTTATTATCTCAATTTTATTTTTCTCTCTCCTATTTCTACTTTCGCTATCACAGCAATTGATCCATTTCGGAAATGTCCACAAAATCATTAAAAGTTTACGGAAAGAGACATCCAATTAGTTTAAGTTTGATACGACCCATTAAGTTTGATAAAAGTTTATCTTATATTTTCTACTTGAATCCAAAATCCTGTAACTCAATCCCTGAATCAAAAATCTCAATCTGTTTACAAACTAAAGTACATAATTCAGAATCTAATAGATTTTCTCGTAACATATTTACGTAATTTACACATTCAAAAAATACATATACAATATATTGTTCAATAAAAGCATGATTATAATTCACAATGATTATTCATTTTTAAGATTCCTTTCTAGCTAAATGCTGATTCTGTCTTCATATTTTAAAAATACAAATCCAAATGTCTTCTTAATTTGTTTGACTTATATATTAAGCTCAACAGGTTTTACTTGCAGACCTTTGTACAAATCTAGAATAGGTTGCACTTCTTCTTGAAGGAATTCCAAAACTTGGTCAGGAGCTCTGCCGACAAAAGTCGCCGGATCGAGAAGATCGTCGAGCTGATTTAAAATCGGTTGGAAAAAAGAATCTTTTCTTATTCTTTCCACCAGATCGTTGTCTAATCCATGCTGCTTAACTTGCGCTCCAGCCTCTTGAGATAAGACTCGAATTTTCTCATGACAAACCTGCAACAAAATAATTAAGGAATGGTAAATTAGTGCGCGACTTGAAAACTAATTTTCTGATTCAGAGTGGCTGTTTTAATCAAGCAAAAAAATTCCCGATCATTCCAATTTCCAATCCTGTAACATTTATAATATAGAATCATTATAAATGGAATTACACAGTTTTATATGAAATTTTTTTTATTAATTTTTGACAGTTGTTTGAAGTGCCTTTTATAGAATTCTCTGACTTTTGCAAGTTTTTTTTTAGAAATCCATGGCTTTTCCCAAATTTCCAGGTTTTCCATGGCTTGCAGCCACTGTTTTTCGAAATCCACCGGAAAATATGCAAACAGTTCATAATTAACAAAATCGCGACGCTGCGGTTTGTTTGGAAATATAAAAATTATTCTTTCGGAAAAAAAAACCAAACTTATAAATTTTGATAATTTTATGTTGAATTTCTCCTTTCATACGCAAGACATCTTGTGAGTTTAATCCAGGCTTAACCATTTCTGGAAGGCGAATCATTTTTCTTTCTTCTAAAAATTGAATTTTCAAATTTTTCTCGTGAACGATAATTATTTTAACGATATAATTTTTGGCCACCACGGACAGATTGAAAGTTTTTAAATTTTGAAAAAATTAAATTTTTTTCTATGGGTCCAAAAATTATTGTGAATTTCTATGTGTTCAGTTATACATAACAAATAATAATTGAGAAACGATCTACTGCGGCCTCGGTGGCGTAATTGGTTAACGCTCCACTCATGTAAAGTCGGCGTTTCTGGTTCAAATCCGGGCCGAGGTAGATTTTTTTCTCATTTCTTCAAAAATCAATTTGACCAGTAATCGATACACAAACATCAAAATATTAATTAATTAATTACCCTGGTCAATGAAATAACATCAATATTTAAAATATAAAATCATATTTTAGAAAAAATAATTCCTAATCCAGTTAGAATTTTCTGCATGTTAACAAAGTTAATTAAATTTTTTTATTTGGTTAAAGGAACACTTACTTCAAATTTAAGAAAAATGTTTTGTAGGTTGATTTAGAACCAACCTATTCAGATTATTCTAATTTTTAAAATAGAAAAAGGTAATAATCCAAAACCATAACACATCCCTAAAAATTACTGACTTTCTCAAGTTTGTAAACTATATTTAAATAATATAGATATCTTTTGGTAAATTGAGTTAATAATTAATATCTCAATTAAAAGAATTCTTAAGTCTTCATAGGCAACTCTGCAGATTGAAACAATTCTTTTCTTAATGTCTCTCTTTTAGAATTTCTTAAAGAACGAAATAAAATCTACTTTCTTATGGAAATTTTTTGTGTACTAGAAAAGAACACCCAAAAAGTTCACAAATTAAAAATAGACTCCAAGACTACCTGCTTTTTTGGCTCATTAGAGACAAATGTGCAGTAAATGTACAGTAAAAAATCTGTCCGCTTCGCGGGCACATTCTCATCGCGCGCTTCGCGCTCCGAAACATGTAGATCTCGCGCTTCACGCTCGGTGTTATATGTTTTTGATGTACAAATTACTAAATTTGTTTTTTATTTCAAATGAAAAAGGAAATTTATTTAACTAAGGCTCTATCGGCCTTAAGGAATACATTCTCATCATATATCATCTCTCAATATTCGCGCACGATTTTCTGCCCTCGCCGTATAATATATACAAATAAATAGTTAAAAAGACAATTAATGATTATAATAATGATTTACGATTGGTCTTATAGAGAAATGTGTAACGTCAATTTTATTTGACTTTTAAAAAGCACAAATTCTACTATTCTGACTTTTCTTATCCTGCGTCGTTTGGCTCAAAAATTAAAATTAAAATATGCCAATATCATTTTTCATACTTGAAATACAAACTATTCCTCCTACCAGAAAATGTTCATGAGAAAGCTTATGCGTCTCCGTAAAAACAACAATTTTGATATCACAGCTTTTTTTCTTATCTTGCGTTATTTGGCTGAAAATTTGAATTTTCGATTTTTTTTTTTTGAAAATTCAAAAGCTTGTTACGATAGTCTTGTAGGGCTTTCAGAAAGCAACGTTTTTCTACTCTTTTGACTTTTTTTCATATCGTGCATTGTTTGGCTTGAAAATTTCATTTTCTTTTCTTTTTTTGAATTTTAAAAATGTTATAACTCTCATAATTTTTTTTTTATCTAAAAAAGTCATGAGGATAAATTGTTCGATTTTCTAAGTACTATGAATATCCGTTCATATAATTTTCAGATCTTGAAAAAAATGGTCTCAAAAATTTTGAAAATGCTCCAACTTTTTGAATTTTTAT
>JAUMHM010000049.1:9259040-9279542 GCA_032362435.1 Melikaiella ostensackeni
GTAGTGAACCGAGACCAGAACCGAACGAGTTACGCTTACCCCGAAAGGGATTTGGCTTAATGGTATAATAATAATGATACTTGGCGTCACGATGCATCATTCGTGGCATTAGATAGGTCACTTGATAGGTCGTCCATAACTTGGCTGATACATATTACAGTTTAGTGTTACGATCGATCGTCCCTATCATTAAAATCGTTATAATGCTTCTCGTAAAATATTTCAAGTCATGCCTGTACTGTTTCTCGCAGAGTAATTTTACGATTCTCGATATGTATCTCTTCCCTAATCTGAACAATAAGAGTGAGGTCATCTGTGAACGATTATGCATTGCTGATGCTCGGATTTTTATTGCGATTGAAGATACATAGTTCTGAATATTCTTTCAAGCCCTGAAAATATTTATTTTATATCTATAAATCGATAAAGTAGGTCCTTTATGGGAAATAAAATTTGTGGTATCAATATTCTCTGTTTTGTTTATAAGGTCTATTTTGGGACGACTGCTGGGCAATTAATCGTAATGGATGTTCATGGGGCGATGGTTTCTGAAGTTCAGTTAGGAGCAGGGGTAACATCAATGGCTTGGAGTGCCGAAAAATTTAAAATGGAAGAAGGCGAAGACGATGTGACTGGTAAGTAATCTAATTATAAATTTTCTATGATTAAGGACAGTATTTTCTGATGTTGAAAATGTCTTGATTATGCGCTGAAAAACGGATAATTATGCGGAATTATGCGACAAAAAATTCGAATTATGCGTTGTGAAAATAACAATTTTTTTAAGACATAGGATGTACTTTTCAGCTCCAGGAAATATTAGAATATCAATATTTAAAACGAGAAGAATATAAGTACACGTTAATAAAGTAAAAATGCAGATACGTATTAATTGAATCATTCGATCCGAGAAAGAAGAATTTGTGGTTTGTCATCCAAAAGAAGATAAAAACTGTTAATGCCTTGTGTTCGGTTTTAAAATTTAAAAATTCATACAATTTTACCTATGGGCTAAAACAAATATAGCTTGAATCGAAGAAACATTCAAGTATTTTGTGAGTATGAAAATAAAATTTTTTAGTATCTTTCAAAAATTTGCAGATCGTGAATTTTTCTTTTTTTAAACGATTTGAATGCTTTAAAAAAGGACGAAAATTTTGTTTTCCTGGAACAATAAAATAATGACATGTTTCTTCGATTCCAGCTGCAGAAATGTGACATATATAACTTTTCTCTTAATTTTGCAATTAACTAAATTTAAAAAACATGTGTTTTACACATTTTCAAAATATTATAACTTGCTCAAAAAATTTGGGTTTTAATTTTTTATAATTGTTGACCACAGAAAACTTTACTTACGAACAATTCGCTACAGTGTTCATATCCATACACTCAGAAAATTTTCTGTTTGAATTAAACAAAATTTATTTGATTCAAACACACCACTGTTTAAATCCAACAAACTTTATTTGAATCGAAAAAAAATCTATCTTTGATACAGGGTAAAAAAAAACATTTTTCTGAGTGTAGCAAAAATTTTTCTTTAATTTTTAAATTCGAAAACTGATTAGAAGACATTAACAAAGGAAAAAAATCTGCCCGCTTCGCGGGCACATTCTCATCGCGCGCAAGTTTGAGCGCGCCTAGGGCGCGCTATTCGGTCGTCACGCTTCGCGCTCCGAAACATGTAGACGAAGCTTATGCGTCTTCATAAAAACAACAATTTTGATATCACAGCTTTTTTCCGTATCTCGCGTTATTTGGGTCAAAATTTGAATTTTCGATTTTTTTTGAAAATTCAAAAATTTGTTACAACAGTTTTGTAGGGCTTTCAGAAAGCAACGTTTTTATACTCTCGACTTTTTTCATCTCGTGCATTGTTTGGCTTGAAAATTTCATTTTCTTTTCGTTTTTTGAATTTTGAAAATGCTATAACTCTCATAATTTTATTTTAATCGAAAAAAGTCATGGGGATAAATTGTTCGATTTTTTAAATACTACGAAGAACCGTACATATAATTTTCAAATCTTGAAAAAAATGGCCTCAAAAATTTTGAAAATGCTCTAACTTTTTGAATTTTTATCCAAAATGACTCGCTAACGAACTTGACCTTCAGTTTTCGATACTCAAAGAGTGTACCAGAGGCCAATCCAATAGATTCATTTTTCGAAAGTTATCGTGCTCACAGACAGACATACAGACAGACAGACACATTCGTAAAAACCTGTTTTTCGGGTTCAGGGGGTCTCAAAATGTGGACATTTGACAAAAACGGGGGAGGGGAGGGGGGTCAAATTTGACACAAATCTAATACCTTCTCTAATGAGAATGTAAACAGAAAAAAGAGGCAGAAAAAGAAAGAGTCAACCGAAACCAACCTCACACTCTTTTCTCTGTCTTTTTTATACTACTGGGGACCAACATGTTTCGAAGTCAATTTAAACTTCTCATTAGGGGTAATTTATAGAAAAAAAACAGGTGCAAAAATGAAAACATTGTTAGATTAGAAAATCATTATGACCTGGAAATAAAACAGAGATAATTGATAGAAATTGTTATTTTGGTACATATTTTATTCTTTGATAGGCGAACTATTCTGAATAAAAACCAAAGTCAATTATTTCATTCTCTAATTGAAATTTGATTAACACATTTTCAAAATTCTGACCAAAACTAAAGTCAATGTATCGAATTAATGACTCCATCCCAAATTTTATTGTATCTCGCAAGATCTCTTTTTAAATTAATAACTTTGTTACCTTCTCTCTTTTCAAATAGCATTGCCATGAACTCTCTTTTTTCTGATTTCCATTACCTCAATTTGTATCAATTTCATTGAACTACATACTACCGAAAGTAAAAATTCAGATTATATAAAAATTAAATTCTTGCGTAGAAAATCCAGGCATTGTAATCCAATGTTTTGCACCAAATTCACACAAACCCTAATTGAAAGCTGCACTTTCAATTTTGTTTAAAATAGTCAAGAAATGCTAATAGAGATAGAATCACCATCTTTTTAATACAAAATTTAATTACTGAGAAAATTAGTAGAAAACCAGTTTCACGAAAATTTCTTTACAATTTTAAAAAAAGGACGAAATTCTAGAAGTGAGGTATACACTCTTTCACGACCCCTCGTACACTGACATTGATTGTCTGAATAGAGACATCCCAGAAAATCTCATATTTTTCGAAGCACACTTTAAACCACTTGTAAAAGAGAGATATATTTACAAGAGAAACTAAAACCCTTTGCTGGGCTACCTTTTTATGTGTTCTTCTTTAGTACACAAAAAATTTTCATAAGAAAGTAGATTTTATTTAGATCATTAAGAAATAAAAAATGTCTTTCACATATTTTTTTCCTTTCGTTTATAGAAACATATCTTTACTTTTGTCAATAAAAGAAGCAGAAGTTAAAAAAAATTGTTTACGTTAAAAAATAGTGGTTTGTTTTTTCCATTCGAACAGAGCTAATTTTATGAAAATCTCTTACGTAAGTGTTCCATTAATCGAATACAAAAAAATCACACACAAAATTCGAAATATTTTTTGCTAAAGCCTGTCACTGCTTGTCACTTTGAAACTGGCTAAAGGCTTCTCCGAAACTGTGCCAGATGGCGCCACCGAAGGCATCATTTTTAACACGCTAAAATCACTTTTGCTCCTGTATCACCGGGGTAAAAGTACTTTTACCTTGCTAAAAACAAACTGACGTCATCGGTCTCAAATCGGCCTTTTTTGTCACGTGGAGCGATTCTAAATTTCTAAATTAACCTGACAATAGAAATGTTTCGACTAATCCCTATTGACCAATTTTTAAACCATTTAAAACGTTTTTTAATAAAAACATCTAAAATTCCAGGTCATTTGCCGGTTTTTCACGGTTACGAAAAATTCCCGGTCATTTCCCGGTTTCCCAGTCCAGCGGGCACCCTGTGGCTGTGGGTAACTAAATGGTTAGTAACCTGTCTATCGCCTCCAGCCTTGACCATAGCCATGATGATGTTCTCCGTGGACATGAAAGGCAATTCCTGGGCCACATATCTCGCAATGACCTTAGGATAAACAACCAAACCCTCAGTGATATTTTGTAAAGTCATCAGCACAGAGTCTGCGGCAAGAAAAGCTTCTCCCAAAGTAATACGTCGATTTGCAGAATCGTCGAGGGTCCTTTCCATCCACTGTGTAGCTGCAGTTTGGAGGGTATTATTTGTCAAGGTCATCAAATGACGAGCAATGCTGCAACATCTTTCGGAACGCATAGGGTTTCTTTTGTAAGCCATGGCGCTGGATCCTATTTGCGTTTTCTCGAAAGGCTCCTCAATTTCCTTCCTGCTTGCGAGGATCCTGATATCACTGCAGATCTAAAAATTTAGAATTTGTTAGTGCTTAATTCCAGATTCTATTCAAAAGTTTTTTTTCTATAAGAAAACGAGAAGAATCACTATTTTGCAACGTAGTTTTCAGGCACAAAGTGAAAGTGTCTTCCAATTTCGTTTCGTTTTCAATACTGGAATAAAAATTACTTCCATTTTCATTTTGGTTTGAAGAGCAAATCAAAATTTTTGTGACCAGTTTATGTTCATTTATGCAAAAATGAAAGTCAACTACAGATAGAGAGACGCTTTAATTTAGGTTTTAAAACCCCATATGAACCCTGATTTTAGATTAATTTTTTTAATTAAACAGAATTAAATTACCTTATGTACAGTTGCTCCAAGAGAACTCAAAACATTTATACATTCGACGTCGACTTTTCTGGAATAAGTCTGTCCTGTCACAGAATAATATTTTTCGAATCCAGCCATTTTTGTTACCAGAAGGTCAAGTTGTTTTACTTTCTGGTCATCTCCTTAAAAGTAAATAATAACTTTGAGTTGCTTTTGGAACGTTAGATTTAAATTTTGAAATTGAATTCGAATTATTGAAAAGTAATATATAGGAAACTAAAATAATTGACAGAATATTACGCATTTCCCATCAAGCTTTGAGACAAGTTTGAATATACACTACCGGCGGAAATTATCTACACGAATGTTTTTTGAGCAATTGCTCAAAAAACATGAAAAACTTTCCCTCGTAATACCGATAAAGGCAATAAATTCTGCATCTAATAAGCCCAAGTTGAAATCAAAATGACAATTTTATAAAACGATATTCAGAGAGGCCGTTTTAATCGAGGAATAAATTTCTCGGTCATTTCCCGTATTTTTCCCGGTTCGCAGAAATTTTTGACGGTCATTGAAATAAAAAATTTTTGAACTCTTAAAGCTGACGATTTTAAAATTTTCACATAGGTTTCAAAGATTTGGCGAAGATTTTAAATAAATCAGAAAGATTTCAATATATTTCAAAAGAGTTAACAAAGTTTTTGAATATTTCATAAACATTTCAATGATTCCAATATATTTTAGAAGTTTTCAAAGATTTCATAAAGATATTAAAAATTTCTGAAACATTTCAAAGATTTCAAAAGCGTTAACGAAGTTTTTAAATATTTCACAAACATTTCGCAAACATTTCAAAAATGTCACAAATATTTCAAAGATTGCGAAACATTTCAAAGATTTCACAAAGATTTTAATGATTTCATGAAAATTTCACAAAGATTTCAAAAATTTCACAAAGATCTTAAAGTTTTCAAAGATTCCAAAAGATTAAAAAATATTTCAATTCAACAATTTTAATTCAATTCCACTAAACTGCAAAATTTAAAATTTTTAACTTTTATAAACTTAACAGTTCAAAGGTTTCTGGTTAAAAAATATAAATCCACGCTATCATTTTCAGTGCTCTAAAATGAAGAATAAGTCAATAAATTTGAAAATGTTTGAAAATTTGAATCGTCTTGTACAATCATTAATTAATGTATATTTACAGATGATCAGCTTAAAACTGTTTTTCATCCAAAATTTTCATTTCAAAACGCTTTTGATTTTTAATTGTTTAAGTCTTCAAAACTGAATTAAAAATTTTTTTTAAATTGAAAATATACGCATAAAAATCAAGACCTGGAATAGAAAGTTTTAAAGAAAAAAATGTTAGAATTACGCACTGTAAACTGAATGATTTCATAATTGAAAAAGTTAAAAATTGAATGTAACATTTAACAAAAATTGAAATCCAACTCATTTTAAATTGCATTATATCAAGGGATATGAAATTTATGATATTGCAAGACATTGGATAGATTTTTCTTCTAAAAATACGTAAAATTCCCGTTCAGAAAATAAATTCACTGTCACTTAACGGTTTTTCTCGGTCCCAAAAAATTTCCGGTCATTTTCCGGTTTCCTGGTTTCCCGGTCTAGCGGCTACCCTGGTTATTGCAAAAAAACTCAAAATTACGATGTTTTCAAAAAATTGTAATAACTCTGGAAATAATAACCATTTTTAAAAGTTCTTGGGCTCATTTTAAAGGCAAGTGTGAATAATTCCAAATTTTGTTTAAAAATCATTATTCATCACATTTTAATTAATTTTTATAATATTTGTAAAAATGTTATTCTTTTGAATTTTTTAAACCATGTGGTGAGACAAACATTATTTGAAATTTTGCGACTTTTTTACACCAAGTTTCACCTTAGGGTAGAATCTAGAAAAAAATTCTAAAAATATTCTAATAATTTAGCAAAATTCTATCAGGGGCTTATTACAGTGAGCCCAAAAAAATGTTACTTATTTCCAGAGTTATTGCAATTTTTCTAAAACCGAAAATTGAGGTTTTTTTACTACACATTTTTATTAAATTGATATTTTGCCTTCAACTTGTGCTTATTAGGCGCAGAATTTTATTACCTTTCGTGCTACTATGAGGAACAAAATTTCACATTAATATTATAAAAATCAAGGCAGTTTAGCAACAGCTCAAGCAATAGGCGTGTAGATAATTTCCGCCGGTAGTATATTTCTACTTGTGAAATAATTAGCTACCATTAAACAATTGGAGAAATGAAGCTTGAGTTCCAGTGGTGCCTTTAACACCCCGAAATCTGAGATCGTTTCTCGCTCGACGAATTGCTCGCTCATCCATCAATAAATCGTGCATCCATAAAGTTGCTCTTTTGCCAACTGTAGTCAACTGAGCCGGTTGAAGGTGAGTGAATCCTAAAGTTGGCAAGGAGCGATATTCAATTGCAAATTGGGAAAGCCGAGAAAGAACAGCTGCAAGTTTCGGTAAAAGAAGATCAAAGCCATTTCGTAAGACAATAAGATCCTGAAAATAAAAAGAAAAAATACGAATTAAATAGTAACCAACGGCAATAGGTGGGTCGTGATTCTCGACTCGTCGAGATCTTGAATGTTAAGCACGGACGGGCGCGGTTAGCGCTCGGATGGGTGACCGTTCGGGATTCTCGCTTAGGGAGTTTCCATAAACATATCTTGGAATCAGTAATAGAATAGATTGAGCAAGGCGATTTAGAAATGAACCCACTCAATGTACCAGATTTAAATGAAACTGATTTTCTTTATATAATTATAAAAAAGTGAAAAAAGATTGATGAAAATCGGATAATATTTTTAGTCATAAAGGAAACCTTCCAGTACGTGCAAAAGTACAATAACTTTCAACTGGGATTTTTACTATCTTTTCTTAATTTTCTCGTCATAATCTAATGAAACTAGTTCAGCCGATTAAAATTCGATTTATTAATATTTTGTCAAGTTCTGGTATCGTGAAAAAATTATGTGGTAGATCTGCCGCACCCCAGAGAAAGTATATATAATAAAAATATATATATAATAAATAAAATAAATAAAGCGAGGTTCCAGTGTATACGTGGCACTGTAGATTGAGTCGGCATGAATTTATTTAATTATTTATGTACTTAATTAAAATTATGATGATTGTTTGAATCAATCAAAGTTTGGTTTTCAAACAAACATTATAACTTTGATTAAGTGTATAAATAATTAAATTTTGTAAGTACTGAAAGAATTATTTTATTACTGCACATATCAGCCGATTTTCATCAATCTTTTGTTCACTATTTTATAATTATAAAAAGAAAATAATTCAGTTCATTAAAATTTAATTAAGTCATGTTTTCATCATTTCAATTTTCGTAACCGGGCTTATTCCCATATCAATGGAAGGGCCATTCGAACCCAGAGACGGCTAACACTGAGCGTCACTGCTATTGTACTTCTGTCTTCGATTATTAAACAAGATAGGAACACTTTCCCAAAAAAACAGATCTGGTAAGAAAAAGAGAATACTATTTAGATGACGTATGCAAATAATTACACCAAAATATTCAACTGTTCGGCCAGAAAACCTGACCCCGCAAACCCATTCTGATAAAGGGCCTTAACTACTGCCGAGCGGAAGGTTTGACGCCGAGGATGAAGATGGGCACTCGATGATATCGAATGTCAACATCCAAACTCGTCTGCTGGTAACCGGCTGCGCTTGGGAGTTTTGCTTTTCTGCAGTTTTCCACTCCCCTGACCAAATGTTCAGGCGAATGCGAGCGCTTCTAATAAAAAACCGGCTGCAGGCGGTAGAGGATTTTAGAGCTTGAAAAAACCCACAGGGTTGAGTACGTCAGGCATTGCTTGGGGTCTTATTATGAGAGTTGGAGCAATTGGGAGTTTTGGGAAGGGATTTGAACTAAAAGCTTTAATGTCTGATGATCTCCTATGGGAGGGGGTTTCAGATATGTAAAAACCAGAAAAGGATATACATGAAGCAAAAATCTACGAAATAAATAGCTGGTGAAGTAAAAAAAGATAAACCTTCAAAATTGTATAATAACTAAATTCATTTTTTAAATTCTGGCTTACAAATTTTGCTAATGAACCTTGAGGTACCAGGATAAGTCTCAAATTTCAATTAGGATGAATTTTGAAAATTCAAAGTGATTTAATTCAACTTTCGTATAAAAATAAGACTTGATGAATTCACGATACTCACAGTGTTATCTCCTACATAACAACTGGTGGCGCCAAGATGAATAATTGGTGCAGCTTTTGGGCACTGACTTCCAAAAACGTGGACATGAGCCATAACATCATGTCTCGTCAATTTTTCTTCCTTCGCTGCAGCCTCAAAATCGATGTCATTAATGTGGGCCTCCATTTCTGCAATCTGATCAGTAGTAATGGAGAGGCCTAATTCCTGGAAAAAAGAAATAAACAAATTCTATTAGATAAAAATTTACAAATATCAAATATTTTTTTAATTATAATTTTAAATCATAATGCAAAAACACAAAAATGTTTCTTCTATTCTGGCATTCTGATCAAATCTGCAGTCGTTTTCCCGAATTTGTAATATTTACTGTCAAACGAACTTTTCAGATAAATAAAGATCAGGTTTGTGAATATATTTTTATAATTGTATTTTTGAGTACTTGGAGTTTTCAAACTTTGAAATAAAATTAGACATCTCCAAAGTGGAATACTTTGATCTTCTCAACTTCCAAATTCTAAAGCTTTAAAATTGGAATTGTAAGTAGCTTTTCAGCTTTTAGTAATTAATTTCGTCTAAATTTGGATGTCCTAAAGTTGGTAGATTTCTAATTGAAAATTAAAAACGTGTTAGACAAAATTTATTAAAGATTTTTAAGGTTAAAATTTAAAAAACTTCAATCTATAAGATTGAAGCATTCAAATTCAAATATCTTTTCAAGCTTTCAAACTTCGAAGGCTTTGAAAGCGAAAATTTTCTGATTTAAGTTTAAACAGGGTGTTTTGATAGGTATATGATATTATTACTCTCAGTTTTTTCGGTCACGAAAGATCACGAAGCGTTGAAGTGATTCATCCGAATATTTTAAAAAATAGCGTCAACATGCCTTTTTTATGCAGAATTTATAAAATTAACAATTCAAAATTAACAAATTTCAAATACTAGAAAATGGGTGTCCACAAGGGTGGGCCGAAAAAAGTAAAATTGGAAATAAAAAACAGCCTCGCACTGAAAAACTTCATTTGGGGTCCCTCATAACTTTTGTAAAATTCGAAATAGGTCGATAAATATCTTGAGGTTCCACGGCGTAAAAAAAGTATTAAAAAATCGTAATTTCCAGGATTTTGAAAAATTGCCAATATTAATTTTTTTCGTAATGTATATAATATGCCCAATCTTCAAAAATTTTAAATATCTCAATACTTTCTGTTTTTTAGGCCAAAACCTCTTTTTATATTTATAAAAAATTGAAATAATTGTTAAAAGTTTTTCAAACTATCCTGAAATTTTTTGGAGCATGTAAAAACTTTGTCAGACTTAAAATTTACCTTAAAAAAAAAGATTTTAGCAATTACTGCTCGATCTATTTCAAATTTTACACAGGTTATAAGGGATGCAAAATGAAACTTTTCAGTGCTAGGATGTTTTTTATTTAAAATTTAATATAATCAGAATTTAATGTAATTAAAATTTAATCAAAATCTAGGTTTTACTGCATATGGGAAGTACAAGATGTCTTGAAAATGATCATAAAGAGCATCATTTTGTTGAATTAAGTCACACAATAGTTAAATTAACCTTGAAGCGAATATTAGACATCAAAATAAACTATCGCACTTCTGGCAGTTTATAAATAATTAAATAATAAACGCACCGGGAAAAATGAAAAAATAACCGGGAGAAAACCGGGAATTCAAAATTATCCGCCGGGCAGACACCCTGTTAATAATGTTCTCAATTTCCGAATTTGAAAACTTATAAATTGGAACTCTAATTGAAATTGAATTTTTTCTATCGGCTCTTGAAAATTAGAGTCGTCTAAATTTGCGTGACTTAAACCGGGTACCTTGTTGAAATCTTCAAATATTTGTTCTCTAACAAGGGATTTTCGTGGATTGTGACAATTGTGATTGGGACAATTGTGAATTTTTGTTTCGGATCATAGATTTTCAAATGAAAGTTCATTACCTGACTATTAATTTACCAAAACAGTTATATGCGATTTTTTGCCGTTTTCGAGAAAATCGACTTTGAAATATTCACCACACGCCAAATACAGTTTGGTGAAAAATACTTTCGATCTAACTGTAGCTCAGTCAGTAACATTTCGGCTTTATAGCTTGAAAGTTGCGTGTTCGATTCTCGCTGCATGCACTTTTTCATTTATTTTTTATTGTTCATTCATTAAAATTTTTAAAGATATATTTGCTTCCTGGAATTGAATAATCTTTTTTTCAAGTTTTTTCATGCAAATAACTACAAATAAAACACAATATTAAAAATAACATTCAATTGTGTACAAGTATTTCTTTGATGAGTCACCGTTCTGTTTGAAAATTCTAATTAAAAATACAATTTTTCGTTTAAAATATCTCGTTCTCGCTTTTAACTTTTGATATAATTGGTAAACACTATGAAAAAAATTAATGACACTTACAGAAATTAAATTTGCTCCTGAAAAACATAAGTCAGTTTTTCCGTGAAACACGGCATTAAAAAAATTATTATTTGCATAATGTTTTAAGATTATTGAAGGAAATTATATTGACAAACATTTTAATAACTGGAAAAAATAAATAAAAAGTGCAGGCAGGAAGAATCGAACGTGCAATCTTCCGGCTATGAAGCCGAAGCGCTACTGCCTAAGCTACCGGTCGATCGGAAGTGTTTTTCGCCAAACTGTACACGGCGCGTGGCGAATATTTCAGAATCGATTTTCTTGAAAAGGGCAGAAGAGCGAATATTACTGCTTTGGCAAATTAATACTCATGTAATGAGCTTTCATTTAAAAAATTATGAATCGAAACTAAAATTCACAATTGGCGATCACCCTTGTAAAATGAATTTTGCCCAAAGATGACAATAGTAGTATTAGAATAATTTCAATAATTTCTTCTGAGAATACAGTGACAAAAGATAAAGTCATGATAATGCATTTTTAGGACGTTGGCAGCGCTTGCGCTCAGGTGTACATATTTCCTCATTATTTTATCTTCTTTTTAAAGTACGCCTTTTCTGATTAGATAAAGAGGGCTTGGTTCTCACAACCATCGAACCCGGCGTGGATCGCATTTCGTTTATCTTCCCTCAACGGACAGGTTCGAAAAAGTTCAACAAAAATGGTGTCAGTGCAATCTATTGGAACTATAGTGTTAAAAGCAGTGAAATTAGTGAGTAACAAAAAATTTTCTATACAAATTAAAAAAAAAAGCATTTCATATCCACGAAATGTGTTAACTTTTTTTATTGACACAAATTTTATTTCTGTAATATCTCTATTATCTTTCAGAATGTCTGAAGCATTTCGAAATATCAAATAATTTCTAATCTATTAATTATAGTTTATTCTTCTTTAAGTAAGATCAAATGATTACAAGAATAATTCGGTATTCAAAAAGTTTTAAAGAAATTAAAAGAATGAATTATAATCCAGATGAAAAATAGTAAATAATTAAATCCGGTATGTGGGTCAATTGAGTAATTAAGCAAAAGGAAATCGGTAATTAAAATGATTGTGGAGTACCCATAGAGCTTGAGTGTCAATTATAGACAATGTTGTGATTCCGTGCTTATTTTACACATGAAATTGTTAGAAACGGTACATTCATTCAGCAAGTATTTTTACGCGCTTTCATGATTCATATCCTATCAGTATACGATAACACGATGTTTGTAGAGATACCAACGATTGCGAAGGTAGAATCAGGTATGCTTGGTCCACTTTCTTAATTAAACCTTGCTTTTACCAGTCATGTCTGATTTTCAAAATTACACGTGCACGATAAGAATATAGATTTTTATATGTGTATCTTTAAAATGCATATTCATAATTGTCTTAAAAATAAATGGATTTAATCTAATTTCAGAAAAGAAACAATTGTGAACATTTCAGTATCAATATTTCTGATAGTTAAAATATGGGTATACACTGCCGTGCAAAAGTTTCCGACCACCTCTTTTTTGATGACTAATTAAGTTCTTTTAATTTTAGTTATGCCAGAGTTGAAAAAATTTCTGTTTAAAGGGTCAAATTCTCTCAAAATTATGTATAAAGTGGGCTCGAGACGAAGCCAATTTGTTCACATTTTAAGTAGATATTGCAAAAATAGTGTGAATTTCAATGTTTTCTTAAATTTTCAATAATTTTCGTAATAATCAATATTTTTCAATGTTCTTGGACTCACTATGAAGCTATTTTTCCACTGTATCGCAGCCCAGGATGAAGACAATTTGTATATATTTTAAGTATGTATTGCAAAAATAGTGTGAATTTCAATGCTTTCTTAAATCTTCAATAACCTCCGTAATAATCAATATTTTTCAATGTTCTTGGACTCACTATATAGCAATTTTTTCACAGTATCGCAGCAGCTCATGAGCATAAAACTAAAAAAAATTCCTTTTTCAGTGCAAGAACTTAAAGTTTTAACAAAAAAGTTGGAAGAATTTCAATATTCTTTGTAGTAAAAACAATATTTTCGTAAATACATATATGAAACGTGTAACCATTAAGTTTCTGTGAAAATTCCTTCAAAATACATATTTATTCAATTTGTATTTTTATTTCCCTACAGATAAAATGTTTTTCAATTTTCCCAACTTTTTTGTCACAACTTGAACTTCTTGCACTGAAATAGGAATTTTTTCAGATTTATGCTCATAAGCTGTTGAGATACTGTGGAAGAATAGCTTTAAAATGAGCCCAAGAAAATTTAAAAATAATCATTATTACGGAAGTTATTACAAATTTAAGAAAACATTTAAATTAAGACTATTTTCACAATATCTACTTAAAAAATAGACAAACTGGCTTCATCCTGGACTCACTTTATACATAATCTTGAGAGCATTTGAACATTTAAAGAGAACATTTTTAGCCCTGGCATAATTAAAATTAAGAGAACTTGATCAGTCATCAAAAAAGAGGTGGTCGGAAACTTTTGCACGGCAGTGTACGAGGGCCCCCGCATGTGCCCTGCTCGTTTGCCCTCACGGCCGATCGCTTAAAATTTCTTAAAAGGGGTTAATATTTTTTTGGCACTACAAATTTTAATACTTGATTAGTTCAAACTTATAAAAAATGCATTTTTGTTACAAATTTGATGCCTTTTTTTCGAAATTTGAATTTTAAAATATCACATATCTAATGAGGGCCCCCGCAGAGGGCCGTGCTTGTTGCCTTCATGCCTCAGTTTACAAAAATCAAACGATTTTGTTATTGTAATAAATTGTCTTTTGTGTCGAGGTGCTAATATTTTTATTTTTTAATTTTTTAATTTTTTATACATATGCATTCAATAAGATGTGCTTGGAAATGGTGAGGAAACAATTATTAAAGGTGTTTTTGAAAATGAAAAATTTACCGTCGGGGCAACTGCGAGGGGCCCACGAGGGCACCCAAAAGGACACCAAAAGGGGAAACCTAAGTTGGATCCTTATGGAGCAGCATGTCGTTTCCATGAGGGGTCATGCCTGGATTGACCTAATGGGCCCTTATGGTCTAAGGGCAATCCATGAGAGCCCCTTACGGGGGCCCACTCCATTTTTCCACACAGGATTAAAAAATAAAACTAATTTTAAGTTTTCCTTTTAGATTATCAACTTGATAATCCTGATTCTTTACCGAACGGGATATTCAGGCGAATTCCTGGGTGTTGGAGGAACATGGAATTTAAATGAGGAAAAGAGTCCAGATGCAGAAATTGTTGCTTCTGGAGTCTTTGTTGGATTTTTCATTTACACGTGTGTTGTTTTAATCGGATTTTGCTTCGGAAACACTCAGGATAAAAGAAGTCTCACTGTAATTATTAAATAAAGCATTTATTTAGAAATAATTCATATGAAATATAATAAATTAAATATCGTTTGTAATATTTTACAGGAAATTATTATGAATTTTGTGGGAATGATTATGTTCATCGCTGTTGGTGGTACAGCCCTTCATTACTGGCATGGTTATCTGGCAGAACGCAAATATATACACGTAGCCACCGAAAGACAGGTAAAATTTTATTCATATTATTTAAATAAAATATTTTAGTCTTATTATTCTTTTAAATTTTGTTGAGAAATTTCTTCTTAAATGAAAAGTTGTATATTATACAATTATTCTCAAATATAATTAAATAATATTTTTTCAGGTCGGATTAGCGCTGGGTTCCCTTTGCATATTAGAAGGAGCAGCATATCTTGTAGATTTAATTTTAAGTTTCCTGCACTTCGCCAAAGAAGAATTCCAGTAAATTAAATTGCGATTTGAGAATAATTTCTCAAACATCATCCTCCATAAATTCACAAAAACTTCGAAAAATCCATTTTCCTTTCACAAAATGAATAGGTTTTTAATTTCCTAATTTTTAGACTGCTATTACAATAATGTATTGATAATTTTTAATGATCCGTTTTCTTTATTGCAAGTCGGGAATTTTATATTTAAGTTCGTAGTAAGATTAAATCAATTTTGTACCTTTAGTATCTTAAGTTTAAATCATTATGAATCAAGTGAATCATAGATTGCACTTTATTAACTTGAATAGACCATTAGTCATTAGAACCACATTCCGTAATACAAATGACAATTATTCAATGAACTTGAAATTTGTTACATAGCGTCTTCGCATAGAATATTAATAGTTAATTAACAAAAAATGAAAAATATGAGTATTATTCATTTTCTGTACCGTTTTTTTATGCATATCCCATCCTCTATTTATACCTTACATTAGGTAAAATAATTTTTTATAAGTCGGAAATAAAACAATTATATTCTCCAAATATAATGTAAATCTTTTTATTAAATAAAAAAAATAAGATTTTATGACTGGAATTAAATAATTTCAACTTTTGGGAAATTAAAAAAAAATCAAAAGGGCCTTAAATTGCAACTTGTCTTTTATTACCATTATTTAAATTTAAGCCGTTATCATCATCGAATTAGGTTATTTCACAATCAACACATTCGCTAAAAAAGTTGACCATCATGGGCATACCCAGTAAAATGTATTGTCGAATAAAACCGAAAATGATGGAAAAACTCATTACTCCTTGACATTCAGTCGGAAAAATTTAAGTTTTCCTGGATTCCGATTTTGACCGGAAATATTTAAATTTGACAATTCAAATATTTTTTTACTAGGTGCTCATTCCTGTGGTTAATTTTTGAAGTTTAGAGGACGACAATCGATTGTGACTATCATAAGTCAACTTCGGATATTTCAAGAGATTTGGAAAGTCTGTATTCTTTTAGGAGCAAAAACTTGAGTTGAAAGAAGTTTCAAAAATGGTCGAAAGTAAAAAAGAAATATTTACAAATATAAATTGCATCTTGAAACTGATTGTTTTGGTGAGTATTGAATCAACAAAAATATAAATAATATAAATGAATAAATCTAAATTATATTTCAGGTTGTGGTAATCACTCAAATCTGCGTATATGTTGTGAATGATCATAAATATAATACTGTACATGTAATATCATTTCCAATTTTATCTACTCATAATTTTGTGGTTATTACTATCATTATCGCCTTGCTGATTGCCTTCATATTTTTCGAGTCAACTCCCAGTACGGTAAGATGATTTTAAAAAATAGGTTATCCTCTTATAAACTAGAATTTTGTCTATAAGGTATTCACTATTTTGCAATAATAATAATTCGTTATACACTACATTTTTCTCTTTAGGAAGCTATTCTTCTCGCAGTGTGTTTCATATTGACAGCAGAAGGAGTATACAAATATTATTACGAGTATATGTCCAAGAATATCAACGATTATCAGTCCGGTACTTATAGAGTATTCTATCATTACGTCACACTCAGTCGACAATGTCAAATATTATAGTACGACGATATCATGCAATATCATGTGGTGAAATCTAAAGCATGGTTTACATGGAATTTCGGTGGACTATCGTTTTCACCACATACGCAGGAGAAAATTGTGCTATATTTTTGCTTTTCCATTTCATATAACATTTTGTCAACTATTGATTAGTATTTTCTCGATTTGCGGTTTCGCAGTCTGACACAAAAATATAATATCCAAAATTTCAAGGTGGAGTGACGTTAAATTCATGGCTGCCATGGATCTCTCGCATGGAACTCTAGGCACTTCAACCTCAAATTTTAGACATTATATTGTTTTCTTAGATATTTAAAAAACACAAATAGATCAAATACCAATTCACAGTTCCAAAAATAACTTTTATACTTGAGAAGAAGAAATATAGCACAATTTTCTGACCAATTATGCACTGAAAACGATATTTCGCCGACACTCCCTGTAAACAATGTTTCAAAGAATGTTTTGAATGTTTTGAAGATTCCACCACATGACATCGTTCTATTATATCTGACATTTTCGACCAAGTGTGACGTAATGATACACTGTAAAAAATTCTTCTGAATTTGACATCGCTGGGCGATGGACGTAAAAGGAGCCTCGAAGTACGGAGTAAAATTGCGTATTGAATGAATATTACGCTTGTACTGTAAATTTCAGACCCTGAACGTTAAACTTCATCCGCAGTTGGAATTGGCCGGAATTGCAGTTAATAATTTTTACTCAAATGTTATTTGATTGTATATATTATTTAACAATGACTGATTCAAAATAGTTTTTATCAATTGATTTAGTCACCATATGAATAAATAAAAAATTAAAGAAAACTAAAAGAATTTATAAAGGACGCGTGTAAACCGACAAAGTGACGCGCTACGAAGAGTCTCATTACCAAAAGACGCCAACTCAACTATAACTTGAGAAATGTAAAATTACAAATTGAATTGAGAATTACGAAAAAAATCTAAAATTTCAGTTTTTTTTAGGAAATTTCCTACGACAGACGATGCGATATTACAGCACTGCTCGAGGGTGGGTCCCTTTATGTCCAACACTGGTCGATGTGATTTTACACAGCCGCCATAAAATTACAAACAGTATCGTTTACTTATCGGTATCGTTTATTTACATATTTTCGTAAATTCACACTGATGAATGGTGTGATTTTACGAATTTTACGTCATTTTCAGAAAAAATTTTTTTACAGTGTGGAATACTTCATTCAAATTTTGGTTATTGAAAGTAGACTAAAATTAAATTAATAGAAAAAAACGTTATTTCAGAATTTTATCAGTACCACAAATTTATGCGATATAACATAGGTGAGATAAAATCTTAATTATTAATATGCATTTTTCGAGGAATTGACTTTTAAACTTTCACTTAAATTGATTTCAGTGGAACTCGCCCTTGTCATGATGGACATAATTTTCCTTTTGTTTGAAGACAAAAATGAGTGACCTGCAGTTCCCTTGAGAGAATTAAAAAGTTGGAAAATCATTGATTGAAATTTCAATAAATTTTTCAATCCAGAACAAAAATCAATACTGTGCTTGACCTTAACTTATCATTATTCATTATCTAATTTAATTTAGTATTTAGCATTAACTCCTAAAGAAAATTGAAATTACTCTAGTACAAAAAATGAGGAGAATAGATTTAAAAAAACGTAGATTTATTTTTCGAATGTCGATAATAAGACCCTTAAATATAGTATCTCAGATTTGTCTCCATTCATTATAATTCAAATTTTAATTAAACTTCGTTCTTTCAATAAACTTGTTTTAATTTTAAATTCATAAAAAATGTAAATTTAAAACTTGGTGAGTTTCAACTATAGACCAAACATACAATTATTTTGAAGCTGATAATTTTGAACTCCATCAGAAACAGTTTCCGACTCCGATCTCAAATATAAGCTCAAAACCTGATGACAATCATAATAATCAATTAACTAATTTAATTTAGTACTTTGCATTAACTCTTTCAAAAAAATGAATTTACTCTGATACAAAAAAAAGGAGAATGGATGTTTAAAAGCGTAGATTTATTTTTCGTATATCGACAATAAGAAGACCCTTAAATGTAATGTCTCAGATTCGTCTCTATTAATTAAATTCAGTTTTAAATTAAACTTCGTTCTTCATGGAAAATACTACTTCATTCTCTTTCTCCACATTGAAGCTTCTGTATTTCCGTTCGCTTTTCGCGTGTTTTTTGTCTCGCGACTTTTTCTATCATGTCAATGTGCCAGTTTATTAGGATACGTCAGGGCGCTGTCCCATGGGTACCTATTAGCGGAGCACGTATTAGAATACACTCATCTTGCGTAACTGTTCTGACTTCGGGTCTGCTCGGCACAGTAACGGGCGATATTTAAGGGACCTGGAAATCGAGTGTAAACCGAACTTATAGAATTCAGGTCAAACGGTGAAGCCATTTTGTCTGATTTTTTGTATAAATAATCTAAAGAGTATAGAGAGTCCCGGTACAAGTCACTTTTTTCGAGAAAAAAAATTCTATTTTTTATGTAAGAATTAAAAGAAAAAAATGCGCTTCGATGGGATCGTTGTAGTGCAGTGTTCTACTATTCAGCGAAGCAGGGAGCGGGTAAGGCAGTTTTCGAGCTCAGACAGTCCTTTGGGCGACCCTAGCGAGAAAAGAAAAAACCATCATCCGTTATGACTCAAGTCTGCAGGTAATGAAACGCCCCGTATGACCAACATAGATGCATTTGGGGGCGAACACACCGTATACGATAAGTAGGGGCCCCTACCCAAACGAGTGGGCAAATTCCCAAAAGGTTGGGTGAGGGAAGTGGTTGGGGTTGGATAATATCATGAAATGCAGATTTCAAGTAAAATAAAACTGTGAACAATACAATATCATAAATAAATGTAAAGAAAAACGGTTTCTTATAAGCAATTCGCCCCCCGATTGCATGCATGCCATATTCACGCCGAATCAGTGTAACTGCTGTACAATTTTTGGCAAACTTACTCCGAAAGTAGTACCTTGTACATTAAAGGACAATATACAAGCTCTCTGTATGAACGGGTAGATTACACAAGCATACAGTATATCCATAATATGTGTCGCCCAATTTCGTCCGAAGAATACCAAATTTATTAGCATTATAGGACATAAGAGGAAAGGTTACAAAATTGTGGATCCACTATACAATTCTGTTCAATATTGAACGATATGTTTGACGCTCCAAACAGAAAATTTCCCGAAACGGGTGTTCAACTTGGAAGCAATGACTTGAAGGTGGATATTGTCATCGATAAACAAATAGCGTAGATATATTTAATTATCACCTAATACACTCTTCGATATTTTGAAATGTTCTTTATTTATCTTTTAATAGGTACTGCAAGATACTTTGAACTGGTTGAATGATTGGGAAGACAAAGTTAACGAAGGATTACTGAGCAAGGACGATTTTCTGACTAGTGACACTGCTGAAGGTCTCAGGATGACGTTGAGTTCCACTTTGGATTTATCGAGATATTTTCTAGAAGAGTTAAAAATTGATTTCGTTTTGACAGGAAGAATCAATCAAGATCCTTTGGAAGTATTATTAAAGCGCGCGCAAATCAGCGAAATATGAAGTTGAAGGTAATAATTCGGAAGTTGGACAGCTGAGAAAGAGGAGAGAAAAGCAAGGAAGAAGAACATCTGTGTAAGTGGGCTGACGCTATTAAAAAGAGAGAAGAAAGAAGAATTTGAAGATTGGG
>JAUMHM010000049.1:9279642-9307424 GCA_032362435.1 Melikaiella ostensackeni
TAATACCCTTTGGGTCGAAAAAAAAAATATGAAAAAAGAAATTCCCGATTTTCTGGTACTTTTCTCCGAATTTGGCGCCATATTCAAGAGTTTTGTACATTCTGAAGTATAAAAGACCATCATTCAAAAATTTTCTTCTTCGAATTGAAGCTTATAACGAATAGATTCTAATTTTTTTATTTTATTCCAGTACTTGTTCGCCGAAACTGAATTTCCGAATCTAAGTCAATTTTAAGCGATGTACTGGAAATGAATAAAAAATTAGTAGGTTAATTGACAAACTAGATTTTTTGAAGAAAGTTTCAAATGATGTTCTCTATCATATCTTTAGAATGTATGATTCTATGAAATTAAGTAAAACCGGGAAACCATCATATACCGGAATGTCCCATGTGCAAGCACTTTACAATTGAATTTGGTATTTCAAAGATAGGATGTTTTAAGATATGAACATATTCTTGCTAGAATAAATAGTTTGAGGGAAAAGTGGGACGGACGATTGAAGCTTCGGCAGAGATAATGTTAAAAAACCTTGGGCAAGAATCTTATGTCATATTATGGAAATAGTTTTCAATATCTGTATTTTTGTTGACCTTACTTTATCTCTGCTGAGGCTTCAGTTTCTCAGTTTTTTTCACTTTCCGAAATGATCATACTTTCACACAGTCCAGAAACTCACATATTCTACCTACATCCTGGAAAAGTAATTTCATAGAAAATATTATTATCATCATACAAAATTTATTCACAATTGGAACTTTTTCGAATGTTTTAGTTTGCTGCAGTGAAGAGGGGCCAGATCCAGTGGTTGTTACCAGGGTATATACTCTTTCACCATCAAGTTATAATGGTATTCAATACAAGAACCATTGTGATAAATAACATAATCTCCGAGGTATAGTAACTTTCGTAGAAAGGGATAACATCATCTTTGAAGGGGATATTGGTACTGTTGTTTTCCCCCTATTTGACAGAGAGGGCCATATGATTGTAATAGATAACGGAGAAGAGAAGCACATTACAGATGATCAGAGAGGGTGTTATGGTATACGAGTATACAGAAATTCAATACTAGGAGCAGACCATCAGATTATTCGGTCCAGAAACCGCGGCAGAAGATTCTGAGACTGGAATACAATTTTGTTTTTTATTTAAAGACGGATCAAAACGTTACAAGCAACTAAAATTACATCAAAATGTATTATGTTTTACAATGCAATAGTCATGTCAAATGATGAATTACCTGTTTTCATGAAGCTTTGTCAGATTTCGAAAAAAAATTCTCTTTAGTTTTCGTTTTTAATATTCAGTACGATTCTTATTTGAAAATGATGAAAAAGTATAATATATTTCAAAAAAAATCTTAAATTTTCGAACATTCAAGAAAGAGAAGGCTGTCATTACATTATTTTTCAATGTTAATACTGTGAGAATATCCCTACTAAAAAAGTACCACTCGAATCCCAGTGATAATCCCATTGATTGATATATTAGAATACGTTTCGCAATCTAACCTTTTGATTTTAAACAAATTAAAATGACAAAAAAATGTAATTCTGATCGCCAGGATCTTCTCATATTGTTTGAAGTAAATTGTTCTTGATATCATCTGGTCCAGCAGCGGAGAAGTTCCCCGTGCCCCACAATGCTTTCTTCACCTCTTCAGCAGCCACTGGTGGGCATTGCTCCTCGGACGTTATAAGGTTGTCGCACAGCTCCTCGAAACGCATGATGTTCTCTGTTTTTTCATTCAATGGGTTTCGAACTTCGTGAATCTCTCTCTAAATAGTTCCTACTTTCTCGGACTTGGGTAGATTTTTTACAGATACATATGCGGTTTGAACCGGCTAAAGCTCTCGCCGCATCATAAACTGAACAAGTGATGGTCCAGAGGTCGAACTCCTCCAAAAGATAGTCACGAATGGCAGCATCCATTTCAGACAGATTTTGGGGCTTAGGAAGAACCTGAATGTTATTGTTTCTTCTCGTCCCAAAGTCATCATTTCTCGGAGGATGCCTGATTTCCGCGGTTCGTCTTAATGTCTCTTCCTCTTCTTTGCCTGCAGCTTGTTCTTGCAGCGGTTGAGGAAGCGTTTTGCATACATATCCTGTTTGCAAGAGGTTGTCAGCATGGTTTTTGAACGCCTGTTGCGAAACGTGCGAAAGCCTGGGTGTTTCTGGCAAAACAGTGTGAACTGCAGAGCGATCGGCACTGTTTGCTGGCCCATTGTCGGGTGCTCTGCGTGTTCGATCATTTTGAACCGCATTCACAACTGCAGAGACCCGCATGCAAGGGTAAGGGCATATATACATACACTCGTACATGTATAGGCTAACAGAATCAACGAGAACCGCTAAAGCGAGGACTAGAGTACCAACGACTTTCATTTTTTCTATTTAGAAAAGACTGATGTGCTGAGAAATTCGTTTCCGTAGTGTAACTCATGAATATTTTACAAATATATGCTAGTAGCTATCTCATTTTGCCTTCTTGATTGTTCCACTTTTCTAAAGAGTATTTCGAGAGAAGAGGCTTATTTATCTCAGATATTTGTATTTCATCACTCTGATTTCACCTCTTTAGAGGCATAGAAATATTACAAGTATGCAATATACGCATAATTTAGATAATCGTTAGCGACCTACATGTTGAGTTTTGTTATCATTTATATTTGCCACACGTCACGCAAAGAGTTAAGAATATAAACATAAATTACCGTGCATTCTTATAAAGATTCGCCACTCTCTTTATCTTAGAAACTAATGAATTATTTAGACTATCTTCTTAGCAATAAATTTGGCTGAGATAGCAGAAATTGATATGTTCCAAAAACTGCGAATGATTAATAAATTTATTATATTTTTCGTATATTATATACTGCGAGTTGTATTCATTTGGTTTTTGACTTATTTGTTCAATCAATTTTTTTAATAATTTGAATCTTGTAAGAAGGACACCGTAATGTGCTGCATAGCATTTAATTTTAAAATGAAATAGAATTATTATTTGTTTCATAAATTATTGCGTTTTTCTACTTTTTTCTCGAGTGAAACCGGTTTTTTCTTCATCTGACATGGGCTAAGTGGAGTGCCGGATGAGATTAAGATGTTATTAATTCAATACGAAGTTTAAAAAGTCTTGCGACGATGTTGTAGTAGGTTTAGTTGTAGGTGCTTTTTTAGAGCTACTATCTGTAACTCCATAGGGTTTTGGTCGCCTACTTCCCAATGGTCTAGGAGACTTTCTTACAATGCAAAAGGTGTTCGATAAAACTGCTTTTTGAGCTGTCGGTACCCTACTGACTTCTAGGTATTCGAGATGTTCGTGCATCTTGCGTGCACCATTGCTTGTAGCCGAAATCACAATAGGATGAATACAGGCATGTTTCATATCCCTGAATATTGTCTTTGCTGCATTCCTTAGACCGCTATAAGTATGAATCTTGATTATATACGTTGCCTGCAAGTGTCGGTCAAGTGGACAAGCAATGTGGATGATATAGACTCTTTAACCTTTTTTCTCATGCATCATGATGACAGGTCGAGTGGCTTGGATGTGATGATCCATCTGGTTTGTAACGTCCCAGTATAAGATGTAGTCTTTGTTTTCTAAAACGGGCACAGGATTCGTTTGTATCTCCACAAAATCGTCGCCTGTCACCCACATCTCGATGTAGCACGTGCTTGAGATAGTTTCTGGTCCTGACAACCTTGTCCTAAGTCGCTATCACGTACCCCTCCGCTTCCGGAAACAGGGTACCTTTCTTCAGCCAAATATTAGATACCTATCTGTCCACTTGATGTTGATCTACCGTTTTTGGGTGCTCGCCGTGAAAAGCTTTTTGTCTTCATTGCTTTCCTAATTCTTCTATGGTTTCTGTCCTGATACTTGAGGCTACCTCTGACGACAAGTTCAAGGGCGTGTAATCGAGAGCTGCTTCACAGATGGTGTTGTAAAGCGCAACATGTCGCTTGCTGTGAAAATAATCTTGCAACTATATGACTTGTGATAAACACAGTTGCTTGACCTCTACAACACTTCTACCCTCTATGAGTCGTGGTAGAACTACCCTTTCAATCGCTGACTTACTGTGGTGCATTCGGTGCTTGGTCGTTTCAACGCAAATGGTTCTGTTTATCCTTTCAAGGTAAATGTTCGACTATCTGATGAGTCCAAACAAGTACGTAAGGACAGGGATAGCATAGGTGTTAATAGACCTGATTTTATTGGCCGAATGGAGGAAATTCTTCAGAACCAATCTGAGTCTTGTAGTGAAGGCCGTCATTATGCTATCGTATTCTGAATACCCTTAGACTCAAGAATGCACAGATATTTATGTGACTCACCCTCAGCCATTGCCTCGATGTGATCCTCGTTCACGTCCTCTTATTCTGCGTTCCCCAATTCTTATCTGATTAGATGCACTGTTCTGCATTTATCTAGTCCGAACTCAATGTGGATGTCATTAGAAAACTGATTTCTGACATAGATCACTTGCTGCAGGTTCTGGCTTAAACTTACGTATAGCTTTAGATCATCCATGTACAGCAGATAGTTCAGTTGATTACCATCCTCTTTATCATGTACTTCAAACCCATGAGACATGCTACTTAGTGTTTGACTCATAGTCAACGCTAAACAGAACCATAGTACACTAGAGGAGCCTTCTTGAAAGACACCCGTCGTAATACGAATTAATATAGTTGTCCCTGGTTGCCCATGATCAAACTACTTGATTTTCGTCCCCCAACGCATCATCGCAAGACCTAGAAAGTTAATGATACATGGGCACATGTTGTATGCTTTTGAAACGTTAAGCAAATAGTCATGTGGTACCAAGGGGAACGCTTGCTTGTAGTCTATGTAAGTCAAGTACAAGTTTCTTTGTGGTTTTCTAATTTGTGTCATTGTGACACGCGAATTCTTGCAACATTCTTTTCGTTTTTCTGTTAGGATGTTATTCTCGTCGCAACAAGAGTAAACCTCATCTGCAGATACAGGTGTAAGGCACTTATGAATTGTTGAAAGACAGGCTATTGGTCGAAATGCAGATAGATTTTGAGCATCTGGTTTTCTTGGCAATATATACATAGTACCTTCGAGCATGAAGCATGGCATCATATTTGGACGTTCGATGATCTTTTGGAAACACATTGCCTCCGCATTCTAGCAGTAAAAACATTAAGTCTTTGCCGTCGGAATTCTATAATCTCATCTGATACAGATGGAGCCAATGCCTCGATGTTCCGAGGGTGGATGATTTTTAGCAAAATAGTGCATCAGCTTTCTGGTTCTCTTTCCTTTTTTATATTGAGTCAAACAACCCAATTTGCTCCTTACTCTGCTGAAATCCACACCAAACTTGATTCACCATGGTGAATCACTCTCTGTGTATGGGGTTACTTCACAGCGAACTTTATCCCAAAATTGTGTCCCTTTTCTCGTTTAGTTTCAAACTGCGCACCATCATAATGAAGATGCATCAATTCTTCTATCATTGTTGTATTCCAGTTGATGCTTCCCCAAGGTATTCGTGTTGAGGTGGTTTGCTCCAAATCATTTCGCTAGCCGAAGTATCCTCTGCAGGCACAGTTAAAGTTCCGCTGTTTCCTGTTTGTCGCAGATGTTCTTGCTAGCCAGATTGTCAATCAATGAGATCTGCCTGACAATCACACAGCTCACAATCACCACCGCTCTGCGTGCTCGAAAGTTGAAGACCCCGTGCAAATATTTCAATAAAATGTGGTGAGCACAATCACTGACAACTTTTGGAGCACTGGTAAGATCAGTCCAAACAACAGATGCAAGACACTTTGGTAGTCTAGCCAGTTGAGTCAGGACTATAGATCAATCCAACCAACAAAAGCAAGACATGTTAGTAACCCAGCCAGTCAAGACAAGACTATAGATCAGCCCAACCAACGTAGGCAAAACACTTTGGTAGTCCAGCGAGTCAAGACAAGACTATAGATCAGTCCAACCAACAAAGGCAAGACACTTTGGTAGTTCAGCCATTCAAGTCAAGACTATAGATCAATCCAACCAACGGAGGCAAAAAAGTATTCTTGTCTATGCTGGTCCATTTATGTAAGCAGGCTCCGCAATGCGCGTTGGCTTGTTAATGCCTGTGACCTTCATCAATGACGATTTCAAGCAATGCTGTTGTAGGATATTTGACCTGGTGTGGCTGATGTGCATACCCAAAATACCATAATACGCTCGCAAGATGGGCACATGAACTAAGTGATCTAGCTTTAGTTTTACATGTGCAATAATATCCTTAGGTAGGTTCATAAGGTTTTTCTTCTGCAAAGTCCTCATTCTCTTGCCTGTTGAAGTCTTCTTCAAGGTATGCTATCCAAAGTTAACATTTGGTAACATTTCTGAATCGCCAATGCATTCGTACTCCAATGAGTCCACATTCATCCAATAGTTCGTCTATTTGAAATTGTTCAGCCTCTCTGTGAAGCTCATTTTGTATGTAAGCAGGTGCAAGCTTTAGTTGATAGATTCCTGTTGTCAGGTCCATCAAATAATTAAAATAAAGTCTTGGAAAGTAGGGCACATGATTTGCGTTCAATTGAGCCCACCATGCGATCCTTGTGTGAAGGTTATCCATTTCAACTGGACATGTGCCCATTAGGATTTTTTGATCAGGAGGTTTTGAACTACATGCTACGACAATTTCACCCAATTCGACTGAGGGCGGATTTTAATGTAATATGTGCGGGGTTCTTTCTTGCGACGATTTTGTAGTAGGTTCCAAATTAGGTGCATAGTGTAGTTTGGAATATGTCGTTTATCGCTGTTGTCCTTACGCAGCGGTCGAGAGCGTTAAAGATGACCTTAATCGCCTCTGGATGCTTTTCCAGAGCCACCATTTTCTCTCATCATCTTCCTTTAATATATTATTGTTATTATCATTATTGTTTCAATTATTATAACATATATATATCAAATATTATTATTTGAATTGCGACGTGGTATTTCATACCACGCCAAAAATCATGAAATTTACTCTCACCTTCCCACCCACAATGTAAAAAAGAGATAAAATATAAAGAATACCTGGTCAAGCACAGAATCCACTACGAACTGTCATCTGACAGGAGCCTCGAGGAGGTGGCCTGTTGCCAGAAATAAAGCCTTCGAGGCCTAGAATCTTGTATTCCACACCTTTGGACCATCGCCAGACTGGGGAAGTCATGCACCTTATGTGTAAATTTGAGTCACTAATCCGCGTCGATCTTTTTTGTTTCTCATTAGGCACTCTAAGTACCGGCGGGCCCTGCTATCAATCACAAATTACACACACGACACCAAGCACAACATCACGACCAGGCAGTCGTGAATAAATTCCACTCACTCCACGACAGGAGACACTATTACATTCCAGGGGGGAGATGAAGGACATTCACTCCACGCACTGGGCAACATCTCATCGTTGCCGGCCGTTAGTTCTCGCTCTACCTGTATAATGGACCGATAGTGTATCAGCTGATATCAGCTGATTTCGACAAGCGCACCCTACCTAATACGCCGATGTGTTGCATGGGCCTGATTTTGGTGTCAGTGGCACACTCTCGTGACGCGCAGTGGATTAGGCTCGCCACTGACCATAAACAATCTAGAGACTTGGCTAGGGATAAGGTGGCGAGTTACTGGAAGACGTTACCATGAGAACTTACTGTGATAGGCGGCATGTGAATTCGCGCCTGAAGTCAGGACGAAGCGTCTTTTTACTCGCCATTCTGTGTTGGACTATTTTGTAAGGAGGTAGCCACTCCGCAGTGCCACTTGGCCCCTCGAACTTTGTCTTTATTGAATTGGGAGTGATGGTATCGAACTTTATCATTATTATATTGAAAAGATTGCACTAATTGTTTGAGTCCAAGGGGCGTAATTTTTCGTCTAAAAACTAAAAAGAACACTAAAAAGGTCCAACGAAGCCGTCGGAAAATCGAGGTATGTCAGTCATTTCGCTCTCTGCTATCTTTTCCTGCGCATTCTTTCGAGTGTCCACATTTGTAGTAGTGATTAAGTAATTTGATTATTGTCCAACTTTTTATCATCGGGGGTGCTCGGTAATCATTTCTGGCGATGAGTCGTGGGAAAGACAGCATAGCCTCAACTTTCCACCATGGCGTCGTCCTTGAGTGGTTGTGGTGTCACAAGGGACGCCATGCTGAGAAGTTCACTGTAACAGTGAATCAATTAAATGGGCGACGAATATCATCGCCAAGACTGATAATCTAACTGGAAGGCGGGAATTTGTGATTTTAATAAAAATTGATTAAGATCTAATTCGTTACTCGAACCACGTTAAAACGTTATTGTCGGGTAATGTTATAGCGTTAAGTTTAAATAAATAATGTTTTTTTTTTGTAACCAGTGATTGTGGGGCCAGTGCTTTAGAAGTCCCCTTCATTTATCAATTCCAAGTGACCTTCCTAACTCTGCCTCTCTGTGTGTTGGGTTAGCGGGACTGTGAGTAAACTAAGTGAAATTTTATATGAGACTTTTTGAATATTTTTGTTGAATAAATGAAAAATATTCTGGCGCCCCTTAGGCTATATAAATCCAATTTGATGAAATGATAATGATTGACCTAGATATGAGCCCAGTTTCGGGAGTTGCTTCGCACTGGCCTTGGGTCTAACTGGATCCCTCGAAAAGTGAACAGTCAGGGACGTGTGAACCACTTCCTAATATTACGCCATCTTCGAATATTAGTTCGAACCTAAGTACACACGCACTGCGCCTTTATCTATACGCTGCTGGCATTTCACGATTGGTTGAACACCATCTATCGCCCCGACCGCCGAGAACTCCGGGGGCCAGCAGTCGGCCAGCAGTTCTAGGAAGGCGTAAACCGGACGGGCTTTTATGGGGGTTTGAGTGTACAAAAATATTACGTGATTGATGAGTCAATATAAGAAAAATTCATTATTGTGTTTATCTTAGAAAGTCATAAATTAATAAGCCTATTTGCAACGCAGTAATTTTGCTTACGATAGCAGAAACTGCTACGTTTGTATTGTTTAACTAATTCGTATAACTAATTTAAACACGCTGGTTCGAACACTTACTTTGTGATTGAAAAATTAGAAATGCTACAACAATAATGTTGTATAAATAAAATTCTTGCGCCAGATTTTTTTCAAAGAAAGAGCTTGTGTACAAAGAAAATTACGAATTTCTTATATTGAATGCTTTATTCTTAAGCCTTGACGCTTCGTGGCTAAGAAATGAGATAATGAATACTATGAAAATGATTTAGATTCGATTAATACAGGGTCTTCATCTGTTCTAAATAGTGAATAAAATACAAGGCACTTTGATGTTGGTCAAAGTGGGTTAGATTCTGAAATCAGATTCATGGAGTTACGGATTTCACTATTATAATTAATATCACAGAATTCCCTGAATCTCCAATTATTTTGTTTCAAGTTCAATCTTTTCCTTCAAAACAGTTCGGAAACTTTCCTGCACCAGTAGAGCAAGAGGAACCTTTTAGTAACTTCTGTCCCGAAAATAATTTTCCATATGGAAGGATTGTTTTGAAAATTGTTGGTACATTAGTTTTATTTTATCAGTACTAAATCAAAAAGCAAGCCAAATATTGAACATGAAATATAAATTGAGATTTACTTGTCAAAACTTCCTAACGGCAGCAACTAAATATCACTGAGACTTCGTTAAGGTAAATCATAAAAATAAACTTCGGTGCGGGGGAACAGAAACTGTGAAATGGATTCATAGTTTTCAACCTAAAAACATATTCTGAATGTTTCATTCTTGAATTGAAACTGCATGCTTCAATAAAATTTTAGTTGAACCACTAGGTCAAGAAAGAAGAGTATACGTTTTTCATATATTTATTTGATTCAATGGTATACTTTCCGCATTACAAAATATAATTTTTCATCTGAAGTAGTAAGGTTCAGTTTTGGTCGGACTTATCATAGTTGTAGCCCTATTTTTCAGCTTTTGATGCTGAAATATGGAAATTTGCGTTTCGTAATTCCACACTTCGGGGATTTGTTTCATTTTCGCAAATGAATAACTCGCAGGAAGAAGAATGAAGAAATCCATAATTTACAGTATATGTAAGTAAGGTCCTTATTTCATCCTCTTGAAAATTTTGCTTGAATCCCAAGCCTTCTTCTACCGAAATATCAATTTTCAAAACGGCCCAAAAGATTGCTATTCTGAGGTTTAATCAAACGAGGTAATGGCTAAGTTGAAAATGGATAAATATTAAAAAATTCATTTTTCAGGGGGAAAAAATGAAGACCTAATTTACATATACTGTTAATCCTGAATTTTTTCATTTTTCCGCCCACGAGTTATCCATGCGCGAAAGTAAATAAAACCTCATTATAGAATTTGTTGTCAATCACAATTCATGAAATTGTATTTTATCCAAAGAATGCTGAGGTGAGGTTCTCGTCCTGATTAACCGGACGTTTTCGTCGTCGTGGTTCCTCTGGCATAGTTCCAGTTATACGGAATTCCAAGAATTGACGCTGTAATTATTAAGTATACCTAAATATATGATATGCTTTGAATAATTTAGTTTAACACCAGAAATGCATCCAATCTCTTACTGTTAATAAAAATAAGGTTTTAGGGTCCCGGACGGAAAAATTATACATAGTGGAAAAAATTATGTATAATTTTCATTTGTAGCTTTTTCAATTTCTAAAATCTCCTACTATCTGCAGCTAGATTTTCATCGGAAGCGCTCGCATTCGCCTGAAGATTTTGTCAGAGGAATGGGAAACTGCATAAAATCATCAAACCTCCCGAGCGTAGCCGGTTATCGATAGACGAACTTATACCTGTATGTAGACATTCGATAGCATCGAAGTGCATTCATCCATCCTTGGTGTCAAACCTTCCGTTTGACAGTAGTTAAACGCAGTGACAATACGACTAAGAGACAATCTCGGACACCCATCCGAGAGCTAACGACGCCCGCCTGTGCTTAACATTCGAGATCTCGACGATTCGAGCATAACCACCCAGCTACTGTCGTCGGTCTATACAAATAATGTATAAAAGAAATGAAAATTATTCAAAATTTTTTCCACCATGTATAATTTTTCCGCTTAGAGTTAAGGTACCAATCATCGAAAACATTTCTCTTGTCGATTTCGAAGATGAAATTCTTCCTCACGTCCAGTAACTCAGCCAGTTAAGACGAGTATATAGATCAGTCAAACCAACATAGGTAAGACACTTTGGTATTTCAGCCAGTTGAGACAAGTATATAGATCAGTCCAACCAACAGAGGCAAGACACGTTGGTAGTCCAGCCAGTTAAGTCAAGGCTATAGACCAATCCAACCAACAAAAGCAAGACATGTTAGTAACCCAACCTGTTAAGACAAATATATAAATCAGTCTAACAAATAGGAGCAAGACACTTTGGTAGTCCAGCCAGTTGACTCAAGACTGTAGACCAATCCATCCAACAAAAGCAAGACATGTCAGTAGCCCAGCCATTCGAAGCAAGTCTATAGATCAGTCCAACCAACAGAGGCAAGACACCTTGGTAGTCCAGCCAGTTAAGTCAAGATTATAGATCAATCCAACCAGCAAAAGCAAGACATGTTAGTAACTCAGCTATTCAAGGCAAGTCTATAGATCAGCCCAGCCAACAGAAGAGAGACACTTTGATAGTCCAGCCAGTTAAGTATGAACTATAGATCAATCCAACCAATAAAAGCGACACATGTAAGTAACCCAGCCAGTTAAGATAAGTTTATAGATCAGTCCAACCAACAGAGGAGAGACACTTTGGTAGTCTAGCCACTTAATTCAAGACAATAGACTAATCCAACCAGCAAAAGCAAGACATGTTAGTAACCCAGCCATTTAAGACAAGTCTATAGATCAGTCGAACCAACAGAGGCAAGACACTCTGGTAGTCCGGCAAGTTGAGTCAAGACTATAGATCAATCCAATCAACAAAAGCAAGACATGTTAGTAACTCAGCCAGTTGAGACAAGTCTATGTTTCAGTCCAACCAACAGACGCAAGACACTTTGATAGTCCAGCCACTCAAGACAAGCCTATAGATCAGTTCGACCAACAGAGACAAGCCACTTTGGTAGTCCAGCAAGTTAAGTCAAGACTATAGATCAATCCAATCAACGAGAGCAAGACATGTTAGTAAATCAGCCAGTTGACACAAGTCTATGCATCCGTCCAACCAAAAGAGGCAGAACACTTTGGTAGTCCAGCCAGTTAAGAAAAGGCTTTAGATCAATCCAACCAACAAAAGCGATATATGTTATTAACCCAGCCAGTTAAAACAAGTTCATAGATCAGTCCAACCAATAGTGGCAAGACACTTCGGTAGCCCAGTTAAGTCAAGACTATAGATCAATCCAACCAACAGAAGCGAGATATGTTATTAACCCAGGCAGTTAGGACAAGTCTATAGATCAGTCAAACGAACAGAGGCAAGACACTTCGGTAGTCCAGCCAGTTAAGTCAAGTCTATAAATGAGTCCAACCAGCAGAGGCAAGGCACTTTGGTAGTCCAGCCAGTCAAGTCAAGACTATAGAACAATCCAACCAACGAAAGCAAGATATGTTTTAACCCAGCCAGTTAAGACAATTCTATAGATCAGTCCAACCAACAGAGGCGAGACACTTTGGTAGTCCAGCAAGTCAAGTCAAGACTATAGATCAATCCAATCAGCAAATGCAAGACATGTTAGTAACTCAGTCAGTTGAGACAAGTCAAGTCAAGTCGATCAAGTTTAGTGTATCAGTCCAACCAACAGAGGAAAGACACTTTGGTAGTCTAGCCACTTAATTCAAGACAATAGACCAATCCAACCAGCAAAAGCAAGACATGTTAGTAACCCAGCCATTTAAGACAAGTCTATAGATCAGTCCAACCAATAGAGGCAAGACACTTTGGTGGTCCAGCCAGTCAACTCAAGGCTATAGACCAATCCAACAAACAAAAGCAAGACATGTTAGTAGTCCAGCTAGTTAATACAAGAGTATAGATCAGTCCAACCAACAGAGGTAAGACACTTTGGTGGTCCAGACATTTAAGGCAAGCCTATAAATCAGTCCAAACAACAAAGGCAAGACAGTATTCTTGTCTATGCTGGGCTATTTATGTAAGCAGTTGCTCTCTTCATAACGATTGTCTCTCAATATCTATTGAGAATCGCGCCGGTAATTTGGTAAAAGTCTCCGATGTTGATGACATGGTTCATGGAAAAACAGTCCCTTCATGAAGTTTTCGAGTAACGGCAAAACGTCTCTGCAGCCACAACCCACTAGGAATATATGCTCATTATGAAACCATCTTCGAAAACTTGTAGTATCCATCTGAAACTCGTTTTTGAGTTGTAATTTGTATCTCTCGAAGAGGTTGATTGAGAATTTCACGACAAAAAATTGCGATTTGACGCTCTTGCTCATTCTTTTCTCCAAAAATACGCACCACTACTCGAGGTTCCAACCCAATACCACATACATAACAATGTATTCTATTTCGTCCTGCCTTGTTAGTTTTTATCCACTAAGTATTATGCACACGTATTATGCGAACATAAAACGTATGTGTACATCCACAGTTCAACCTGTGCGATCTAGGTGCATGTATCTATTGTACGATGTATCTATTGTGAAGTTGTCTATATGGAGGAATAACAACATGTAAAACTAGCAGGGGGAGACAGGCAATTGTCAATTTCAATTTCGATTAATAATTTTTGTAATAAAAGCTCATTACCTGAGTATTAATTTGCCAAAGCAGTAGTATGCAATTTTTCGCCGCTTTCAACGAAATCGACTCTGAAATATCCCCCACAAACCATATAGATGTTGACAAAACATATTTTCAATCGCTGCTAGCTCATGCAGCAGCGCTTCGGCTTCATAGCCGGAAGGTTGCGTGTTTGGTTCTCCTTATTAATTGTTTTCATAACGTTTACCAAATATATTTTGAACTATAAATATGATCGAGGTTTTTTAAACGAGAAATTGTACTTCTAATCAGAATTTGCGAACAGAACGGTGACTCGTCAAAGAAATATTTGCTTTCTCGAATAGAATATGATATATTCTTCAAGTTTTTTCATGGAAATTGCTACGAATAAAACACAGTACTGAAGATTACATTCAATTATGAACAATTTATTCACAGTATACTTTTTCTATGGCATGCAATTGCAATCAATCAGAAGTATTGACCAGAAGTATCGCTCGAGCCAGAGTGATAGTTATCATAAAAACATGGAGAGCAGATAACATCACGACATCTCGCACATCGGATAAACCATGAGTTTTCATAAGAGCAAGAATTTTTAGAGTGTATTGGGAAACACGCCTGATTTACATTGAAAAATTCAGTTCTTCCATGAAAAAAGGCATAATAAAAATTATCATAAGCATAATTTTTGAAAATTATTGAAGAAAATTATATGCATATATATATAATTGGTCAAACAACCACCGCAGGGTCACCCTGGGAGCGACTGCCATTCATGAAAATGACACTGGCTCCCAGTAGAACCGCGGTAAATCACACCAATAGCCACGCCTCACAACCGTGAGATGGGCGGCCATACATATATATATAAACATGTTAATAAGTACAAAATAAAAATAAAAGTGTAGGTAGCAAGAATCCAATACGTAACCTTTGGGCTATGAAGCCGCACCGATTCGATTAATACAGGGTCGTTATCTGTTTTAAATGGTAAATGAAATACAAGGAACTCTAATGTTGGCCGAAGTGGGTTAGATTCTGAAATCCGATTCATGGAGTTTCAGATCTCACTAAGTATTATAATTAATATCATAGAATTAATCGGTTGATTTAGAACCAATCTGTTCAGATTATTCTAATTTCTTCAAGGGAAAAAATTGATAATCCGAACCAATAACACATTTCTAAGAATTGCTAATATGAAGAAAATGTTTTTTCTTCTTTAAAAAGATTTAAGTAAAATAGATATCTTTTAGTAAATTGAGCTAATATTTAAAAATCTCAATTAAAAGGAATCTTCAAATATATATAGGCAACCCTGAAGATTGGAACCAATCCTTGTTTAATGTCTCTCTTTTAAAATTTCAAAAGATCGAAACAAAATTCACTCTATTATGAAAACCTTGTGTGCACCAAAAAGGAACACTCCAAAAATTTCACAAATAAAAAATGGACTTTTTGACTACCCGTTTTTGCGGCTCATTAGAGACAGGTGCACAATACATGTACACAAACATAAAGAAAAAAGATGTACCATTGTGTACAATATTCTAATATTTACGTTTCAAAAATAATTTATGCTTATTAATTTTTAGATTATAATGCGTTTTCGTATATCCATTTCTATTATGTTCTAATTCTATTGAAGATTTTGTTAATAATTGATATGTTTTTTTGGTACTTATAGAACCAAATAATTTTTTCAGTATAAAGAATTTTTATCTAAAAAAATAAATGAAAAATTTTTATCTAAAAATCTAAATAATAGGCCACAACAATCCCAATATTCCATGAAAATAATCCAACAATTTACTCTAGATTCCAGTTTTCAAATATTCTTATTAATGCTTCATGTTCACATATTGTACTAATTTATAAATATTGAATTAGAGAGAAAAAGAATTTCTGATTGCATTCTTTCAAGTCTCTTGACAAGTTCCTAAAAATGTGTTTTCATATCAATTGAAGGAAAATTCCTTCTTTGTTCTTAATTTTTCTACCACAAGAATGTACACTCAATTTAATAACTAAAATAAAAAATTCACCATTCAACATCCTTAATATTACAAATTGTACTAATCTTATAAATCTTGAATTAGAGGGAAAAAGATTTTCTAAATACATTCCTTTAAGTTTTTTTCTTCTAAAAATGTCTTTACCAATGTTTGGTTTAGACGATGCATACTCTCTAACCCAGTCGAGGGGTCGAACTCATAAAATTCGTTTTTTATTGCTCTCAAATATGCTTCGAAAAAGGAAAAGGGAACGTCAGTGTGTCCTTTTTTCCACATGTTCAGTGTACGTCTAACTTTCATGGAGAAACCAACTCAATACTGGTTTCTTTTTAACAATTTTAAAATAATACAAAAAATAAAAAATTATCTTGATGATATAAATTGTATAAATTTTTCAATTTTAATGATACTAAATTGTATAATATTCCTGTTTTGTTTTCCTATAAATTTCCCCTGATGAGAAAGTCTAAATTGGCTTCGAAACATGTTGGGTCCCCAGTGGTATAAAAAAGACGGATAAAAGAAAGTGTGTGAGAATGTTTTTGGTTGACTCTTTCTCTTCTGTTGTTCTTATAAATAAATTGATGAACAAAATTGATTTTTCTTGTATTTTGAAGCCTTGAACTATTTTTTGTCTCGATCTTTTTGTGGAATCGTGTAAAATTAATGTTCATTACAACTTAACACTGGAAATTATATTTTTGATTGTTATAAACAATTATCATGAGTAACTTCATTAAGTAAGCACCATTGGATATAAAACGTTTATTTTTTCAGCGCGATCGATTATTTTACACACAAGAAGAATATTTTAACGGCATATTTCGACACTTTGCAACGCTTGTAATTGGTATAAATGATTATAAAAAACAAATCAATAAAAAGGCGTCTTTAGATACACAAAATGCGTTTTTCTATCAGAATAGTTTCATTCACCCTCAGACATAACATTTCAGGGGGATATATTGACACTTAAAAACATTTTATTTGTTATAAATAATTCAGATAAACAAATTCATTGAATAGGTGCTTTCAGATACAGAAAATGCGTTTCTTTAGCAGAATAGTTTATTTCACCTTCATGAATAATATTTCAATGGAAATTATTCATACTCAACAACATTTTCCATTGTTATACACAATTGTGATAAACAAAATCATATAATAGGCGCTTTTAGATACGGGATATGCGTTCCTTCATTAGAATAGTTTATTTTTCTCTCAATAATAATAGTTCAACGGAAGTTATTAGCATTCAACACTATTTTTCATTGTTACGAACAATTCTGATAAAGAAATCCATAGAATAGGCGCTTCTAGATACGGAAAATGCGTTCTTTTAGCAGAATGGTTTATTTGACCGTTAATAGTAAGAATTCAATGGGAATAATTGGCAATCAACAACATTTTTCATTGTTATAAACAATTCTGATACAAAAATTCACTAAATAGGCGCTTTTAGATACAGAAATTCGTTTCTTCAAGCAGAATAGTTTATTTTACCCTCAAGAATAATATTTAAAGCAGATATATTCACACTCAACAACACTTTCAAATATCATGAACGATTATGATGAACAATTTCATCAAATTGGCGCTTTTAGATACAGAAAATGCGTTTTTTCATCAGAATCGTTTATTTTACGCTCAAGAATGATACTTGGACAACATTTGTGATTGTTGTAAACAATTATCATAAACAAATTAAATAAGCTCTTTTGAATATAGAAAATTTGTTTCTTCAGCGAAATCGTTTATTTTGCCTTCAAAAATAATACTTTAACTGGATGTATCGCCACTTAACAACATGTTTCATTTTTATAAACAATTAAAAGTAAAAAATTCATGAAATGGGAGCTTTAAAAAAAAGAAATTTTTTTTCAGCAGAATCGTTTATTTTAAACTCATTTATCTTCAATCGCAGATCTTAAGCGTCAGAATCCATGAGCTAAGGGACAATCTCCGATTGTTATCGGAAATGGTTTACTTTCTTCATCTGAAAGCGCCAATTAAAAAAATTTGTTTATCAGAATCGTTTATAACAATTTAGAATCTTTTTAAGTGTCGATATATTCTATTGAAATATTATTCTCGAGAGTAAAGTAAACGATTGCGCTGAAAAAACGAATTTCCTATATCTAAAAGCGTCCGTTTAATGCATTTTTTTATCAGATTTGTTTACAACAAATGAAAATGTTGTTGAATTTCAATGATTCCCTATCGAATATATTATTATTTATGGTCAGTTGAACGATTCTGCTAAAAAAAGGCATTGTCTGTTCCTTGGAGCTCCTATTTAACGAATATGTTTATTAGAATTGCTTATGACAATAAAAAATGTTGTTAAGTGTCAATAATTTCCATTTAAATATTATTCTTGAGGGTTAAATGAACGATTCTGCTGAAAACACGCAATTTTTTTATCTAAAAGCGCCTATTTAATGAATTTGTTTATGATAATTGTTTATAACAATCAAAAGTGTAATCTTCTATTATTCAGTTGTAATGAGGCATTAATTTAACATGATTTCACAAGAGAGTCGAAAATGCTCACAGGTTTCAAAATATAACAAAAATAATTTTTGTTCATCAATTTCTTTATAACAACTAAGGAACCCTTACAGCAAAGGATATCGGTGGGATATCCCATTTATCTCCCACGATATCCTAGTCATATCCCAGGGATATCGCGAATGATATTCTACGAGGCGGAAATCTCGATATCCCTGGAATGTCCTAAAGATATCTCAGAATATATAATCAGAATATATAATATATTTAAAATGCAGGATATGCCAAGGATATCCCCAAGATATCCTAATTATATAATTTTTTTTTAATCCTGGAAATTCATATATACCTTCTGCAAATAATGTAGACTCATTGCGCTTTAAATAAACAAACTCATTAAATTACAAAATAGAACTATTTTCCTGGAGCTACAAGGAATCGAAGATAGTAGCATCATCTTCATAACTTTTCTGTCTTGTCTTATTCAAGACTTATGACTTGTTGACGGTACAGTCTTTTTACTATATTTGCAAAATTGTTCTGTCACAATTTTGAGATGCTTATTTGTTTATTCCGTGTTTAAATGTGGAGAAGATTGTATAGGTATGTATTTATTATACTTCCCTATACATGTGTAGATTTAAGTAGAACGTACAACGTACAACATGATGTTTTTGAACATAAGCTCAAATCAAAAATTGTTTTTACATTAAAACTAAAGCAAAGTTTGGTGAAATTATAGAAAAAAAAAAACTAAACAAATTTCATCGTAGTGTATCAATTTCACTGAATTTACGCATGCAAACTGATCTGTATGATGAAGAAAGGTTTAACAGGATCAGATGAATAAGCTTTTTCTACATTGGTGTCAACTTAACCTCAAAAGTACTTAAAATGTAAATATAGTTTAACGAGTTCGATCAGTTCTATAATGGAAATCAAATCATTAGTAAAAAAAAGTAAGTAACAAAAATTTTAATCGAATGAAATGAAAAATGAAAGCAATCAGTTAAAACAGAAATAAATATAATCAGCAGGATATTTTATTATAATATCGGTATATTCGTGGGACATTTTACGATAGTATTGGGATATCCTGTGGATATTTCATACGGGATATCGTCAGGATATCCTGTCACGATATAGTACGGGGCGGAAATCTCGATATTCCTGGAATATGCCACGGATATCCCGGAAGATTTTAGGGACATTTTTCAGGATATCCCATATCCTGCCGGGATATTCTAGGGATATGCCGGAGATATCATTTTGTTGTGAGGGTTAAGGGGTGCCAAGGGATTTTAAGAGATTTCGAAATATTTTTAAAGAAGTTACAGGATTTCAAAGGATTTTAGAGGACTTTAATGGATTTTCGAATATTTTAAGGGATTTCAAAAAATTCGGAAAAATTTCCACAGATTTTAAAGATTTCAATGAATTTTAAAAGGATTTCGAAGATTTCAAGAGATCTCGTTATACTTTGAAATACATCACAAAATTTCAAGGATTTTAAACGATTTTTAGAGATTTTGGGGGATTTTAAAGCATTATAAGGGATTTTGAAGATTACAAGCGATTCCAAAAGATTTCGTTATATCCATTAAAATCTTTTCAAAACGATTGAAATTCCTTGTAATCCCTTAACATTCTTTATAATATTCAGGAAATCCTTTAAAATTCCGTCAAATCTTTTGAAATCTTTCGAAATCCTCTAAAAACCGTGGATATACTTTGGAATTTTTAAAATCTTTTTAAATCCTTCAAAATCCCGTGAAATCATCGAAAGCGTTGAAAATCCGTTAACATCCCATAAAATCCTTTAAAATCCTTTGAAGTCCTGTGATTTCTTTTGAAATATTTCGAAATATCTTAAAATCTCTTGGAATCCCTCAAAATCCTTTGCAAACTGCGGAAATCGTTCATAAATTCTTAAAATCACTAAAAATTCGTCGAAATCCTTCAAAATCCTTGGAAACCCGTGAGTTCTTTCGAAATATTTCGAAATATCTTACAATCCCATAGGATTCCTTAAACTTCTTTGTAATCCGCGGCAATCGTTCTTAAATCCTTAAAATCACTAAAAATCCGTCGAAATCCTTCGGTATCTCTTAAAATCCTTTAAAATCGCGTGATTTTTGAAAAATATCTCGAAATCACTTTAAATCCCTTGGAATACCTTATAAAATCCGTTGTAGTCCCCGGGAATCGTTGAATTCATTAAATATGGAGTGAATTCAGAAAAATTCAAGGGATATTCAGAACAATTCAAGAGAGCTCCAAAGAATTTAAAAGAATACAGGTTGAATTCCAAACGAATGGAAAAAAAATTCAAATGATCGAAAATATTCCATTGATTTCAGTAAATAGGAGTGAATGTAGAAGAATTCAAGAGATAAAATTCATAAGAATTTGAGTGAATTGAACATAATAACTCTAACAGAAATGTAGAAAATTGAAAAAATTTAAAGAAAAAAAAATGAATAAAATATAATTTGAGTAAACTTGAAGGACTTTAATGAAAATGAGGAAAATTTGATGGAATCGATAAAAATTCAAGATGAATTTTTAAATAATTTAGAAATATTTGAAGAATTCATTGAATTCATTGAATCTGGAGTTTAGAAAAATTCAAGGAAATTCAAAAAGAATTTAATGAAATTCCTGAGAACTCAAGGTCAATTTAAAAGACTTAAAAGTGAATTCACACAAACTATATTAAAAAATATAAAAAACTATTTAATTGAGTGAAATTGAGTAAACTTAGAAGAATTCATGTAAATTTAAAAGAATTCAGAGTAGATTAAAAAAAAATCGAAGAGAATTCCAAAGATTCAGGTTGAATTCCAAATGAATTCAAATGAGTTGAAAAAAATTCAAGAGGTCCAAAATATTCTATTGAAATCATTAAATTCGTAGTGAATTTTGAAAAATTCCAGGGATTTCAAAAAGAATTTGATGAAATGCCTAAGAATTCAAGGTCAGTTTAAGAGACTTAAGGGTGAATTTACAAAAAATATTTTTAAAATCAAAGAAGCCTATATAATTGAGTGGAATTGAGTAAATTTAGAAGAATTCAAGTGAATTTAAAAGAATTCAGGGTGAATCCAAAAAAATTCAACAAATTTCCAAAGAATTCAAAAGTATTGAGGTTAAATTCCAAATTCCAAAAATTCCAATCAAAAGAATTGTTAAGTGAATTTAAAGAATAAAAAAAAGCAATAAATAAAATATAATTCGAGCAAACTCAGAGGAATTTAAGGGAAATGAGAAGAATTCGATAAAATTGATAAAAATTCGAGATGAATTAAGAAAAAAAAATATTTTGAAAATTCATTGAATTGATTAAATTTGGAGTGAATTTACAAAAAACTGATAGGAATTTAAGAGAATTCGATGAAATTCATAAGAATTTGAGTGAACTGAACAAAGTTACTTCAAAAGAATTGTTAAGTAAATTCAAAGAATGAAAAAAAGCAATGTATAAGATATAATTTGAGCAAACTTAGAGGAATTTAAGGGAAATGAGAAGATTCGATAAATTGATGGAAATTCGAGATGAATTAAAAAAAATATATATTTTTCCAAAATTCATTGAATTCATTAAATTTGGAGTGAATTTAGAAAAATCGAAAGGAATTCAAGAGAATTCGATGAAATTCATACGAATTCCAGATAAATTGAAAAGAATTCGGGGTACTTATAAAAAAAAAGGTTGCCTTAGGTTTTACATACATTCAGGTTAAAGAAATTATACCCTCGTTGCCTACAAAAAATGGTATTCTGAGGAAGATGCCATACTAACAATATGTGCACATTATGTACCATAGAGTACTTTATTTACATTTTCTTTATACTTATGATTTTTTACAGATGCTTTTGATTTCAAATATATATTTAATATACTTTCAGTCTATTATATGTTTAATTTTTTCAAGCATACTGTTAATATTATTAAAATGTCATCCTGGTACTTACTATAAATATAACAAGGTTGCCAGAGGGATGTACATAATTTTAAATATGGCTTTTGAATTCAATTAAAATTAAATTTCATATTTGAATGTTGAAATTTTTTTTTACTACTTTATTACTGTCTCTATGGAATAAATTCTGAATCTTGATATTTCGGGCTAAGACTTTCTGTATAGTTTCTCAAAATCTATTGACATTCTTCGAACAAATGATTTTTACGAGGGTTTGGGACTGATTATTCTCTCTAAAAAAAAAAATGGTAAAACGTTTTGTTTGTCCAAGTGTCTATATAGTCGATTCAGTAGTCGAATTTTTTTCGTTCAGTGCACTTCGTGTTTCTCTGAATTTTCTTCCCGGGGAAGAACTTTTTTCATAATTTAACAAATTTATATTAAAAAAGTGGTTTTATGCTTCTACCTTCAAAAAGAAAAAGAAAATCAACAAAATTTACAAACATTTTTGAAAAAATATATATAATTTTCAGTGTAATTGATAAAAATTATGGTGGAATGTGATTTTATGATAGGTATTACTGAAAGTCTGATGCAGGAGTTTTAACTGAATTTATTCAATTAGTAAAAACTTAGATTGGATGCATTATAGAATGAATTATTGATAAAATGCAATCTTCATTTTTTTCCGAAAAAGATATTTCATATTAACAAGAAAATACGTTTTGACTTCAAAAAAAAAAAGATAACAAAGGAACTTTAAATGAAAATATCAATAAACTCAATAAATCTATTTGAAATTGGTTAAAAAAGGTGCCATGCACATAAACACAATTAATATATATTTCATTATATATAACTGTAGTTATCCTATGAATTACCCCTGGTGAGGAAGTCTAAATTTGTTCCGAAACATGTTGGTCCCCAGTAGTATAAAAAAGACGGAAAAGAGAAAGAGTGTGAGGTTCGTTTTGGTTAATTCTTTCCTTTTTCTCCCTCTTTTTTTCTCTTATGTTAGTACATTTATTGTACATTTGTCTCTAATGAGCCGGAAAAGCGGATAGTCTCGAAGTCTAATTTTGATTTGTGAACTTTTTGGTTGTTCCTTTTTCAATACTCCGAAAATTTTCATAAGAAAGTAGATTTCATTTCTATCTTTAAGAAATAGATTTTTCATTTTGTAATTTGTAGACTGCTAGCAAAATAATATATTGATCATTATTAATGATGCGTTTTCTCTGTTGCAAATCGGAAATTTTATACTTACATAAGTTCATATTAGGATTGAATCAATTTTGCAGCTTTGGTATCTAAAGTTTAAATTATTGTGAATCAAATAAATAATAGATTGCATTTTATTGACTTGAATAGACCATTAGTCATTAAAACTACATATTCCGTAATCCAAATGATAATTGTTGAATGATTTTAAAATTTTATACATATTGTCTTCGCATAGAATATTAATACTTAATTAACCAAAAATGAAAAATATTAGTATTATTCATTTTTAATATTGTTTTTTTATGTATATCCCATCATTTAAGCTAATATTATCATCGAATTAGGCTATTTCACAATTCACAAATTTGCTTAGAAAAGTTGACCATTACCAGCATACCCAGTTATTTGTATTGTCAAATAAAACTGAAAATGATGAAAAACGCATTACTCGTTGACATTCAGACGAAAAAATTTAAGTTTTTCTGCTTTCCGGTTTGATTTAACAATTCAAATATTTTTTCTACTAGGTATGCATTGCAGTGGTCAATCTTTAAAGTTTAAAGGTCGATCGATTGTGACTATCATAAGCCAACTTCGGATATTTCAAGAGATTTCGAAAGTCTCTTTTATTTCAGGAGCGAAAACTTGAGGTTGAAAGAAGTTTAAAAAATGGTTAAAAGTATCAAAGAGATATTTACGAATAAAAATTGCATCTTGAAACTGATTGTTTTGGTGAGTATTAAATTAGCATAAATATAAATAATAAAAATGAATAAATCTAAATTATATTTCAGGTTGTGGAAACCATTAAAATCTGTATTGCGATTGATTATAGTTATTCAGTGGACCCGTCCGTACCACTTTCAGAAACATCTGCTTATAATTTTGTGGTTATCACTATCATTTTCGTCTTGCTGATTACCTTCATATTTTTCGAATCAACTCGACATACGGTAAGATGATTTAAAAAAATAGGTTATCCTCTTACAAACTCGAATTTCGTTTATAGTTTATTCACTATTTTGCAATAATAATTATAATTTGGTATGCTTTACATTTTTCTCTTTAGGAAGCTTTTCTTATCGCAGCATGTTTCATATTGACAACAGAAGGAATGTACAAATATCATTATTTTTACATACATTTCGATCATCATAGGAGCGCAGGTACTTATACATATTTAGATTATTGAAAATAAACTAAAAGTAAATTGATAAAAAAAATGTTATTCCAGCGTCTGCTCGATCAAACAATGGTCAGATAAAATCTTCTCAAAATGCAGGTACTTATTCACATTTCGATTATTGAAAGTAAACTGAAATTAAGTTGACAAAAAAAATGTTATTCCAGCGTATGTTCGATTAAACACTGGTAAGATAAAATCTTAATTATTAATGGCAATTTTTGAAAGAGTTGATTTTTAAACTTTTACTTCAATTTATTTCAGTGGAACTCGTCCTTTTCATGATCGACGTAATTTTCCTTCTGTCAAAAGACAAAAATGATCATCATTGATTGAAATTTCAATAAATTTTTCAATCTAGAACAAAAATTAATATTGTGCTCGATCTTAACTCATCATTATTCCTTAACTAGTTTAATTTGGTACTTAGCATTACCCCTTCAAAAAAATGAAATTACTCTAATACGAAAAAGAAGGAGACTAGATTTTAAAGAACGTAGATTTATTTTTCGAATGCCGACAATGAGAAGACCCTTATATCTAATTTCTCAAATTTGTCTCTATTTATTAAAATTCAGTTTTCAATTAAATTTCTTTCTTTCAATAAACCCGTTTTAATTTCAAATTCATAAAAACTGTAACTAAACTGGGTGAGATCCATCTATAGACCAAACGTGCAATTATTTCGAAGCTTATACATCAATTTGACAGTTAAAATCCTTCAGACTGAAGAAATAATCCTGGACTTGATCAAAAACAGTTTCCGACCAAGGTAGACATTTTTCGGAAACTTGATAACCTATTTCAAAATCACAATTCTGCAATTCCTTATTGACCATCCTCGAAAATCTCAAATATAAGCTCATAACCTGATCAGAATCATAATTACCAATTAGGTAATTTAATTTAATACTTAGCATTAGCTCTCCAAAAATTGAATTACTCTCATACAAATAAGAGGAGAAAGGATTTTTAAAAACGTAGATTTATTTTTCGTATGTCGACAATAAGATCCTTAAGTCTAATGTCTCAGGTTTGTCTCTATTCATCAAATTCATTTTCTGATAAAACTTCGTTCTTGATGAGAAATACTACGTCGATGATCATAATTGTTCCTGCATTAAAAAGAAAATAACTAGTATATATTGATCAACATTTTTTTATAAGTATAGTTCTAGATAGATGATAAAATATATTTATATAGGCATACCGACTAGAACTGGTAGCAGGAAGATTCGTACTGTCAACTCATACCAAAATGCCGCAAAAAACATTAAGACAATATAAGTCACAAGTAGCATAACTTGCTAGAAAGTATGAAAACCGATTTTAAAATTAACTTCATGGATTTTTTCAATCGGGTACTTTTTTGTATGAACTATACAAATTTGGAAAAGTGCAAAGGACAAATCTGAAAAAAAATTCGTACCAACCAAACATTGGGGTCCTCATAAATGAAGGCAAGTACAAAGGATAATGATATAAAACACCAACCATTTAAGGCCCACTCCTGATATCCCATTCCTCTTTCCCAATTCAAAAGAGTTCCAGCGAAACAGATAATCTAGAGGTTATGAATATTTGATTATTCATGTCAGGTGTGCAATACAGTAATCACTTACACATTCGATTAATCTGCATACAAAATTCACATTTCTGAATATTTCGTTACATTCTTTCGCCATCTTTAATAATTACTTGTAAAGTTAATGTTGATCTCAAATCGATTCCACTTCTTTATATTTAGTTTGGAGTTTCCAATTTGATAAAAAATCAAAACAATCTGTGTGGGATATTTAGCCAACTTCAAATGGTTTTAAAATTAAAAACTGTTTATTGAAAGCATACTTTTTGCCCTGACAATCTCAAATTACCTAATATGGAAATACACATGTATTTATTTTCAGTCATCATTTTAATTATAGTGTACAAAAGTCATTCTAAATAAACAATCTAGTTGTCTTTTATATCGACAGGTGATTTATAAATAAAAAATTAAGATTTTTGATACTTGGAAATTCCTAGAATAAATAAAAAGTTTTGAGATGAAAGAAATCATATTACATGAAAGAACATTGAAAGACACTGGAAATTAGAGTAAGAGTTAGAGAAGAGATGTATTTTTTTTGCAATTATGTTTTTAAGTCTCTTATGTCAGGTTGAAAACAATAGTTTCCATTTAAAATTGAAGTAAAATTACCCAAGCGGCAGTAACTTTTGACTCACAAAGGGGAAGAATGTACAGCTCGTATTTTCCTACAAAGATAGACATAACAAAGCACATACCATCATTCATTACTTTAAAAGCTTTCCTTAAGAAAGTTTCTGCTGGAAGGCTTCACTTTGCAACGAGTTCAGATCCTCCGGATAAGATAGCTCATTTGATCACAAAGAATTCTTCATAATTTTGATAAATGATGGAGATTCTTGATTTATTTTTACTAATAGAGAATTTTCTCCATTTATGATTAAGGATTTATTTGGAATTTGGATTTTATTAGGAATTGTAATTAATTACTCCGTTTTCAAAGTAATAAGTACAGCAAAGTGATTCATATCAATAAAAAAATGTTCATCGTAGATTCAAATGAATATTTTTTAAAAATTTTGTAAATGAGCAGATTTTAAATTTCTTCAAATATTTAAATGTAACTCGACTATGATGTACAATGTACATCAATTAATCTACTTGACCTCGTGGAGGATATAATGCTTGACCGGACCTACACCCACTATCCGGATGGTTGACCGTGTGATTAACGACAAAGTCAATTGATCTCAACGTCGTAATTGCCCGAAAATAAAATAATGTAGACAGGGGTGTCAAAGTAGGGCATTCTTCTTGCTCCATTCAAAGTCTTTTAAGTTAAACTAGTTAATAGGAGAATTAATTATAGAGGTCTTAGAAAATTTATCACTAGAGAGAAATTAAATTTTATTCGGTCATACGTTTAAATGAAAGCAGTTTTTCATAAAGGTGTCATTTAACAAACCGTCGTTTCGGTACCTCCCATATTGATTCTGTTAAAGTTGAATGTTATGTACCAATAGTAAGGGTATTAAAATCGCAGTCTTATATAATTGCCACAGACTTTTTCTTCAACTTAGGAAATTGCATTTAATTATAGGGATACCGAATAAATCAATAAAAATAAAATAAAAGCCCATTCTGAAATCAG
>JAUMHM010000049.1:9309837-9324698 GCA_032362435.1 Melikaiella ostensackeni
ATCACTAGAAACTATTTATTGAACAAAAATGTATCAATATTTACATTTTGTCATGCATTCTGTCAGGAGTAGCACCACGGCATAGGTGGCGCTTCTCTGTCGGTCACGGTCAGCACATGGTACATTTTCAACTCACAGTTGCGGGGGCTGGTATAGACTGTAAGGGACGCTCGGTGGGGGGCGGTGGGCAGAAGCATTCAATCGTGAACAACTGTGAGGCTGGTCAGAGATGGGATGGCCACGAATGGCGCATGAGTGTAAGTACCTTTGGAAGTAAAACGCGATCAAAAAATTACGGAATTGACATAACTTGGTTGTGAGGTTATACCATTTTAAAAATGCATTCCTTTTATTACCGAAACCTTGTAATTAAAAATACAAGTTATATTTTATACAATAATTTTATTTCACATCTCAAAGAAAACAAACTCGCATAACCTCTCTAACATACTTCATTTTCAAAAGTTGTCTCACTCGTCTTTTCTGTGAGTGAGAAGAGGACAGCGTCGCACATGCGCAGTAATAAAAAACTTGTTTCCACCTCAGACCGGGCACTCAGGTGGTTGCCTTTACTCCTGTCAGATTCGGAAGTTTCACATCCCGGTAAGAAGGCTTGCATTAAAAAGGAATGGAAAATTTCCTGCATCCAATGGCAACTTGACAAATGTTGAATTATTTTGGATCCCCTTTTTGTCCTCGCAGTTTGAAGCTCCATATCAGTAGAAGTTATCTCGTAAGTTAAATCCCTTTCCGTACCCAGCCGCGACAATATTTTTCTGAATACTTTTGAATACCACGAATCAACCATGAAATAAAAAAATTTTAATTCATTAGCACATTTCTCTATTTTTATTTACTGTTTTTCGAACAATAGTGGCGCAAAAACCTTATTTAAACATACTATTGGTTATTTTACGTAATCAGGATTGATTCCCACACCGATAGCAGTGGTGAAAAATAATTAAAAATATTTTTGGGTGTAGTTCCGAATAGCCCTTACCTCTGATTTTTTTTAAAATCCGTATACTTATGTATTTTGATGCGCTGTTTACAAAATACACATTTTATGTTTCATCCATTTTTTTTGTACGAGTGAAATTTTTCGACATATTTGATGATAAAGATGAAAATTTCATGCCTAGCCTCTGCCGAAAACGTATGTATTTTTTTTACCTTCGATTTCTTTGAAACTCCGTATACGCACGTATTTTGAGGCGGTGATTACGAAAATGGTAGTGCAAATTAGCGCAAATTTGAATTTCATGGCGAAAACCATGGAAAACCAATAAAAGTCATGGTTTTTTGAATTTATCTCGGTAAATACAGAAAATTTCGGAAAAGTTTTTAGACAAAAGTTATAGATCCATTCAAAACATACATTTTTTTATTCTCAATACTTTTCTTTTAGGAATAATAGTTTCTGAGAAAATTGCTATTGAAATTTAGTACGTGTAACAGGCTTGAGTGCAGTAAGTGAAAGGCACCCCTTTTTCTGGCCACAGAAATAATGCTGGTCAAACCCTTTCCCCTTTTCAGCTTCTCGTGGGGGGCGGAAAGGTACCCCTTTGTCTATCCACAGAAATAATGTAGGTTAAACCCCTACCCCTTTCTAAAGTCTCGTGGGGAGACGTAAATAAAATTAAGTAAAAAAATATATAACTACAGTGATTGGTCACAGGAATACTTACGTTTTCGGCACGGGCTAGATATGAATTTTTCATCTTTATCATCAAATATCTCGAAAACTTTTACTCGTACGAAAAAATTGGATGAAACATAAAATATGTACTTTGACTAGGTCTACAACTTTTGTCCACATTATTTTCTAAAATTTTGAATTTTTCTCGAGATAAACGTGAAAAACCATGATTTTTATGAGGTTTTTATGTTTTTTACCATTAAATCAAATTTGCGCCAATTTTCACTATAATTTTCGTGATCAGCGCGTCAAAATACATGAGTGTACGGAGTTCCAAAAAAATCGGAGGTAAGGGCTATTTGGAACTTTATACAAATTTTTAATCATGATTTTATATCTTTGTAATTGATAAAATTTGAATAAAGTGAGTATTTCACAATAAAGTGATGTATTGGTGTGCACGAGCCCTAATTTAAACTGAAGAAATCATTCTGAACTTCTTCAAAAAAAGTTTCTGATTAAGAAAGACATTTTTCGGAAATTTCAAGAGCGTCCGTTTCAGAATCACAATTATCCATTTCCTAATTGAACATTCTCGTAAATCTCAAATATAAGCTCAAAGCCTTATCAGAAATCATATTATATTGCTACCAATCAAAAAATGTTACGAATAGCACGATATATCTTACAAAAAGATTCAAATTTCAGAAATGATAATTTGAAGTCATTTAAATTCTAAAACCTAAAACCTCATAAAACCAGCTATCACACAAGAAATCAATTCGGAAGCTGATCAATGAAGATGATGTCTGATATAAAAACTATGTCCAGGATCGCGAATGATCCGTTCCAGACAGTGACCGCGCCCAACCTACGACCCACCCAAGCACACAATGTTGCCTCCTGCGACTGCGTCACATGTTTACATTTCCACCTCCAAGGGAACCTGGTGAACAAGTCAGTAATCCATTAAATTTGTATGCAACTCCACGGATATGTTCTCAGGAATCGCACATTTTGAATGTAAGTCTACAATCTAGCATTTATATCCTATCAGTCAACATCATACCCATTCGAGTCTATCAATAATATAATAAACATTCTTCATAAGGCTAAACACCGCATACTACTGCTGTACTATCGCCTCCTACGCACTAACATAATCTCAGGTGTACATGAACATACAATCCACATGGGAACCCTGCCAAAGTTGCTTAGCAGGCGTGCGCAGCTTGCTGAAACACCGTGTCACGCTTGGCGTTCCAGTTTAAGTTACACCGCGGCACGGTCTGTCTCTGCCTCTCCCGGTTTTAGGGTTCAACGGGAAACCAGTACCTGTTTGGAACCCTCCAATTCAACATAATCAATTTCCAGACTCGCTTCTACAGGTAAAGAATCCAAGTTCCATTTCGAGTTTCAATTCAGTCGGGCGTCGCCTTTAGTCATTTGTTTACGCTTTCAGTGTGGCTTTCTTTTACAAGTTATTCGAGGTTGTGGTTCTCCAGTTGTGTTCTCCAGAGCCTAGGTGAATTTCTCCAATTGCACAAGTATTGCACAAAAATAAGAATTGCACAAGTGCATGTGGTTTATGTTTTGAAGTGGTTCGATTGGAGAGTGACTCTTTAGGGATTCAAAATTCAAAACCAGGTGAGGTGTTACAATCCAAAGGAGATGTAAAATCCAGTTGAGACGTTTGTTAAATCCAGTTCAGGTGTTTTCTAAATCCAGTTGAGATGTTTATTAAACCCAGATGAAATGTTTGTTGAATCCAGCAGAGAATTTGATAAAATGCAATTTTAAAAATCCATTAGCATTCCTAAAGCCAAGGAGAGTTGTTGAGATTTTTGGATTATGTGTCCTCGATCATGTCATGCCTGGTGCGTGCGTATTTTATTCACAAGAGTGTGGAGGATCGAACGGTTATTTCTCGTATACGAGAGGCCTTAGCATAACTCTGCAGTGGTTCCCAAAACGTGGATCATTCCATTCTTATAGTTAGTAGATTCTAGTTTGCGGAATGCATGAAGGTTGATGATGCAGCGACTTGAGTCAGTTGTCCTTTCATTGCAGTGATTCTTGAAGAAATGAAAAGATTCGACTGCATTTTCTTTTTTGCAGTCGTCGACTCATTTATGCTGTCTGACAATTTTAGAAAAAATTCACTAATGAATGTGATTAATCCTAAGACTGTAAAACGTTAAAAAAAAGAAATAGTTAAATAAATAAATAGTTGGGCCAACTATTTGGTTACTATTCAGGCTTTTACAAAAAATTTGTCCCGCGATTTGTACATTAAGAGAATTCTCTCTGAGCATGTAATTCCAGTAGCATAATTAATTTAGGAAAAGAATTAGCTTAATGTGTGACTTTAGGTTCTAGTCGACAATTTCGTACACAATCGAAATCATCTACAATCTATACGGAACGTATACTGAACAACATTTAATTTAACATTTAAGAGTGATATAAAAAAGCTTAATTTTCGACAGATAGTTTTCAAGTAATTACAACTGAAATTATTGAAGTTTTTTTTTTAAGATAGGATCAAAGGTCAATAAATATTTAAAAATTCAACCTTGTTCTGAGAAATAAGTACAACTTTTTAAAGGGCAAAGTTTCATAGTCGACCTACATTACACAAATTATTTTCTGCTAAATTAGTATCAAAGAGATAGTGTAGCCTCAAAATCATTTTTTCATTAAGAGAACTTTCTTCTAACGTAAAATATTGAGCAGCATAAAAATTTGATAGTTTTAGCATTAATATATGAAAATTGGACTGCTACAGTATACTGTCCTCTCAATATAAATTTTGAATTGCAATAAGTATTTTCATTTAAGTATTATTTGACCAGGAGTACCTCCTGTAGGAGCTTGACAGGTGTACCAGGAGGTAATAAAAAGATTCCAATTTTTTGAATTTTAGAATACATATTTGAAGAAACTGAAAACCTTTCATTGCAAACAATTTTTGTAAAATAAAAGAACCAGGAGATTTTCCTTAACCAATAAATACATATAAAATAATAAGTAAACACTTTTCTTAAACTAAAAATGTACAACGAAATTGAACAAATTTTTCACCGTTCATTTAATATCAACATTTTCGAAATTAGTTTCTCATTTTTTCAAGTATTCGGAAAAATGTACTTATTTATAATTTGACAAAATTATTGGGTTTTCAAAAAATAGTTAAAGATTATGAACCAAATATTTGAAATAAAATAAATGCCTACTTCATTATTGAAATATCTTGTCATTCATAAAACTTCCAATACTATTTTTAAAGGCAGTGTATGTTCTGCCGGTACCGGCTATAAAATTTTGTGCCGGTACCGGCAATAAAATTCTCTACCGGTACGAGCAAAAATGTTCTCTGCCGGTAATTTTTTAATAAATAGTAAAGCGTGATTATTATTCTATATTTAGTATACTCACTACTTGAATATTATATTGTTTATCAAATATGTGTCGTGTGCATTGTACACCAATCTATAATTTATAATAACTCGTATTTGTACCGAAAAAAATATTTGAAAATAATATGGGTTTAAAATAATAATTTTCCATAAGCTGGACGACTAAACATGGCCTTTTAATAAATTTGACTTGTATTCTTTGTTGATAGTATTTAAGTTTATTTGGGACAAAAATAATTGGTTGGGTGTAGGAAATTCGCGTGACTGGTCACAGGAGAGTGAATGGTCACAGCCCTCTCTTCTTTACAGCAGTTAGGAGAGGGGCAGGAAATACGTGTGACCGGCCAAAGCAAAGTGATCGGTCAAAGCCCCCTCCCCTTTCTAGGAGTAAGGGGGTGGGGCAGGAAATCCGTTTAACCGGTCACAAGGGAGCGATCGGTCATAGCCCTCTCCCCCTTCCAGGAGTAGGGGGGGATGCGTGTGCCCGATCGCGGGAGATTTGTTGATCACAGCTTTTTACCCCTTTCTAGGAGTTGGTGGAGGGGGGGGGGGTGAAGAAATGCGGTTGACGGGTCCCAGGAAAGTGGTCGGTCACAGTCCTTTCCCTTTCCACGAGTATGGGGGGGGGGGGAAGGTGTGTGATCGGTCACAGGAGAGTGATATTCACATAATTTATTTATAAAACTTATCCCAATAAAAAAACAATTCTTGGTATCTCAAATTGGTATTTCTGTTTCATTTTAGGTTAAGATCAATGCAAAAAGTACTTTTCATTTTTTGACAACGCCCCTTATCTAAAATTTTTTATAACGGATGTATGTATGTATATTAATAAATGTAGTATATTAATAAATATATTATATAATATCAAGTACTGAGTGTACTATAATAATAATAACCACGCTCAGTTACGTTTTCAAAAATAACCGGCAAACAATTTTTTTACCGTTACCGGCAGAGAATTTATTGTCGGTACTGGCAGAGCATCCAGTGCCTTCAAAATACCATACGAGATAACTTTTGTTTTGCATAAATAATAAATTGATTTGAAGAATTATTTAGGTTTCTTTTTCGAAATTTGATAGGGTTTTAATCGAAGTTGTTAATTTTATTTTCCAGAATTGAAAAAAACTTTCAATGAAGAAGGATTCTCATCAGTTTTAAAATTACAAATATAAAGGAATACACTGAAAGAGGTTTTTTTTCAACGTTGAAACAAACTGGGTGACACAAGAGGAAAACACAAAAGAGTAAGAATGGCAGAAGACGGTCTCCAAAATACACACTCTTCAAAAGATTCAGATTCCATAGGAACTTTTTCAGTTTTGACCAAAGTGGCAGAAGTGGTAAGATTATACTTCATTTTGTTTTTGACTCAAGTTATGTTGAAGGAGAAAAAATGAATTAATATTCTCCTAAGCTTACTTTTCTTCTGTTTAATTACAATTCTACAATATTTGTCGAGAAATACCGCTTCGTTCTTGAAAATAATTTTAATATTCATTAAACTTTTTAATTTATTGCAGATTCTTGCCGTTTTTGCAATCGGACTGATAGTTGATCCATTCAACTCTTTCAATCGAACTCATTTAGATAGAAGGGCACCAAAATTAGATGATGTAGTCTTCATTTACATCACACTTGGTTCATACCTCATAATTAATACAGTTTTTATTATCAGCCATGCGGTTTTGGGAGATCAAATCCCAAAAAGATTGGTACGTGTTCAAAACAAATAAGAATAACTAAAATTGATAATTAACTTCACCTCTTATGATTATATCTCTAACCACACCTTTTTCCTAGTAAAGATAAAATCGTCTACACTCTGTAACTACAACATTGAAAATTGACATCTATTACAATTAATTGTTGCACAGTAACTCAAGGGCGAACCTCGAGGTTAAATTAATTTCCGTTCAACAATTTTAGATTTTCATATCCAAATACATCGTTATCGAAAATGAGCTAGGTCACATTTTTCTCGGCTAGGAAGTCACGCCCTATTTATGCAACTGAGACATATAGTCATTATCATTATAGTCATTATTGTCTATTAACAGGCTCATCAAGACCTGGCCTGATTCACTCGTTAAGTGTTTACAAGACCACTTGTTGTTAAGTTTGATTTCTAAAAATAAAATCCAATTTTGGAAATTGAATTTAATAAGCTAGAAAAATGGGAGACAAACGAACTTTACAGATTTTTTAAATCAATTTACTCTTTCATGAAATACCATAACTCGTTTTTTAATCTGACCTAATATTTAAGCACTGCCTTATAAAAATTAAAAAATAACAATTTTTCTTGCAGTCCCTGATATTTTCAACAGTGGGTGCCCTTTTCCACATCATCGCCGCAAGTTTGATGGTTCACAATTGGCGAAAGCTTCAAGGATCAGGCGGCCTACAATACAACAACGAAGTCTACGGCAGCAAACAATATTTGGACATGTTAATATCTGGAGCAGTTTTCACTTTTTTGACATTTGCTACTTTCGTCGCTGATGTCGTCTTAACCTTTCGATACTAGTAAAGAAAAAAACTAATAATGAAGACTGCAGAGAATTTTTCTCCACTTTATTTAGAACCTGGATGCAATAAGGACACACCAACCACTTTAACTTTCAATTATAATCAAAGCTTCTGTATATTTACACTAAGCTACTATAAATAATTATTCTTCAATTTTTAGCACAGAGTTTAAAAGTGCAATAGTGTAATCACTGTAGAATAATCACTTTAAAAGATAGTTTAAAAGAGATTTTAATTTATATTATTAGTATCATTATTAGTATTATTATATTATCAGAGCCTATTATTCTCTATCTATTTTCAAAGTGAAGCAAATTTTAGAGCTTCTCGTCCTTATTGCATTCAAGAGTCTGACAAGAATCTCGATGCCTTATATAATATAAGAAAATATTTTATCTTCGCCAGAACTTTTTGTATTAACGTTAGCAACGCACGAAGAATACCAGGAGTATATCGCCTTTGAAGTACAAAAGACAACAGTTGCAATTGTACATACAATGTCGATCTTAGGTCGTGAACTTATTTTCTGTAAATTACGAATATCACGAATCTTCACGATCATTGTGGCGCCATTTTTGCTCTCACAAAGGGCAAACAATGTGGTGTTAAAAGATACCTCGACGTACAATGCTGTAATCCAAAGTTCGTAAGCTTCTAAACTTCACTTTAATGCCACTTCGTATCCATAAGTTTCAGGCACTCCGTCCTATATTTATACTATTTTTGTAAGATTTCTTATCTTTTTTTACGAGATATTTTGTCTTTACTTCAGAATCGAAATCCGTCCAATTGAGATTAGAGTATGACAGTCTTCTGTCTATAGTTGTCTCGCTAGTATTTAAGCAATTGTGCATAATTAATTTAGCCGTTATGAATAATGGATATGTATTTGTAAGTACTGAATGTGTTAAATCTATATTTCGCATATCCAATATGGAATCGTAGATGTTCGACTTTTGAAAAGTCTATAAAGAGAAATTGTATCTTTGTATTAAACCAATTTTATGATGAACGTACATTGTTTTAGTGGCTATGACAGAAGTGGTCCTTTTTTTCTTTAATTAGTCTCAAACATACAAATTTACTACCTGAAAATGGAGAGTGGAATAAATCCAGAGATGACTGAACTCGACACTTTCGATGGAAAAGTTGATTTAAAATCTCGTCCGGGTCAAAATAACGTAAAAGTCAAACCAATCAGAATTATTTAACTCGTAATACAATAGAAAAACAGACATAATTGAATAATTAAAACATGATAAAATGAACCAGATACGTGATTTCAATAGATATTTTTAATCATCAGCGACTACAATAGGTTTTGTACTAAAGTTAGGATTTTTGTTTTTATTCTTAGAAACATTTTATACCAAAATACTCTTCCTTCCAATCAAGCTGAAATACTTTTTATTTGTCGCTTACATTTGTCACTACACTCAAACCCCGGTTTGGGAATTCCTAGAACTGATGGCCCCCGCAGTTTCTTAGCTCGCGGGGCGAGAGGCGGTGTTCAACCGAACGTGAAAGACCAGCAGCGTATAGATAAAGGCGCAGTGCGCGGGTACTGACGTTCGTACTCACGTTAGGAGATTGCGTAATATTAGGCAATGGTTCACACGTCCCTGTTTACGTTTCGAGGAGCCCGGTTTAGGACCAAGGCCAGTACGAAGCAACTCCCCAAACTGTTCTTACATCGGGGTTTGAGTGTCATTCAAAAAAAAAAAATTTAAATCATACATTTATCAGATTAAACATCAGTGAAAAGAAAAATTTATTTAATTCGTGATGATTTGACGACAAATGAAATATTCCCTAAAAATGATTGAATTGGAAGCTCTTTATAGAAAATAGCCATTAAATCCTGGATATATATTCGGATGATTATTTGCTGACCTTTCTCTATCCCTAACGAAAACAGCGAATTGTCTGTCCACAACTGGCTGGGTCTTTTCTTCTCTAAAATCCTTTACTCCCTGGCCTGAATTGAAAAGTTCCTTCTTTGGCAACATTTTTCTTTGGCTTTCAAATACAACATTTTCGATATTCTTTTTCGGAATTGACTTTTGGATATGAGCCAATACCCTCCGGAGGTCACGGAACTTCTTCGAGAGTGGATTATAATCATTGCTTAGCTGAGGGCTCATCGTCTGTATCACTTTGGAAGAATTCAGATTTTTGTATTCATTCTGCTTCCAACTTTCATGATTCTGTTTACCAGTAGTTTGTTTCCTTAATCGATTTCCATTTTGCACCTCCATGTTTCTTAAATAATAATCCATCCTAAATTTGTTCCTAAAACCACCGTCATAGTCCGAACTAAAATCCCTTTCAAAATCCCCCTGAAACTCATGCTGGAATTTTTTTAGAAATCTTGGTTGAAATCCATCTTAAGAACCCTGCCAAAATTTTCGTCGTAATCATTAGAGACGTCTGTAGCTACATTTTTAATTAAATTTGAAGAAGCTTGAGCCGATTTTTGACTATCATCCTTTGGAAGATGCTTATCATGAATGATGCTTATCTCTGGGTACATATTTCTTATCCTTTATACCATTATTTTCAAGGTCATTTTTGTCTCATGAAACAATGAAAGGATCCGTTTTCAAAATTTTGGAAGACCTTTCATCAAGATTTTTTTCATCATTTTCATTTCCTTTATCGTTTATTTTGTGGCTAGTTTCATATTGTCTAGATTCTCTTTGTTCAGTAGGTTTCTGTAACTGAAGATTCCTCGAAGTTTAATCATTTTTTTTTAGAATTGAAGTTTGTTTCTTCATCATTTTCCGACTATTATGTGAAGCACACATTTTGATTTTACTAGAATCTGGGTTTAGATCGCTACAGTTGGTTTTATCGTTGGAACCAGTTAGGTCTATAAAAAAATTGTAGATGCATGTACTGCAACCTTTTGTATTTGATTTTTCAGGCCCTGAACTCTCAGGTATTGTCTTTGAAGAATTCCAATCCAGAAGTATTCCCCTAAGCCACTGAGAATTAAGATAAAGGTCCGTGTACTTCCAAGGTACTCCCGATTGTCTGTCATCACAGGAAATTGATACCAAAGCTACCTGGCAAGAAAAAAAAACAAAGTTTTAGTGAATGAAAAAATTTAAAATAATTATTTCAAAAATCAATAATATTTTGGACATCTACTTGTGTTTTTTCGAACATAACAGGAGATCCTGACTGCGGACATCCGCGAAACCCATCACTCGCTCTAACAGAAAATAATCGTTGTTTACCATTTTGATCAGAATCACCTTGAAAAACATATTGATCAACAATATTGGTGGTCGCTGAAATTCCTAAAAATATTTAAAACATTTTTTTATTAACAATGAAAATAATTATACAATGAAAGTAAAGAATATTTCTGAACATCACCTTCCACAGTAGGCAACACATTTCTCTGCTGACTGATCACTTTGTTGGGGCTAAAACTATAATTAGTTTTTTTCCCAGAGATGAACATTCCCAATTTTTCAAAAGGCACATCCTCTAAATTACTACCTATAAGATATTAGTTTTCTTCAAATAAATTAGTTTTCATTAAATCAAAATCATATAAAATTATAATTTACCCAATTCTAATAAATCTTCCCCCCCTAGAGATTTAAGATTTCGTCTCTTTTTTTCAATGTTTCTGATTGTCATCAGTTTCGCAATTTGAGAAAAATCCATTTCATCTTTTGTACTCGTTTTTGACAATATTTCTCGAGCTTGTTTCTTGTCGAACAACAAAAGAGGTTCCTTCAATTTTTCTGCAATATTGTCTCTTAATATTTCAGTGGCCGTGTCATTTCGTAATTCTTTAACCATTCTTATCGATCTTCGTCTCCTCGAAGTAAAGGGGATTTGTTTTGCACGTGTATCATACATCACATAAGAAGTCTTTGAAAATTAAAAAATTAAAATTAATTCCACATATAATAACAGGGTGGCCACCCACCTGAGAGAAGCGGTAGAAAGCCGGGACTGAAATATTATACCGGAATATTATACTTTCTTCTGCTATCGTTCAAACAAAAATTTTCGTGGTGTGCAAAATTTAAAAACTGCTCAAAAAGGCCAAATTAACAATCTCGAAATTAGGAAAAAAATTTTTTTTCATGTTAAATAACATTGGCATATTTTTTTAACATAGCCAAAAAATTTCAAGCACATGTTTAAATTAAAATAAATTTTCAGATAACACAAATCAAAAAACTTGTTTTTTGCACATTTAAAAAAAAATTCCAACTTGAACCAAAATTTTTTTAAAAATAATTTTATATTATTATTCACTACCAAAAACTGTACCTACAAAAAAACCAACATAGTTTTTTGGCCCACAAACAAATTTTTCGAACTTTTTTAAATTTTGAATCTTCAAATTCACATGCAGAATTTAAGATATTATCCGATAAAAATAAAATTTGCAGGGCTTACTACTGTTGGTGAAATACAAACTTTACGCACTATTAGAATACGACATTTAAAAAAAGGGTATTTTCAGCACACTCTAATAGACACCTATATGGGTATTTTCAGCAGGTAAATCTTTGACATTTTTGTAAAATCTTTTGAAACCTTCGAAATCTTTTTATTTATTCTTTGATTTATGTAAGTTTAAGTTAACGTTTGTTTGCAATCCTCTGAAATCTTTGAAGTATTTTGCAATCTTTTGAAATCTTTGTGACATCTTTGTTAAATATTTTCAAATATTTTGAAGATTTCACAAAAATTTATTTATTCTTTGATATATGTAACATTTTAGTTCAATTTAACATTTATGGAAGATGTTTACACATAAATCTGTTTTGGATCGTACTTTTAGATGCATGTAATAATTTTTTTTCACCGGGAGAAATAACGAATGTCTACCGAGAGAACCGGGAGACGAAAATTATAAAAATAGTGGCCACCCTGAATAAAAAAAAAAGAAAGTAATTAATTAAAAATGAATGTATTGTTCTAACAAAATATATTACTTAAATTACTTTGCCAACTTTCCTGAATATAGCCACCAAACAATCACCAGAGGAACAAAGTTCTGTGTAGGGAGCTTTTGGAAGTGCAATCTGAGCTGAGTGCTCGAATTTGATACTGTAAAATAATAATTTTAATATTTTTTATTAAGTAGTATTCTTTCGATTACCTTCTTTATGAACAGAGTTATGCCCTGAAATTATAAATTATACAATTAAAAATACCTGCATCCTAGCTTGATTACTGCAACGTTATGTCTTGTGTGTTGTTGATGGTAGTTAGGAGATTTATTATGCTTAGGATGCACTTTATAATCAGCAACCCTGATCACCTGAGGATTTTGTTTTAAAGGTGCAATTACCACAACAAGTGGTGCCTTTACATTGTGTCTGAAAATCACATTCACTATTCCTAATTATAATTGTATAGAAAAGAGTTCTTTTTTTTTTAAATATAATTTTTTGTTGTGTATAGGCGGGGATTCTATTGACCCTCAATCGTACAATTATTTTGAAATTTTTAGTGATCGAATTGGCTTTAGGGTCCAATGACTGAATACAATTTGAATTACTTCAAACGTTTCGGCACGCGATATTGGCCCTCTTCAGTGAATTTTATTTCTGAAAAAAGTACAAGTAAGGGTGTTTATAATACTAAATATGTCTATAGTTCATTGGTTGACTTTGGTAGGTCAATAATCATTTAAAATATTGATTAATTAGAGACGAAGTGTGATTTAAAATTAATGAAAAATTGAGCGCGATTAAAATGGATACAAATTGTGGCGAAGGGATGATGAAAATTACAAAATCTTATAAATAATAATTTCTTTGGATGCAACAATTGTTCTTTGGTTGACTTAAGTAATTTAAAAAAACATTTATTTAACGGAATTAGAAATTAGAGCTCATGTCGAGTGGTTAAAGTTAATGTAAATTATGACGAAGAGATGGTAACAATTGTAAAGGATTTAGAACATTTTTAAAATTTCAAAAGGTTTCACAAGAATTCGAAGGATTTCAAAAATCAGAAATTATTCCAAGGGGTTTCCTTTTTTTTCCAAAGACTTCAAAGATCTCAAATTATTATATTGTTTAATTGAATACAAAAGTGACGAAGAGATGATCAAAATTCGTGAAGTCTCAAAATTGTTCGTAAAAGATTATAATGTATTAAAAATATTTAACAAAGATATCAAAATATTCACAAGGTTACAAGAGTTTCAAGAGAATTCACAAATATTCCAAAGATTTCAAAAATCTCAAAATATTCAGAAAATTTAAGGGTTCAACAAAAATTTTTTAAGGTTTTCACCATAGGCTATAGCCTACATTAGCCTATTGGTTAAGCCGGCCCTGCTACCAACAACACTATATCATTCGAAAAATGCCAGTGTGTATATATTTTTTCCTCCCCTAGTCTTACTCCTTCCCATCCTTTTTTCTTCTTCTCTTCTTCCAAATCTGAATTTAGTATATGAAACAGGAGCGGGCTTAGTGGTCAAACCTGCCTTATACCTTAGCCAACCAAAAACTATCTCCTATTTTTTTTTCTTAAAGATCGAAATAAAATCCACTCTCTCCTATTTGTTCTCCCAACCTAACCTTCGCATTGTAAACATTTTTCGCATTTTTAAATTGAATTATTTTTAAGAATGCTCAAAATGACGACGCCAAGCTTACAAATATTTGGAAACTGGACAATAAATTTAAAAATTAGAATCGTGCTATTAAGACGTTTTTTTTATACAGAAACATTTCAAAGTTGAATTATTGCAATTTAATTTGTTTAAAATTAATAAGTGTCCGATTACACCTTTAGAGTTTTCAAAATTCAAGCTTTTCAATTTTAATTGCAAATTCGAAATTTACGAAAAGGAATAATTAAATTTGAAATAAGTAAAAAACTTTAGGTCGACATGTACAACTTTAAACAAAAATAATTTTCAGCCCACAGGTAAAATTTGACGAATTTTCCAATTTAAAAACCGATTTCAAACTCTTTCTTTACTTCTTTCGGATGCGCAACCCCAACTTTTTTTTTCTCGGCTCAAATAATTCGATTAATTTCAGCATTCTCACTCCGTCCTATTGTTCATTCTTAATAACATTTTCAAACTGAAATTCTTAAATTTTGTGCCCCTCCTCTTTGAAATCATATACGCTTAAAGCTTGAACAGGGTGGCGAGCGAAAACGGATTTCAAAATTCCCTAATTTTTTACTCACATTTCGCTGACCGAAAGATGTACCTTCTCATTGGGATGAAATTCGTGAAACTAAGTAATTCTTTTTCGCATCGA
>JAUMHM010000049.1:9324798-9349252 GCA_032362435.1 Melikaiella ostensackeni
AAGATTTTGGATACTAATGGCCCCACGTGAAGAGATTTTCTTAGTGGATTGTTATAATTATTCCCGTTATTATAATGACTTTGAAAAGCTCTTCACTTGGGTTGATTGCTAGAGAGATTGATCAAGCGACTAGTGTCAAAGCGACGTTGTGAGATTGATCTAAAACCTTTTCCTTCTTCTCCTAAACATCCCGCACCCAAATTTACCATACAAATTCCTTAAAAAACGTGGGGCAATTCGCACCACCACGTGGGGTAATTTGCACCACTATTTTATTTTTATTTTTACGGCATATTTGCAGATTTTTGACCATTTTTATGTATCTTAATAATTAGAGTAAAATTGGAACAATTTTAAAGCCAACTTTTGGAATTTATTGATTGAAAATTACAAAAATGTGAGTTTGAAAAAACTGAACGTCAATCGGAATCCGATGTCTCATTATAGTTGACTGAAATCAAACTTGGTTATATTTTATAACCACTAACCATGTGTTGTTCAAAATCACTCACCTGTTGTTGAAGACTTCTCATTAACAATATGAGAATCTAAATTTTCCAACCCAAAAAAAAGATTTGGACAATGCTTTGAATATGCTTCATTCCTTGAACAACAAACAAATCACTAATAAAACGCACCCTCCCCCAAAATGTTTGCTTACTAGCAGCGCCACTGCAATAAAAATTTGACACCAGATGGCACTCATTACATTTGAAAAATTCACGTGGTGCGCATTACCCCATGGTGCGAACTACCTCATCTTCCCCTGTATAATTATGTAAGTGGAAACGGATTATTAAGGAAAAAAGATCATCTTGTATTGTTGGAGCCTCGGTTGGAGCAACCATCAGAAGTTCGTTTAAAGAGACACCAGAGCTACATTTAGTTGAAGCGTCAAAGACTACTCTTAATTTTGTAGTATTACTGGAATTCTTTATAACACCGTGATGTGGCAAATTTATCAATGACATGTAATTCAATTCTAAGTAATCTTGAATGACAGCTATATATTATTCTTTAAATTCCATATCTGCTTCAAATCTCTTTTGTAGTTCATTTAATCTTTTTAACGCAATCTGTTTTGATTCGCCTAATGTTTTCGTTGTAGCTCTGGATGGAAATAAAGGTCATTGCCCTTTTGAGAGAAATTAGGGGAACCTGTCGATAATAGAGGTAGGCTCTTTCTTGCGCCTAACAGCATGTCAATTGTTCTACGTATGTGAAAATTAGGATCGCGACTGAAATATTTTTAGGAATTTGAAGATGTTCACGTAATATGATTTCACACGGAAGTAGATCAGTTATACTAGGAATTACTAAAAAATTAAGGGTACACTGATACTCATTATAAATTGATTTTAAGGTTATGTAAACCATACCATTCACAGTCTTTGTAAAGTTGTATACAGTTCTCACTGAAAATTAACATTTAGACGTCGGGATTTTAAATTTCTTCACGAGGTTCATTGTTACAAAATTCGTGGCTGAACAAGTATCAAATATTAGTCATGCTTTCGTTCGATATTTCTTGTTATCAAATACTTCATCCATCGCACTCGTCATTAGTTGATACAATGGTTCCGAGACTGGTGTTAATTGTCACGATTCAATGGATTTGTTCGAATCTTGTGCTTTGGAAAACTGTAATAAAGTATTGTGACGTTTCCCACACTTTTTACAAGTTCCGAATTGGCAATCCTTCGCTTCATGATAAGCAGACAATTATAACATAAACGCGCATCTTTTACGACCTTGGTTCGCTCCTCAACAGTTGACGCTCAGAATTTACTACATTTAAATAGATATACCTGTAGTAATGTAGCTCGGTACAGACAGGTCATTTATGGGATGTAGCGGCTACGAAAAGCTGACGATTATAATCATCTTTGCGTTTTGCGAAAGGGGGAAATCTTTATCAATAGGATTTTTAGCAGTATTATCGTTTTCACGTTTGGAAATACGGATTGCAGTTCTATAGAAAAATCAGTTAAATCTTCTAACTTTGGAAATTCTCCGTTTTTAATTGTTTCATCCCATTTTTCCAAAGAAGATTTATGAAGTTTTTCTTCGATAATAGCTACTATCATTTTGTGACTTACATCCACTCCTAATGAAGCTAATGATTGAGGATGCTGTTGTCTTTCATCAGCGAGAGCGATCAATCCCTGATGGGATTCTTTTTCTTGTACCGGTAATCGTAGTAATAAACTAAGATGACGCAATATTAGAGTACGTTCATCTTCATACGATTTTCCTAGAAGATTCCAAGCGCGATCTAAATTTTCATTAGTAATAGCAAAAATTTGAATTTTAAGTAATACCTCATCTTTAAGTGCGGATTTTAGATATTGCAGTTTTTCTACATTACTTATGTCATCATGGTTATTAATCATTGTGTTGTGGCACAATAGTAACTTTTGTATAGTTGCATAAAAATTACACACTACTATCACTTGCACTGATTTTTGCAACAGCTGTGATCGAACACTGCACTTTGATTGTTTTGTTGAGAATGTATTAGTTAATGTGTAAGTTAGTATTACTCTCGTTGATACACTGATTCATTGATTCTTTTTTTTTTAATCAATCCAGCTCGAAGGACCATTTCAATTTTGCACTTGATAAATTAGGAATAACAAGGCCAGTATTTCATATAAGTACCTCAATTGATCTGGATGAAATAATTAAAATTTTATTTTATTCAAAGAGTAAAATATTCAAGTACATATCTCTTTCAAAGTTCTCCTTATACTGGAACTTTCTCTCCAGTCCCCAGGCTTCACACGCTTCATTAGAGTAGGGTTAATCTAAACAAGATAATCATATTTCGAAGGAATATATAGGAAAGTAAGGCGAATATAATGCAGTAGAGACTTGAACTATACGCATACAAATATGCTGTTCAAAAATGGGGAGTGGAATGAATCCAGAGATCATTGAACTCGCCACTTTCGATGAAAAGTTGACTTAAAATCTTGTCAGGTTCAAAATAGCCCAAGAGTCAAACCAATCAGAATTATTCAACTCGTAATACATTAGAAAACGGAAATATTTAAATAATTAAAACATAATAAAATAAACCAAAAACATAATTTCAATAGATATTTTTAATCATCAGCGACCACAATAGGTTTTATACTAAAGTTAGGATTTTTGTTTTTATTCTTACATACAATTTATACTAAAATACTCTTCCTTCCAATCAAGCTGAAATACTTTTTTATTTGTGGCTTGCGCTTGTTACTAATTAAAAAAAAAAAATTAATCATACATTTCTCAGATTGAACATCAATGAAAAAAATTTTATTTTATTCATGATGATTTGATGACAAATAAAATATTCCCTAAAAATAATTGAATTGGAAGCTCTTTATATAAAATAGCCATTAAATCCTGGATATATATTAGGATGATTATTTGCTGCCCTTTCTCTATCCCTAACGAAAACAGCGAATTGTCTGTCCACAACTGGCTGGACCTTTTCTTCTCTAAAATCCTTTACTCCCTGGCCTGAATTGGAAATTTCCTTCTTTGGCAACATTTCTCTTTGGCCCCCAAATACAACCTTCTCAATATTCTTTTTCGGAATCGACTTTTGGATGCGAGCCAATACCCTCCGGATGTCACGGAACTTCTTCGAGAGTGGATTATAGTCATTGCTTTGCTGAGGACTCATCGTCTGCACCACCTTGGAAGAATTCAGATTTTTGTATTCATCCTGCTTCCAACTTTTATGACTCTGCTTACCAGCAGTTTGTTTCCACAATCGATTTCCATTCGGCACCTCCATGTTTCTCAAATAATAATCCTTCCTAAATTTGTCTTTAAAACCACCGTCATAGTCCCTATTAAAATGCCTTTTAAAATCCCCCTGAAAATCCTTCTGAAGCTCATGCTGGAATTTTTTTTCAAAATCTTGATCAAAATCTTGGTCGTAATCCATCTTGAGAAGCCTGTCCAAATTTTCGTCATAATCATTAGAGAAGTCTGTAGCCACATTTTTAATTAAATTTGAAGAAACTTTAGCCCATTTTTTACCATCATTTCTTAGAAGATGCTTATCAGTATCGTTGGGGACATATTTCTTATCCTTTATATCATTATTTTCAAGGTTGCTTTCGTCTCGTGAAATAATGGAAGTATCCGTTTTCAAAATTTTGGAAGACCTTCCATCAAGATTCTGATTTTTTCTATCATTTTCATTTCCTTCATCGTTTATTTTGTGGCTAGTTTCATATTGTCTAGATTCTCTTTGTTCAGTAGGTTTCTGTAATTGAAGATTCCCCAAAGTTTTATCATCTTTTTTTGGAATTGCAGTTTGTCTATTCATCATTTTCCGACCATTATGTGAAGCACACATTTTGATTTTACTAGAATCTTGGTTTAGATCACTACAGTTGGTTTTGTCGTTGGAACCAGTTAGGTCTATGAAAAAATTGTAGATGCATGTACTGCAACCTTTTGTATTTAATCTTTCAGGTCCTGAACTCTCAGTTACTGAACTTGGGAGAAGCCAATTAAATAGTGTTCCCAAAATCCACTCAACATTAACAGAAATGTCCGTGTACTTCCAAGGTACTCCCGGTTGTCTGTCATCACAGGAAATTGATACCAAAGCTACCTGGCAAGAAAAAAAACAAAGTTTTAGTGGATGTAAAAGTTTTGAATAATCAATTCAAAAATGAATAATTTTTGGACATCTACTTGATACTTTTCGGACATGACAGGAGATCCTGATTGCGGACATCCTTGAAACCCATCACTCGCTCTAAGGTGTCTACCATTTTGATCAGAATCACCTTGTAATATATATTGATCAACAATACTGGTGTTCGTTAAAATTCCTAAAAATATTAAAAACATTTGTTTATTAACAATAAAAATAATTATACAATGAAAGTAAAAGATATTTCTGAAGATCACCTTCCACAGTAGGCAATACTTTTCTCTGCTGACTGATCACCTTGGTGGGGCTAAAACTATAATTAGTTTTTTTCCCAGAGATGAACATTCCCAAATTTTCAAAAGGCACATCCTCCGAATTACTACCTACGAGATATGAGTTTTCTTTAAATAAATTAGTCATCACTAAATCAAAATCTTTTGAAATTATAATTTACCCAATTTTAATAAATCATCCCCCTCCAGAGATTTAAAATTTCGTGTCTTGTTTTCAATGTTTCTGATTGTAATCAGTGTCGCAATTCGAGAAAAATCCATGTTATTTTTTGTACTCGTTTTTGGCAATATTTCTTGGGCTTCTTGCTTGTCGAACAACAAAGGAGGTTCCTTTAGTTTTTCTCCAATATTGCCAGGTAATATTTCAGCGGCCGTGTCATTTCGAAATTCTTTAACTATTCCTATCGATTTTCGTCTCCTCGAATTAAAGGGGATTTGTTGTGCACGCGTCTCATACATTACATAAGATGTCTTTGGAAAAAAAAAATTGAAATTAATTGCTCACATAATAAAAGAAAGTAATTAATTGGAAATTAATGTATTGATCTAACAAAATATATTATTTAAATTACTTTTCCAACTTTCCTGAGTATAGCCACCAAACAATTATCAGAGGAACAAACTTCTGCGGACGGAGTGGATGGAAGTGAGACCTTATGTGCGTAGTCCCATTTGATACTATAAGATGATAACTTTAATAGTTTTTATCAAGTAGTATTCTTTCGATAAAATTTTTTATAAATTGAATAATATCTTGAAATTACAAATTATACAGTTACAATTACCCGCATCCTAGCCTGAGTATTGCAATGTTATGTCTTGTGTGTTGTTGATGGTACGGAACTTCATTATACTTAGGATGCACTCTATACTCAATAATCCTGATCACCTGAGGATTTGGATTTACAGGTGCAATTACCACAACAAGTGGTGCCTTTACATTGTGTCTGAAAATCACATTCAGTATTCATAATTATAATTGTATACAAAAGGGTTCTTCTTTTTTTTCTTGAAATATTATTTTTATGTCTGCGATTTACTTATTGACTATACAAGAAAATATATCGGTCTTATATTTGAGGACCTCAATCACCCGATGAAATAAAATGCACATTTGCGCAATTTCAAGTGATTTGAACAAATAATTTTAAAAAAATACGAAATTATCAAGGTTTTCGATAATTTGCAAAGAAGCTTATTATGCAAGGTAGATTTTTAATCAAAACTTTCAGGAAACAATTCCATAATTAACGAATCATACCTAATATGTGTTGCTTCACGTATACAGGTAGCGGAAGTTAGTACGTGCCGAAAATTCAATATCGAACCAGCACACATTAAGTGTCTCTTTTCTCTAAAAATAATCAGAAAAACACTTACATTTTTTGGTAATAAAAAAATTCGGAGTTAAATTTAAATTCTGTTACTTTAAAAGCTCAAAAGGCGACCAAAATTAGGCAAACACACATGCAAATAATTCTATCCAAAATAAAAAAAGATAAAACAAATAAACAAAAAGGAGAGAGGAAGGGAGAAAGGCGTCCTCCAAATTCTCTTCTTTCTTTTTATCTTAAAGAAAAAATCTTTGATTATCACTAATATTATAAATATTATTATTAATCAAGGAGAAGAAAAATCTAAAGAATAATTTTTAATTTTTATAAAAAAAAACTCTACAGAAATTTAACAATAAAATGAGATAATTTGAAATTGTTTATTTCTATAAAATCTTGGCAATAAATTATTGAAAATGTCAATTTTTAAATGCTTCTGAATTCTGATTTGAAATTTTCTACATGTTTAGGATTTTCATTAAAAAATGATTCAACTTTAAAAGTATAAAATTTGAAATTGGTCTCACGTCTGAACTATTTATCACACTTAAACTTTTCAATATTTTTACGATTTTTTAAAAAATTTTTAAAAAGCGGACTGAATATTTTTGTTAAGTTTTGAAATTGTTTACTTTTTCAAGTTAAGAATTAAAAAATTTTCAATTTAAGTGCTTCAAGTTTAAAAATTTTAATGTCGAAGTTTCCATTTCGGTTTGTCTCGGGTTTTTATCGTTTTGAAAGTTTTAAATATTTTGCTGATTACTTTCAATGGGTCATATTTTTAATTGATGAAGCTACAATTGAAATTGTAACATTCTTTTAGTTTCAATTTGAAATTCAATATGAATTTTTGCAATTTTGAACTATAAGCACTTTGAAATTCTTTTACTTGAAAAAACTTTCAGCTCATCTTTTATTTTTGCCTATTGTTTAAAATTTAGAAAATTTCAAAATCTTTAATTTCGACTTTACTTAAAATAGAAAATAAGTTATTCCCCGTCCATCTCGAATTTCTCAGTTTTAAAAACTTCAAATTAAATTTGAAAAAATTTTTTTAAAAAACTCTAACAGTCATATTGGGTAACTGAAATTGCACAAAAAGTCTTCAAACGAAAGAAGTATGTTTCCAAAAATTAGTGTCATAAGCTCATTAAAGATAATTATATAACAGAGGAAAAAAGAGGGGGAAAAACGAAAGAGACATTTTCCTTTGATATATAATTGTCTCTAATGAGTCTATCACACTAATTTTTGAAAACATACTTTTCTCGTTAAAAGACTTTTTGTGTAATTTCAGTTACACAAGATGACTTTGTTAGTTTTTTTCTTTTTTTTCTTAAAATTTAACAGACAGAGACAAGAAGCCAAAGACTTTGCATCTGTTCCGTTAAGGTTCAGTTCTTAGTCGACTCTTCAAATTAAAAATTATTAAATTGTAAATTGTACAAGTATCCCTTATCTTCTTCAAGAATATTTTATCAGAAAATGTTGAGAAAGAAAAAAAATTACGTCAATCATCCTTAATTTTTGGCAAATTATTTAAATTAAAACGAGAAAACTTTTTCTAAGTCATTAAATGAACAAAATAATTTAAACTTTTATTTTTGCTGAAATTATGAATAAATAACTCTGGATTGTCCCGGAAAATTTATATAAATATATGGGAGCTTTGCAAAAATAATTAAAAATCTAAATATAAGAAATTATATCAACAAATTGACATAAATAGTGCTGCTCTGATTCAGTAAATAAGATTTGAACATTTCTCACGTTTTCTGGGAGCCAGTCATACAGTCGCCCTTCAATTCCTCATCCTTCGCAATAATGGCTTGCACATTCAGAAGGTTAGATTGAACGTTCGAAATCGTTTCCATCCAATTCCGTGAATTTGAATCGCCAATTGTTTCTCTATTCTTTCTCTCCTGAATTGTCCTCGCATTTCCCGTTTCATAGGAAATTATTGAGCATTCCACATTTGTCAGGAGAAAGTTAAGAAAAATCATAACCAGTGAAGAACGAACAAACATTTTCGCGTTTTATTAGGATTTAGATCTGAAGAATTTTTCTCTTTGAATTAAAATTTGAAGAACAACGAGAGTCTCAATAGCGGAGCAGAACTACGGCACGCGTTAGTTGCTATATTTGCTGATTTAATCTGGGCAATTAGTAAACTGTTTGATATTACCGTGAATGCCTTTCTCGAAATACGCGAATCGTGATTCGCGATAATTGATTGCAGACTCAAGAGAACGACAGGAAAATTCATTTCATTTACTATTCGCTTCCAAATCGATGAATTGTACTTGTGTACAATTATGATCGTACAGAGTTATGATTATTTGAATTTTTTAAATTGAAAACACGGATGATAAAACTAGCTGTGAATTCAATCTCGGGTGTTTCCACTTTGTTTGTATTTATAATAATAGTATGGTGCTCAATTTTAATGAGCACTTTGCTTCCTCATTATGACTAATTAGCAACCCATAACTTCCTTACTCTTCAGTAAAATGCATTAATATTATAGGTCAATCGATTCGTTTCGAATCAAGAAGTCTTTTTATTCTTGCATCAACTTTAAATTATGTTGATGGAAAAAGTTTTACTATAAAACTGATTTTCAAAATATTATAAATGATCATTGATTCTTTAATCTTCAATGAAATGTATTAATATTATAGGTCAGTCGATTCGTCTCAAGACAAGGATATATCATGGTTTAAAGATATCGGTTTCTTTTCTGGGATTTCAATTGTTGCGAATCAAACATTTTTTCCGTCTAAAATTTTTTTTTTAAACATTGCGAGGAATATACGGTTTGGTTGCATGATCGTGAATTCATAGTCGATCAATAAAAAAATTTATGCGATATTTCCATCGTTACTCATTCACGATTTTATTAATTGAAGTACGCAAGACTTTTATCAGAAAATAACCCGCAAGTCTCGGTATTATTTTCATGTCATGATTTTTATAATTTTATACGACTCGTATTCATAGGGCATAAATGTTTAAAAGTATAAAAGTGTACAAGCAATTTTCAGGATTTGAAGACAATAAGTATGTAGAGTCGCGGTGAAAAAGAGTATCCTCGAAGCTTCCAATTACGCCAGTGATTCCAATATGAAATCCTAGATGTATCGACTTTTGAAATGTCTATAAAGAGAAATTGTATCTTTGTATTAAAACCAATTTTATGATGAACGTCCATTGTTTTAGGGCTATGACAAAAGTGGTCCTTTTCTTTAATTAGTCTCAATCATACAAATTTGCTGTCCGGAAAATGGCGAGTGGAGAAAATCCAGAGATAATTGAACTCGACACTTTCGATGGAAAAGCTGATTTTAAATCTTGTCCGGGTCAAAATAACCTAAGAGTCAAACCAATCAGAATTATTCAACTCGTAAGACATTAGAAAAACAGACATAATTAAATAATTTAAACATAATAAAATAAACCAGATACGTAATTTCAATAGATATTTTTAATCATACTTACTAGGTTCTTTCAACTATCTTGCTGGGATTAACGATTGGGTTGACACAAGATATGGTTACCGACTTTGGAAATTTGACCCTCCTCGGAATTATCAACTTCAGTTTTTTCACCGTTGAAATTGTCGATGTTGTGAGCCAATTCGGAAATGATCCCATACCGGATACACCGGTAGGACAACCATTGAAAAACGATTTGTTACAGATGCAATGAAGTAAGAATTATCAGTTTGAAATTTATTTTTCAGATGTTTGTGTTCGGATCTTCTGGTGTGGTTCTCTTTTTAATCGCGTCGGGTGGAAGCTTTGCTATTTTTGCAAAAGAAAACAAATCTTCGAGTTTGCTTGTGGCTATAGGCATTTTTAGTTTCTTCGCTGCTCTTGTCCATTTAATGGATGTTGTTCTCATCTTTCTTTTTGGTTATTGAATTGACAAACAGAAAGCTGACAGATGTCAAATCGAAGACTATATGAAGTTAAATTTCAAGCTCTAATATCTAACAAATTCATTAATTATTTAAAGTTGACTTCAGGCCCAAGCAGATCAAAAAGTGTCTCTTAAGGATATTCAAAAATTCTCGAAGATAAATTAACTCAAGATTTTGTGAACGAAAAATTCCGTATTAGAATTGAGGAAGGTTTCACTTTTTAGGAAAAACAAAAAGTTCATTGTAGACAAAATGAAGAAATTAACTTGTGGTTTTCGCTCTCCTTGTGCTTCTCCAATTGTGGGAACTTGTGCTGATCCCTGGACAGTACCTGTGACTGAACCTATTCGAATATTTCAGTTTGTGAGTATTTTTAGTTTAGACTACACTCTAAACTGAATTTATTCACAGATTATTTGAATCCTAGTTTAAATTATAAATTTTAATTTTATAGTTGCTTGCTACAACTTTATTCGGCGTAACAATCTACACGATTTCAAAGAATTCTCCCTATCATCAAGTCGAAGGGACGTTACTAACTGTGCTTTTTGGAAGTTTTTTATTCATCACTTTGGTGGACATAATTAGTCAATTTGTAGGTCATCCAATACCAGATATTCCAGTGAGTAAATAAATTTTTATAGATTTTCAAACATTTGAATACTATACAAGTAAAGTTACTTGCAGGTAACGAAAATTATTTCTAAATTACTGATAAATAATTATTTGACTACAGATGTATCTCTTTGGAGTGGTTGGAATGCTGTTCTTCGCTATTGCTACAGTGTATATTTACTTTGCTGCCAGAAACGAAAAGATTGAAGAAGTATGGAGATTATATCTTTCAATGTCCCTGACTGCTACCGCTTCTTTTCTATTTATTTTCGACGTCATAATGATTTTCCGTTATGGCTATTAATTATTGAATATTTCCTTTCTATTTTCGATTTTTTTGTTTGGTGTTGTAAATGCCAATTTGTAATTCTGTATATTTTTATTGAAATAATAAATAGCGCTTTCATAAAGTTGTTGAAGCTTCAGCTAAACTGAAAAGCTCAGATAGTATTGATAACTTAAATAATATTTTTTCAAATGTAATTAAACTTGAATAAAATAAAAAAAACAAAAGATGGCAAATGTCAAGAAGTTTTGGAAATATTGACACAGAATGACAATTTTTTTTAAAAGCAATTTTGAATCTAAATAGTAGAGAATAATAACCGAAACGAAAAAGGTCCAGTTATGGCATCTAAGGGTATGAATACAAATTTTAAAACCCTCTTTTAATTTGAAAATAATCAGAAACATACTCCTTTCTCTTAGTATAACCAAAGGCTCTACTTTTAAAGATTAGAAATTTCAATATTTGTAAATAATGTATTGTAGAAAAGGTATTTTATGAAGATCTTGAGATCGATCGAAGAAAAGAGGATACATTGAACAATTCAGTGGAAGGAAGTAAAACGGACCTCAGTCCGCTAGTACCACCTTTAGCCAAACCACTTAGGATACTTCAGTTTGTAAGAATTCCTATTATTTTTTCAACGGCGAAAGCCATAAATTATGTTTATATTTTGTTTATAATATTTTGCATCAAACTATTTTTATCAGATTCTCATTGTTTTTTGCAGATTATATTATTGGCCCTTTTTAGCTTTATAGTTTACATTATTTCTTCGAATACTCATAAAGATAAAATAACTTCGGATACTCAAAAAGAACAAATAACTCGGAAGATGGTTATTTTTTCTATATTATATCTTGTATTAACAACAGTATTTGTTTTCGTGATTGCTTTGGATATAATAAGTCAATTCGAGAGCAGTGACCTGACCAACACACCAGTACGAATAATTTTTTTTAAATTATCTAATAACTACTCAATATTTAGATTATAATTAAAAATGTGAGTTTCAAGTTAATGACTCTTAAAACGTTCTAGATGGTCGAATTTAGTTTTGTGGGCTTTCTACTTTTTGCAATAACATCGATTATAATGATTTTTTATATGATTGAAGTCGACCGCCGTTGGGTCGTAATGATGTTATTTATACTCTGCGTGATAACAACGATTCTTTTTCTAATAGATTTAATCTTATATTTTAGGTGAGTTTTATTGAATTCGAAAATTTCAATAGAATCTGGTTTAAAAATTGACTAATTAACAATAAATTCTATAGTTTTTGGCGAGAAAAGTATATGAGAAACAAAAAATGATATCCTCACTTTGCAGAGGAACATCAACATCTAGACACAGATATTTTGTATCATTCGAAAAACGTAAATACCAAAGAACCAAAAGTAAGTTTAAGAACAAGGACTTGCTAGAAAAACTATCTTTGCTTTTTGAAGATTTTGATTTCGAATTATAAAGCAATTTGAGAAATGAATTAAGTTGCCAACGTAATTTTGAGCACAATAAAATTGATATTTTGTGGAATAAATATTTAACAGGAATGTAAGTGCGATTTATCAACAAGTATTAGTAACGTCACGCAAACAGTAATGTGTGAAAATCCAAATAATGAACATATCTATAGAAAAATCGGTATTGGACAACGAAGAGAGTATGTAGATCGTTCTGACAATACTCCATCAGCGATGAACGACACTATTCAAGTACAGACCGAACCAAGAAAGATTCTCGTTGCAGAATGTCAGGCAAGATTTTTATAAAAATTAAAACAGAAATTTGACTCATTTTTTATTTGTTCAAAAATAAAAATTATTAAGTAACTTTATATTCCATTAGAAAGGAACGTTGTTTAAAGCAAGTTACATTTTTTCTAGACTCATAGACGTGAATCAAAGGAAGTTCCTGTTCAAACTTTACATCAAACAGAACAAAATAACTTTAGAATAGAACCACCTTCTTGTATACATCCAGCAACACCATGTTTTACAGTGTAATGTTTACAAGATTATAATTGAAACTTTTACGTTACAATCTGGAGTGAAAATGTTTTTCAGTCATTAAAATTGAATATAAAATTAATTTTCAGTTGTAGATGTGGAGAAGAAACAATGTTACATGAGCAGCAACAACAGCATTTACAACTTCAGCTCCTTCAATCATCGAATGAAACACCCATAGGATGTGTGACAAATGAAAACAGAGGATCTGATCAGGCGACGTGTAAAGCGAAGCGTTCTAAATAAAAACACAATTTATCTAATTTTGAGGTTTAGTAATAGACCAGCTTAGATTTAAGTTCAGAAAAATGCGTTAATTTACCTTTATTTTTACAAACTATTTTCAATATTAACATTAAAATCAATCTGCATTATCAATGCAGAATTTAGTATGAGACATAAGATCGGAATTTTATTCTGTTTACGCTTCAACAAGTCTTTCTTATTAATTCAATCTTGAAGTTTTTCATTGGCGTTCCTTCATTGGGAGAAAAAAAGGAAATTTATTATTAATCTTCAATGGTGATATGAAAAATCTGTATTGATAATAATTATCCAATAAAGATGTTGGAACGCAGAAGTGAAGCTTCTTTGTTAAAATTATTATTAAATCTTTTTTTAATCCTCATTATGTCTAGGTCCCTGCCCTACTTTCGAAATTGATTTTTCTTCACAATCAGTAAATTTACCAAACTCCGGCACTTTAACTCACACATCAGGTAACATAAGGAACAGTCAAAAGATTCAAACCTCTTTAAACGAAATGAGTGAAAAAGAAATCGACACGAATGGAAAAGACAAAGTGGATAACGAAAAAAAAGAATTTGGTAAGAGTCTACAAAATAAAATAAATAATTCAAAAACAAAAGAAATTAGAAATGATTCAAGAAAAAAAGTGTATAATTAAACCGAGACCGATAAAAACAAAAAGGGTTAAATTACTATATTTTAACTTCAAAAAAGTTTTATTTGGTAAATTTTGGAACCTATTAAACTTTCAATTATGCAAATTATAATTAAAATAGACTCTTCTGGTGAAAGAAATTCAATTTCGGAGGTGGAAGATAGTCCTGGTAAAACTGCAGATTACGAAACAAAAAAAATCCCAAGTGTGGAAACGAAAAGTGTTTCTGATGAAGTACTGGAACCTTCAGAAAAAAAAGAATCATTAAGTGATGAAAACTTTGCTCTGAATCAGAAAATAATCCCGAAAGTTGAAAAGAAAAATATTCCTGATGAAGTACTAGAATCTTTGGACGAAAAAGAATTACTGAGTGATGAAAACTTTGCTCTGAGTCAGAAAATAATTCAAATGTGTCAAGAAGCAATAAACAGAGCTGAAAAAACTCTCTCTGCTCCTGGAAGTTATAACAAACCACATAAAATGTAAACTTATATTATTAATATTTCATAAATACAAATAAAATAATAAAAACATAAAACATAGAAGTAGTATTATAACAAAAAAATTAAATGTATCAAGAGACTTTAAAAATAATGATTATAAGATACATAATAAATACATGGTAAATTAGTTTTTACTTCTGAATTTTTAGATTTTGTAATCATATTTTTTCTTAACAGCTTAGAATTTCCCCAAAAAACTTGGCCGATACTAGGTTCTTCGGCACCAAAATGTGGTTTCTTTAACAAAAGAAATAGAGTTGAACCTTTGGCTTTTCAGAATTGCAATAAATCTCCTTTGCCTTTCGTAAGGTGAGTTCAAAAATCCAGAATTTGCATTTTAGTACTAAGATAAATATAATAATAAATTCACTTCTTATTTTAAATAGAAAAACTATTCTAAAACTTCGACCACCTCCGGAAAATTGCACGAATGAGACTAGAATAATTAGAACCAATCAGCAAGAGGATGATTGTAAAACTGAAAAAGAATCTTCAGATTTAGTAATGAAATTAAATTAAATTAATTTTTGTGTGTGGAGTTTATAAATTTAAAATGAACATGTGAAGAAAGGATTGAAATCGATATGTATCAATAACTTTTTCAATAATAAAAATTAATATTAAGGTTTTATTTTTCTCAGGCTTCAACGCATCAAAATGAGAATGAGTTTCCTGAATCCGAAGAAACGTGTACTTGTATTGCACGATCAAAAAGAACAGTAAGATAAAAAATAATCTCCGTCTAAATTATTTCGTACAAGAAACATGGACCATAAATGAAAATTTATATTTCTTATAGCACAAGTTATGTACCGTGCAGGTACAATATATTTTTCAAGATCTAAAGGGAAGAATCATTTGCAAATCGTGCTCAACTCCAGAATCGATAAGAGTATGTTTTAAAATATTTTAATAATTTTATAAATTTACATCAAATTTATATGAATTAATCATAATTTTATGATTTCTTATTCTGTAGATACCTCAGAGAATAACTTGTTCAGCTCAAAAGTATCTTACATGTTATCAATGCAGCAAAGTACTTAGTCCAGTAAGTGTAATCTATCAATTTTTTATTCAATGAGGACAATAGCCTTTTTTCAAATTCTTTTTACGAATTTTACAATCATAATAGTTAAAACAAGTTCCAGCCATGAATTTATTACAAGCATGAGAAAATTAAGTGCATTAAAGTCATTTTCTATTCATTTATGATTTAGCCTTTCAGTTAAGAATAAAAATAATGAACTTCCATTAATTACAGCCTTGTGAATGTTCTGCTTGCAGTAAAAAACATGATTCTGTTTAAAAGCCAAGATAAAATTCAATTGTTAACACTAGAAGATTTAAGTAACAATATAAAAGAAACAATTGTAATTCGTAAAAATAAGTTTACTGTACTACTTGTAATAAATAAAGTTTATTATAATAAGAAATATTCGTCATTCCGCATTAATTTGTTTGTTTACACCGATCTGAACACATGTGTGCCAATCTTATAACGCAATGTTTAAACAGCACTGCTATAAAAAAAATTAAGATAACGCAACGACCCGCGATAACCATTTCAAATTAATTTTCCATACACACTTTGCGGGGGGCATTTATTCATTGAAAACATGGAGAATCTATGATTTTTTAGATTTAAGAATTCAGAAAATCATTATTGTTAAGAATCCAAAATAAATATATATTATCATTCGCAGTCGAATTCGAAGGAAAAAATCTGAAATTGATGAAAATTGAAATACTCGTGTGATTTTTAATTTGACCTATTTTTCAGTACTATCAAAGTTTTAGAATTTGAAACAATCATGAAAGATTCTTCCATCAAAATTTTAATTCAAAAGCTTTGGACATGGAAACATTAAAAAATGTATGGCATTTTTGAATTCCTAACCTCAAAAATGACTCTTGTGTTGATTTACTTATTTGTGTATATCTAATACATTGTCTTTCTGGATAAATTAATATTAATAAAATGGATAAGTGATTTACGAACCATTTCAGCTTTTGCCAGGTAGACCCAAAGTTGACGCCACGTGCTAAACTTGTTTTGATCGCTAAAATTATAGCGCATTTCTTTAGAAGCATATCGAGTGGATAAAGGAGTTTGATATTCACTGTGATCATAAGCCAGTGCACTTGAACTACTCATTGTATATAGTTAATTCTTGTAAATCACTGTAAAATATATAAAAGAAGACTGAAAATACCCGAAAACAATGACAATTACATGTTCCTTCTGTCAGCTGACTTTCGCGACTACTACGTGGCGCCGGCGCCGGTCACAAACACTGACCTAACAAATTAGGTATTATGATCGCCACCAGCATTGCATTTCTGTAATGTGGGTTGCATATACCAAGGGATAGCGTATAAATAATAATTTCCAATTGTAGATAAGAATTTCTTACAAAATTAATAAATCAATAATCAAATCACCAGAGAAAATTTTTTTTTACTAATTTTAATATATATAAATATATTCTTTCAAACAATGAAAAAAGTGTGGGTGCCTAAAATAATAAGAATTTTGTACTGGAATACCAAATTTGAACGTATAAACAAATAAACATATAAACAAATTTTCAATCATCTTTCAACTTAAACTGTAAGCTTTCGAATTACTAGCATTGAAAATGGTACAGTTTCAAAAATACTGCTTTTCAATAAAACTTTCAGTTTTCAATATAAAATCGTGTAACTTTATTATTGTATCAGATTTATAATTATTTTAAAAATTATAGAACACGTCTTACTTTGCAACCAGATTAATATAATTTTAATTTTAAGCCATCTTAAATTTGAAAAATTAAAACTGAATTTAACTGAAATCCATTCTTCAATCTGGAGATACCCAGACAAATAAAAGAATTTTTAAAGGATACTAATGTGATTGAAAAATTTCAAAATAATACTTTTGAAACTTAAAACCTTACAAATTTGAAGCTCATTAATATTGGACATTTAATATTAGTTGCTTTGAAAACAAAATGTTCTGAAAATACTTTTTTGTATTTATAACTCACTTTTTATACATGCAAAAGCGAACGTGGAATCGATACATAATTAAATAGCACACATATAAAAATCTAATTAATTGAATTATGAAATTCAAGTAGGTTACGAAATATTTATAATGAAGGTTTTCTCAATATATCTGCATACCTGTATAAATCGAAGACAAAATTAGAAAATATAAAATAGTTCAATCAATAGCATATTCGCGCGATTTTACTTAGAATTAGAACAAAAGGTTTTTCATGCTTTACACGGATGAGAATAATAATAATCATAATAATAAGAGAAATCTTTATAAGACAGATCTAATTAAGAGATCAAATAATAATAATGAGGTCATGCATCCTTACGTCCTAATGTGTCAGAAGAGTATAAAAATTTACTTAAAATATGCATAATTATGCAGCCGAACTTCCCCTTTATAATAATAATCAGGTACTTCTCGGGTACTGAGGGATAGTACTGCTATTTATCGCTCTCAATCGCAAGTAAAAAAAAGAACATGGTTTCGTTTTAGAAACAAAATCAATAAAATAAAAAGTCAAAAAAAAGTCAAACTGCCATGAGAGCGACGAGCATTAGGCTAATATCACTGGTAGAAAAAATCTATCAAGAAAACATGTTTTTTCTGATGAGATGACAAAAAAGTCAGAAAACTATTAAATGAAGTAAAACTATATTTACTTCCTGGCGGATAAAATTGGTCTTGCTCCTTTCGGAATTTTTTCAGCCGGTTTATTGAAAATAAAATTCACTTGCTCAGCAATCTCTTGATTTTCTGAATTGTTTTTTCGACGCTGATTCACCTTCGAAGCAGTCTTCCTTGATCTCCCAGAAGTTATCTTTTTGCGACCTTTGAATGTAGCAGAAGGTTGGTAAGCTTCAGGCAGCTGCGGATATATATCCTCTTGGCTTACAATACGAACATGCTGATTTGGTTTGCAAGAAGGTAAATTGCAAGGTTCTGACATCCTATGCAAATTTGAATTGGCATATTCTTCTATGCATCCAGCACAACTTGCAGGCATACAGTGATGTTGATTGCAGAAGAAAGTCCCATTATTCAACTCTGCATACGGCATCTGTTGCGGAATGATGCAAACCGGAGTGCAGGCGCACTGAAGTGAGTTTGTGACAATGTTTGATAGTCCCGGCTGATGGAAAGGATATCCTTTTTCGGGCCAGATCACGGGTTGAAATGCAGGATTCGATGGATTAATTGGATTATTTGAACCAATTTTTCCACGTTGTCCCAGTTCCCTTGCTCCCTCCGCTTGAAGAGTCAAGTTGGAAAATCGCAGAGTGAAGTCGTCCACCCAGCCTTCTTTCAGATAACTATTTTGACTTGCGGTTCCCATTTGAAATTGTTCAGATGGAGCCCATCCTTGACCTTCGTGTATATTTGGCGGCATGAGGGAAAACGTGAACTCATCGAAAAGGCTGAACGATTCAGAAGGTTGTTCTGTCAATTTGATGGGTTTTGGAAGCAGGAAAGGTGAATTTTTTTTGGATGAATTCGAAGGTTCTGGAATTACTTTGCCGAGTGGTTGAAATGCTTGCTTCTGTTTGGGCGTCGTAGACATGTTGATATCAGAACTAGGTGTTATGATATTTTCTCTTATGTAACACTCTATATTTTCATGCAGAATTTCCTCTCGAGATTTGTAAGGTGATGGAAACGATCGATTACCCGGGCAGCCGATGATCTTCCTTCGTATCTCTTTGAGTATGAATAAGTCTTTCTTCTGCTGGTCTTTGACGGCTAAACCACTTTCTTCGATCTGTGGAAAGGAAGAAATGTATGAGACATTATAGGAAAAATAAATTAGGATTTACCGACAATATATACTTTGTGAATCAGGTAGTCCAAAAAAAACTCGAAACACTAAGGTCAATTGAGCAGTTTCCGGTTCTTTTCAGACCCTTACTTGTGACATTGTTCTATAAAACTAAACGCTTTATTGCAGGTAAGAATTTATTAAAGTTACAGAAAATGTAGCGTAATATATAAGTCATTCCTCCAAATTTTAGCCTTTAAATTAAAAAATCATAAGTTGGAGATACTTAAGACCGACCAATTTCAATATCGAACTTTTTAGTTTACACGGTTTCAAACTACATACATAGTGCGTACAAAAATTAAGCAACTTCTCATTAAAGGTGTATTTAAAAAAGTATCCAAATAAAAGATTTTATGTGGAAAATGAGCAAAATCTAACAAAGAAAAAATTCATTTAAATTTTGAAACTTTTAAATTGATGTATTCAAAACAGAATAAATGAAATCAGAAACATTCACAATTCTACTAAAACAAGAGGTCTGAGGAAATAAACGAAATATTTTTTAAATATAATTTAAAATTCTGGAAGTTTATAAATGTCTTTTAAGACAATATAGAAATTACTTTTACTATTGATTTTGAAATAATTTTAATGCAACAGATTTTGATAGATTTGAGCAGAATGTTTTAAATTTGTTAAATTACTAGAGCTCTGTAATTTTCTAGAAAACTTAAAGTCTCAAATTCTCCTGTTTTAGAAAATTAATTGTAAATAATAATTATTAAATTAAAGTTTAGACAAGAATGAAATTGAATTTAATTGTTGATGAAATTTAATTTAATTGTTGAGGAAATTAAAATTTATGTTAAATTCTGAATTTTATGTTCGGAAAATTGGATTTAAACCCAGAAATTTTATACCTAACCATTATCTTAAAAAAAATAAAAATCACCAAATATTCTAATCATTAATTTTCTAAAATATTTTTATTTCATAAAGTTTTCGAAGAAGCTTTGTATAAAATTAGCTGCTTTGATATCTAAGTCTGTCGCTTTAGCCGATTAAAAATTGACTAGTACTTAAATTACAATTCAAAACAAGAAAAAAGCAAAATTTACGAAAGAAAAACGGATTTAGTCCACGTGAAAGAAACACGCCACTGATTTAAGCTGCGCAAAAAAATTTTTGAGGTTAAGTATCACTAATGAACGTAATAATTTTATTAAAATTAACCAGCTTATGAACACATTCTATTAAACAAACTTATAAAACGATATAATGATGTGAAAGTACGACACAATAATTGTATATAAAGGTTTATAATCCAACAAATTACAAACTTGGAAATTTAACTTTTTAACCTCTGCAATCTCAACCCATCAAATGCACGAACTTTTTCTTGAGAATTTCGCCATCAGGAATATTTAAAACAATTATTACAATGAAGAAATTATAATTATGTATTCAAAATTGCGGCGTAAGATCTTCAACCAGCCTCATTTTTACAATAATATGATTGTACCTGACGATCGTATAAAATAAATATGATGAATACGCATGAACATGAAACTTCAACTTGATTTATCTATATTTACAAACCATATCAAATGACACCACATGAATGGGAAAAGGCTGCGAACTCGAGTATTTTTGCTAACAGACAAAGAATGTATCTTGCAACAGCAAAAAACGATAATCAGAGACATTTGCGGGTTATTTTAGGCTACTTAGACGCATTTAGATTGATTAAGATTTGTTTTATCGTTTGTTTTTAAGTATTATTATTATAAAGAACCAAGAGAATATCGCTAACCTTGAAAAATGTTATCTGATTCAATGTTGTCGTCGTAAACTAAAGAGCGTTCACGTGTTTTTGGCTTTTTGCGACATTAAATTACATTAAATGGCCGAAAATGACCGTTAAAAATTGAAACATTTGGATTTGGACCGGTCACGAGTGGGATTCAAATCGACAAAAGGACAAAGGGAAAGTGCTGTCCTCTCATGTCGATAACTTGTACTCGCGGGCGGTTTTTAAATCGATTATTCGAATCTTTAAAAAGTTCTAAGCCAATTTATTCTGTTATATCGTAAAATGATTATATGCACATGAAATTAATACACACAATAGTATATATAATTCAAGAATTATTACATTTTTTTTTATTAAATCGCAGGACTTTCTACGTCCCACTCCCCAGTGTTTAAGTGGTGGGGGATTCCCCTCTGAACTCCGAACACTTCTAATTAAGTTTTTATGAAAAATATATGATGGTACGTGCAAATAAGTGAAGTGATCAACTTCTTAATTAAATTTATTTATATTATGTTAAAATATAAAAATAAAATATTTGCAATTCTTAGAATATACAGATTCATTTTTATTTGTAGGAAAATTTCAGAAAATAAAATTCATTTACATCAAGTAAGAAATTGATTTGGCGGAAGTAAATTATCAAACCAATTTTTATTTGAGACTAATGAATTTTTTTATTCTAGATTTGCTAAAACATGAGAATAGAATTTTCTCACAATTGGAAACTTCAGCAATATAATTTCAGAAATAAAATTGATTTACCTGATGTAAGAAATTGATTTGACAAAAGTGAACTATCAAATCAGGTTTTAATTATTTCCTTAAAATTTCGAAACTTTAACAATATAACTTTAACAATGTTTCAATGACTTTAGAGTTCTATTTGAAACATTATAATGTAATACGAAATTTCTATCAACAATATTAAATTTGACAATATCAGGGATCACAGCGCAAAAGGGGAAAAATAGGGGAAAGATAAAATATTTATTTTTACATGCCGAAAAGAAAAGACAATATACTGTTTTTTATTTTGTATTTTATTTGTTTGCAAATAATTTATTTTATTGCTTCATTGCTCTATATGATTATTAAATTTGAAAAAGTTAAATTCGTTATAATAAATAATTCTGTAAGTTAAAAAAATTAAACTTTCACTACACGCCGTCGTACAATCTGGTTTTGAATATGTAGAATCATTTTGAAGATGTAAAACGAACAATGGTTCTTATAGTACTTTTACCAATTTCAGAAAACTTTCCGTGTAATTCAAATATTGTATTTTCAAATATGGTATATTTAAAGAGAAAATGTCAAGTTTTTTGAGAATAGGAAAAAAAGGATAAACGCAGGGGAATAGGAAGAAGACAGTGATCCCTGAAGTATAATCTAGTTTGCAACCATTTTCAAAATTTGTTTTTATCTATAATTCTTTTTCTGAAACTTAGAACAACAAATTTCATTATTTTCAATTTATTAAGCCTCACTTTACTATTGCACAGGGTGTCTACTAACCAAGAAAACCAGGAAATAGCCGGTAATTAAAATAGAACCGGGAAAACCGGGAATTGACCGGAAATACAGATTCAAACCGGGGGTCACATTCAAAGTTTTCGAAAATGTGATATTTTTATTAATCGCGATAACAGAACCAATTAATTAAAGAATTGTAATAAATATGATAAAAGAAAATATTCAGAAATTATACAATTTCAGCAATTTTATAATAATCAAGGACAATGCTTAAGCTCAGAACAAATGGTACTCTCCAAAAGATGTAATTATTAAAAATCAATTTACATAAGATTCTACTTTATTGCACGGACCTTTTTAATTTGAATCCTCCACAATTTTTTGAACTTTTTCAAAAATATCCATTTTTTAAAATAAACTTTATGTTATACTTTCCAGATTAGGACATACAGATTAGTGACATTTTTTTAATAACCTTGTACATTACTTCCGGCTATTAAAACAAGATTTGTTGAAAATTTCTTTTGTGATTTTTTTTAAAATCAAAACCAGAAATGTAAATATTTTTGAGTTTTGCTGAACTAATTTATTGCGTGAATCGCTTAAGATTATCGATGAAAATTGTACTTCAGAGGCAGTGAAAACGAATACAATTAGATTATAATTGCCTCAGACGTTTCGGCACACGCTAGAGGCCCTCTTCAGTTATTTATTTTAAAAAATGTCAGATATATATGGAAAATATAATAGAATTTCGATGTCTCAATTATCTGCGTAGACTTAGTTAACATCATAGTTGTTATTTTTTATGAACATATCTTTGGTTAATAATTTTTGATGTTTTAATTGGTAAAAAATTCTTAGATCTACTTTTTAATATCACTGGTATTAGCGATCAATACATGTGATTATATTTAAACTGTCATAATGAAAGATAACTTATAATATAAATCTCAAGTTTTTTCACACTACCAAACATAATGAAAAATATTTCTTCATGCAAATGTTAGCTGGTTTAAGAATGGGACCATTAAAAGTAGAAAGTCCAAAGATAATTTTTGGCAAAGTTTGAAACGAGAATCTTTTAAAATCTTTGAAATATCATTAATGAAAGTATAACTTTCGAATTTCGTATCACACCCGATTAAGACAGAAGGTAGTTTCTTTTAAGATTAAAGATAGTTTCCTGTAATTTTTAAATATTTTGAAATTTTTGTGAAATGATTTACAGTTTTTTGAAATCTTTGCGAAATCTTGGAAATCTTCTGAAATCTTTTGAAATCTTTGTAAATTTCTTTAAAATGCTAATACAAAATATATTTAGAGTCCCACCAAAAACAATACATGTAAAAAAATTCCGCAAAGTGCATGACTATTAGTATTTTATTTATTTATGTTGAAGATAATCAAAGTTGTAAAATCAAACAACTCCCCCATATACGAATAGTAGGAAAGTTATAAATATAAGTGTTTTTTAATAAATGGAATTAGTTCAATGAATTAGTTTATTCAATCATTTCATTATTTGATAAAAAAAATTAAATTGATAGTGTAGAGGAGTAAAAAAACATTTGGCGGGTCTGTAATATAATTTATTAATATTATTATTGTTCGTAAGGGATGTTGATGTTCGTTATTGGCTTAAGGGTCTGGTGAAATTAAATACAAATTAAATTGTTTCAAACGTTTCGGCACACAATGGTGGCTCTCCTCAGTGGATTTTTTTAAACCTGTAACAAAGTGCATAAATTTCTTGTAAGGACGCAAATTTACGGTGAAAATTTTTTTAAATTCTTAAAATATATGGACGTACATTTGATAAAAA
>JAUMHM010000049.1:9385627-9408031 GCA_032362435.1 Melikaiella ostensackeni
GATGGTAAAACTCTTTCGTAATAGCAGCGCCATCGGGCGGTGAGGCTAAGTACTTGTTGAGTGACCCTCGTACATAGGCCTCTTTTTGTGTGATCACTAGTCACTTTTAGTCACTTTTTGTGTTCAAACTTAGTCACTTTTTTGCTCGAATTAGACACTTTTGTCACTTTTTTCAAGTACATTAATCTGCGGCAGCCCTAGGTATTAATAATAATGCTCTATGCATGTGGTAATTCTTCAGGTAAACGTTTCATTTTGTCTCTTTTTCCTTGTAAAGGCTTTTCTAATATTCGCATTACACCTTTTATTGCACTGACATAAATAAAAATTGCTTAACATTTTTCATCAATCATACTCCATGCTCCACATTAATGAATATTATGTTTAATAATAATATTATATAAACGTTCATCAATTTCAGATTCGGGAATGTTTGCTGATATATATTTATCTACTGTTTCAGAAGTCAAAACTTTATCGTTCCTATCCAAAATAATAAGCAAATGGATGTGTGATAATCCGCGTTTCTGAAATTTAGTTACGTACATGAAAACAGCTACGTCACCAAACATTTTCTTTCATCAATGTTATGCATTATGTATTTTATATTTAAGCTAAAAACTCGACCAACAGTGTGTGGCCTGTCTGCAGCTGCTTGTCCTAGAAGTAAATTTTTTTATCCCTCGCCAATCAGGATCACACCTTGAAGTTATAAATAAATCCGCTTTTTCATATTTATTAACAATAGCCATGGGAACTTGATAATTGTGCATCATGTTGCGTGGTGAATCTGTGAATTTTGATGGAAGAATAACAATTTTTCCGATTCGACCATTTGTTTCATTTGCATAATTACCATATGTAAATGGTCCATTAATCCTTGATATGAATGAGCTCTCAATTGTTTTTGATTTGCTTTAAAATATTCAAGTCTATCTTTATCAACTCTAACATAATTATCCACAATCTATTGCTGAAAAAGTCCACCCCCCATCAAGAAAGATTAAATTCTTCTCGTATTGCAATTCGATATTTAATATACGCACTTCTACTAACTCGAGTATTTTTGGAACGCAATAAATATTTATCCCAACCTTTTGTACCATGTGGATAAAATAATCAATACCTTTTTTTCTTCAAATACGCTATGTGTGTGACGATTACACATCTCGTTTGTTGAATCTAATTGCGAAATGGGATTACAACATCACCTAGATGCAATTGGATTAAAACTTTCATTTTTCGAATTATTTGCTAACTTCCTTTACTTCTTTAATTTTTGTGAACAAATAAATGGATAAAACTGGCATCTGCTGCATTTTCGGTGTTTAAATACATTATCGTAATGATTTCGTCGTTAAATTTGGTAAAATTTAATATTATTTTCATTCTTTAAATTATTCGGCAACATCTTCTTGTTTTGACTATGTCTATATTCATTTTTTTCTCATATCTTTCTATTAAAATTTTTTTGATCCCCTCAGAACGCTCGATTTTACGCCTGTCCATTGCGAATTATATTTAATATTAATATATTATATAAGTTCTAAAAATGTAGTCTATTCTTCAGACTGAGTCACTACGTAGAATTCTCAGTATTCATAAAACTGCGTCACAGAAGTGTATAGGGCGTTACTTTTTTTCAGCTGAACAATTTATGGTCGGTGGCGGCATCCTTCGCAGGTCTCACAGACCGGTACCTATGTCCCCTATTCTACCCCATATTCAGCTGTAGTCCCTGGATTCCCCTATTTTGAAGATTTTGTCCCTATAGTACCCTATTTCCAGACAATGGCCCAAATTTTTTAAATTTTTAATAAAGTTAAAGCGCCTAAATTTAAATCGTTTTAATTTTATTATTTCAAAGTAAGAGCCTCAATGCTTAAACAATTCTAAATTCAAATATCAAAAGACAATTTCAAATTTAAATTATTGCAAATGGTACCACTTCAAACTGAGTCTTAAGGTTTTGGTAATTTGAAACTTGGAGCGGTCAAAACTCAATAATTTGAAATTGAAAGCGTTTAAAATTAAACAATTCTGAATTGAAAATGTTGAGAATTAAATAATTTTAGATTGAAATATTCGACCTGAATAAGCAAGTTTAAATTCAAGACATTTAAAGTTTAGCGATTTCAAATCGAGACTCAAAACTCAAATTCCTGATAAAACAGATTTTACAAGACACAGGCACAGAATTACTGCGGGTTTCAAAATAAATGCAAAATCACGTGTAAAATCACCAGAATTAATATATTGACTCGTGTATACAGGGTGTCCCAGAACTAAGTGTCCGGACTTATATGGTTTTATAAAAAAAAAATAAACCGAAACTTTCTTTGGCAAAAGTGTATTGAAGTTTTAGTTTTTGAGTTACGAAATGATTAAGCTGACCAATCAGGAGCGCCGCATAGAAAGTCTCACATGCTTGAGAGGGAGCCAAAGCTGTTTAGTGACTGCTGCCTCTCCACTCGGTATCCCCACTCTGAGAGCCCGCTGTACGCTCGACAGGGTGCAGTGCTATGCGGCGCTCCTGATTGGTCCTGCTTAATCATTTCATAACTCAAAAACTAGAACTTCAATACATTTTTGCCAAAGGAAGTTTCGGTTTATTTTTTCATTTTTTATACAGCCATATAAGTCCGGACACTTAACTCTGGGACACCCTGTATATTATAATATTATATATTATAATTTTTATATTTTTGTGGATTCCAATTTTTTACAACGTTTTAGTAGGTCCGAAAAGTCTCTTCAAATTTTACAGATTGACATATTTGGCAGACTATTGTCTTCTAACAAAAAATTTTAAAACCCCTTTCAAAATGACTGTCGAATTTTTTCCGTTATTTGATGCCTTTCTGCGGATAAAAATACCTTAGAGAAAAATTGTCAAGACATAAGGAAACACAAACAAAAAGGCAGCAGGTTCTTCAAATAATCATTTTGGAAAAATCTTTTAAATACTAGAGAACATTTCACTGTTAGAATACGTTAGAAAAAATTGGCATGCCAATGTAATTAAAACTGGATATGAATACAGTAGAAAAAAGTCAATAAAAGCTGAAAGAATTAAAAATAGATAAGCTCAAAAATAATAGTTTTCAAATTATCCTTCTTATCTATTTTTCATTCAGGTTGTCTACTAACCAGGAAAACCGTGATATAGCCGGGAATCAACCGGGAATCACATTTAAAGTTTTCGAAAATGTGAGATTTTTTATCAATCGTGATAACAAGACCAATAAATCAAAGAATTGTAATAAATATGATAAAAAAAGTATTCAGAAATTATAACATTTAATAAATTGCATAACAATTAAGAACAATGTTAAGCTCTGAACAAATGGTATTATCTGAAAGATATAATAATTAATAATTAATTATTTTGAAATTCTACTTTGTTGCGCAGAAAATTAGCGATTAATTATTGAAGAGTGATTACAAAAACCATTATAAAAATTATTTTTTTTAGTACTAAGTGAATTTTACATTAACCATGCTATGAACTCATGTAATTACAATCAAACTGTCACAATAGAAGATTAAAGATATTTTTTTTGTAATCACTCTTCAATATTTATATAATCATCTAACACAGAATATATAAAAGGGGGATTTGATCATTAGAAATTTTTGTCTTTCATAATTTCTTTGAAGTGTTTGAAATCTTTTGGAATTTCTGAAATCTTTCTGAAAATATAAATATATAATATAGATAATGTAATATATATTATTTTGAAATGTTTTGAAATTTTTTGAAATCCTTGCGAAATGATTTAAAATTTATTGAAATCCTGGACATTTTTTGAAACCTTCGTGAAATGATTTACAATCTTTTGAAATCTTTACAAATCTTTGTGAAACATATTACAATCAATAGAATTTTCGGAAATCTTCTGAAATCTTTGTGAAATGATTTTAAAAATTTTGAAATCTTCCGAAGACTTTGTGAATTTCTTTGAAATGTTTGACATCTTTTGAAATCCGCGGAATCTTGAAAATCTGGGAAATCTTTTGAAAGTTTTGTAAAAGCATTGAAATCTTTGTGAAGTCTTTTTAAATCTTTGTGAATTTCTTTGAAATCTTTGAAATCTTCTCAAATCTGTTGAAATCTTTGAAACCTGAAATCTTTAAAATCTTGGGAACTTTCTGAAATCTTCTGAATTATATTTAAGAATTATTTACCAATTAGAATACCAATCTTGGAAATCTTTTGAAATGATCTAAAATCTTTTGAAATCTTTGTGAATTCCTTTGAAATCCTAATACCAAAGAAAATGTAAAATTATATCTAAGAATTATTTACCAATTAGATTTAAATTACCAATTATTTACCAATTAGAATACCAAAATAATTGACCTAAGATATGTTTATAAAATATATTAACTATCATGTTAACCAAATCTGCGCAGATAATTAAAGCAACGAAATTGTATTATATTTGTTTGTAAATTTTAGACACCATACATTCCAAAAATATTATTTTGTTTAAACTCAATAAGATATCGCAGTGCATAAAATCTCGTATGATAGATACGTTTTATTCGTGCTTTTAGTAAGAGGAAATTTAATATTTACAACCGGGAAAAAGCCGGCAAATAACCCAGATTTTGGAGGGCAAAAATTAGTAGACACACTGTTTTTTCAAAGCTGATTAATTTTAAGAATTTTTCAAAGCTAGCTTAAAAATTAATTTAAAACAAAACAGAAAAATGACCATCTATACCTATGAAAAATCGACTGCCTTTAATAACATCGTTACCATATCCCATTTTTGTAAAAAAGGGTACCCTTTAAGCGGTAAAAAAAAGTACCCTTTGACTCTATTTTTTATCCCATAGGGACTGTGAGGTCTGCCATAACCATCAACATACTCTACATTTCTTAAAGATTGAAATAAAATCTATTTTCTAATGAAAATTTTTTGTGTATTGAGAAAGAACATCCAAAAAGTTCACAATTCAAAAATAGACTTTGAAACTACTTGCTTTTTCGGCTCATTAGAGACAGGTGTTCAATAAATGTACACAACAGAAAGAAAAAAGAGGGAGAAAAAAGAAAGAGTCAACCAAAACCATCCTCACACTTTTTCTTTTCTCCATCTTTTCCATACTACTGGGGGACCAACATGTTTTGAAACCAATTTAGACTTCCTCATCAGAGGTAATTTATAAGATAACTGCAGGTATAAAATTGAAAAAAATGGTTAGATTAGAAAAACATTATTACCTGAAAGTAAGAACAGATATGATTGATAGTAATTTCAGTTTTGGTACATATTGTTCGGATTTTGGATTTAAAAATTCAAAAAACATGTTTTTTTAGAAGGAGTAAAATACACACTTTTTTGGAAAAAGTTAAATATTTCCAACCTGACATTTCTTCAGCTTAAACCAAAGAAACATGTTATTATTTTGCTTTAATGGAAAATAAATTTTTCGTGGTGTTTGAAACGTTCCAAAATCGCTAAAAAAATCTAAAATATCAAAATTCCAACCTTCCTAAATCATAAAAAAATTGTTTGTCAAAAAAGAAAAATAATGAAATGTTTTTTAGTTTAAGCTGACGAAATTTCAGGTTCGACATATTCAAGTTTTTCCAAAATGTGTGCATATGACTCAATAAAAAAAAACATGTTTTTTGCACTTGAAATTCAACAATTCAAAATTAAAAGTACTTCCGACTGTCAAATTTTTCGTTGGAATCGCATCCACTGTAAAGAATTTCAAAACGAACTCGTTCAATCTCATATTATTTCATATGATAATCAAGTGACATTTAAAGTGATTGGATAAGTTTTTGGGGCTATTAAAAACCTCGAAAATCGAACAAATTGCAAATTATCTTGATTGACAATAATCATTGTTGTTACTTATATACAAATAAAAATACTTCTGATTAGTCTTGTATTTTTTGATTTCAGGAATGTTTCCTCTTGATCCTGGGAATAATTTTTTTTGGAATAGTCGGGGGTCTCTGCCTGGCAGCAATAGACAGTGTTCCCCAGGATTTAGTAGACAATGCAGCAGTCCTTGGAGCGTTATGTCTCCTCACAGCCTTGGTCTTCATTGCTGATTTGTTAATGAGCTCCCATCAAAGCAAGAAGAAACACGATGGAACTCAAACTTTCGACGGGAAAGATTCAGGCAAGTTTCGAGGCTGGAAAGAATCTCCATTGATATAATTTCTCAAACAATGAAGCAATTTTTTCATTCTTAAAATAAAGTAAATTATTTACACGTAAATCCTCAATCTATATTTTTCAATTCCATCAATGCCGGCTTAAGGAAAAATGCGCCCCTAGACATTACATTTGTAGGTGCCCCTCCCTCCCTTTTTCAAACCTTTTTATATATTTTTCTATTAAATCTTCTCAAATTATGTTATCAAATATGTTAAGTAATGAAAATTTGTTATTCGATATTCATTGTTTAGTTTATAAGTGCCTTTTATATAAACAAATGTCCAGTATGGACGTTTAAAGGCAGAAAGAAATAATTTTCTCTTTTAATTTTTCTTCAATTATATTGCTAGTGATGCGATGTGATGCCAATAAAAGTCTACGGAGATCAGTTGTTTATATGATTTGATTAAAAAAATCAGCAAATAATATCTGATGACACATTTTGATTTTTGATTACGCTAGATATTATTGGCGACATAATTTAAGGACAATTAAGAGAAAAAATTATTTCCATTTGCCCTTAAATGTCCACATTGGTGACTTGTTCACATAATTTTTATAAAATCATCAAATAACATCTAGTGAAAATTTTTCATTACTAAACATCTCTAGAAACATAACTTGAGGTAAATAATTAGAAAGAACAATTTCTATCTGCCTTCAAATCTTCACACTGTGCACTTGTTTATAAAATGAAAAATAATATCAAACGATTAATTTTTATCACCAGATAGCACTGGCAACATACTTTGAGGAGAATTAAGAGTAAAAATGAGTTCTTTCTGCCTATAAATGTCTATAGTGTGAAGTTTTTAAATAAAATTTGTTTATAAAATTACCAAAGAATATATATAATTTCATGCTCAAGTATCACATGGTCGATAAAGAAGGTAATTTTAATATAGAATTATACTTTGCAAACACAAATCCATAAATTAATTTGAAAAATCCATAATGTTAATAATTTGTTAATTTAATTTATGTATATTAATCAATAGATCGATCAATATCCTGAGGTTCTGCGGGGCAAAAATGAGTTTAAAAAATTCGTAGTTCTCAGAGTTTTTAAAAAATGGCTAATATTAATTTTTTTCCTAATGTATATAATATGCCCAATTTTCAAGGATCTTGTCACATTTTAATATTTTTCGTTTTCTGGGCCAGAATTTCATTTTTATATACCTCAAAAAACTAAAATAAGTTTTACAGTTTTTCAAACTACCTTAAAAATTATTTGAGCGTGCACTTTATCAGACTCAACATTTACAAAAAAAATAAGAGTTTTACAACAATATCTGATTTTTTTCCGTAGTCTGCATAATATGCCGAATTTTGAAAATTTTTGTAAGATTTCAATATTTTCAGTTTTTCTGGGCCAAAATCTCATTTTAAGAAACCTCAAAAAATTTATATAATTTTTGAAACCTCTTTTAACTATCCAATAATTTTTTTTGAGTTTGAGCTTTATCAGACTCAAAATTTATCTACAAAGAATAAGAAGATTTTAGCAATTAAAATGGTCAGACCCTGAATTCATTTCTGAAGTCTTCTGAAATTTTTTTAGGTAAATTTTGAGTCTGATAAAGTTCACGCTCAAAAAATGCTTAGGATAGTTTGAAAAGCTTTTCAAAATTTTTCTCGGGGTTTATAAAAATGAGTTTATGGCCGAGAAAATCTAAAAACATTGAAATCTTACTCGATTTTTGAAAATTGGGCATACTATGTAGATTACGAAAAAAAATTAATGTTAGCGATTTTTGCAAAATTCTGAGTTACGAATTTTCAAAACTTATTTTTGCCCCGCGAAATCTCAGGATATTTATTGATCAATTTCAAATTTTACGCATGTAAGAAGGGGCCAAAAATGAAACTTTTCAGTGCTATTTGCAATAACATAAAGGTTTAAACAAACAAAACTTCAAAATTGCCTTCACTGACCTCTTTAAAATTTCATTAAGAATTTTTCCAAAAAAAATGCTTATATCGGTCAATAATTGGCTTTTTCAAGTTAGTTTGAACCTCGTTTCTTGATTTCGTCCCACTTTAGGGCGCCCCTAAGCATTTGCTTACCTTTGCCTAATAGCTAAACCAGTGCTGAATTCCATAGTAATGTAAAAAATGTTTCATTCAATAAAATAAATCTAAATTAAAGAAATTCTGTAGGACCAACATCAAAACGAATAACGATTGAGAGGGAGTATATAAATAAATTTGACTCAAAAAGCATCAGAAAGCTTGAAAGTCCAGATGGAGTCGTAAGACTTTCAGGTATCAAAATAGACTTTGTATCAAATTTGTGTACCTAATTTTTAAATAATGAAAATTATGAATAATTTAACATTTTATATTAATTTAACAAACTGTTCACTAAAGTAAATATTTTTAAAGATTCATTTAACTATTATTGTATTTATTTATTATTTTATGGTAATTAAATTCTTTATGGTTATTTAATATTTTCTTACACACTTATAGAAAATTGTCTATCATTCTGAGCACTGAGCACTTTACTAATCATAAAACAATGGGCTTGTCTTCTTGAAGGCAATATGTAGTTAACGTAAACACTAATAGTGCCATAAAAAGTAACCATTTTAAAAAAGTAATTCGATCCAAAGCGATCGGTTCATAGCATTGTTAATTCGTTAACACCATTGAAAGACGTAACTAGGGCGTGGAAAAGGTGGCGCTCGTCATGGGCGCATCAAGGTCTTTAGCAGGGACGTTTTTATTAATCAGTTGATTTTACATAAAGTTACGAAAGACTTTATAAGTTGTTTCACTTCGTGACTGGTCCTTAACTGGTTAATTTTTTTTTTGTTCTCAGATCTTAGATTGGGAATAAAAAACTTTCTCATAGTAAAGGTTCATTAAAGACAAATCCATCTTTTTTTATCAAATTAGTGTAAAACTTTTTATTCAAAGTTTATTTCATAAAATGAAGAAGTAAAAACATGTTTAAAAATATCTACCATTACAAAAATGTCAATTTTAAATTCATTTTTTTTAAACCGCTTTTTCAATAATAATTAAAGGTTCATAATTTAAAACCATTTAAATTTTAAAAAGTTCTAAAATCAAAATACCCAAGATTTAAATTGACAATTTGTTCAATTATTGAGTTTAAGCATGAAATTCTGTTGTAATTAATTTAAGCTTTAGTTTAAAAACACACTGGTTTCTAGTAATTTTCAGTACCTTTATATTTTATTATATTTGGGGATTTTAAGTATTCTTTTTCGATTTTGGAAACTCCTTTTATGAATATTTTTTTTATTTATTTTGATATTTAACTAAAACGACTAGAAATAAAAACTAAATCACAACCCTGTAATTGAAAATAAGTGTATTAAAAATTTAAATTAATATACAGTCAGGCCAGTGACAACAATGACAGTTGAAAAGGAGACGAGGATAGTGAAGAGCAATGGCAGTGTGGAAAATTTACACGACTCACGAGACTCCAGAGGAAAAGTCAACAATGGATTTAAAAAATCTGAAGGATCGCGACTTCATGAAAATTTGGAAGATATCGACTATATTGATAGACCTTCTCGGGACCAGGATGTCAGTAGAGATGAACCAAGACGTCATAGGTAGAGATCCTAAACTTCAAAGAATTTTCAGTTTGGAAATATCACCGAGAAATTTAACTATTGTTCACATTTTCATTTATTTTTGTTGTAGTATCATTTACGGTTAATTCCTTACTTTTTATTAGGCATTCAGGTAAGACATATTAAAAAACATTGGTTAAATGCTTAAAATTTAAGGTTTTTGGGTTTTCAATATCAACATCTAATTAGAAAAGAATTTACAAAAATTTAGAATCCGAGTATATTCTGAGGAAAATTGTCTCACATAACATTTCATCATTTAGATTAAAAGTCTCAAATATTTGATTTTTGACTATTAACTGTCCCTTAGAATATACTTTGTATAGAATCAGAAAATTTTAAATAAATTTAATAAGGGTGACTTAATTTTTATTTTTTATTTACTATAAATTACATTACTCATAGGAAAGAACAATCTTCGAAAAATATGGGACAAATGTATTGTTGTTAAATATACTATTAATGAAAAAAATATCTGTATTTTTATTTTTCCTAGGCAAAATATTGTTCTTTTAGCACCTAGTTACGTTTGAAATAAATTAGATTTACTTTATTTTTCGTGCTCCTTTTATTTATTTTATTTTTCAGTAAAACAGCTTCCTTGAATTCCTAGAAGATAAAAATGACATCCAAGTTCAAACCAGCATAAAGTTTGAAGTTATTAACTCGGTTATATTTCCAGTCGATATTTTTAAGATTAATTTAGTAGTATAACAGAATTAGATGACTAGTCATAGGTCATCCGAAGCCCTGGAAGGGGACCGAAACCGACAATTCCAGAACGCAGAGAGACAAACTCGAGACTTTTCTCAAAACCTTGAAAAGTCACGGAGGTATTTAAGAGACACGGAGGAACCTTTCGAGAATGGAAACGTGGGACATCGCCTGAGAAAGGAGGACGAATTTTTCCGACTTCCAGATATATATCAACGACCTGTTGACGAACTTGATACGCCACGTTTTCCAACAAGCATGGCAAAAAAAGAACCTCTCTTTGCTAAAATCGTCAATCCAGGAGTCAAAATTATGAGAGTTGATCGAGACGTCGAAGAAACCATCGAAAATTATAGGTATAATCTTTTTTTTATAACTAATTTCAGATAATTGAACTTCTAATGGGTAGACCTGAACTCAATCTAAATTGAATCTGTTTTGGAATTTCATTTTATTTCTCTAATGCAGGCGTTCAGATTCGAGTCAGTACGATAACGTACCAACACGAATGTTTTCATCTTCAAATGGAATTCTAAAAAAGAGTCGCGATGCCGTTTTCAGTGTTCCTCGACCGAGTAGATTGTACAGACAACAGGAAAAAACAAGAGACGAGATTGAAATGCTAGAAGAATATTTTAGCAATTTTAAAACAACAACGACTGGAACTCAAACAAATCGACTGCCATCATCTCCTAATGATCCGGGATACGTTCGTCACACTGCCAGCAACTGGCCTCAAGATCTCAAAACCAAAACACCTGGTGGGAGTCCTGAGCGAGATACAATTAAGTAAGCTTAGATTTTAAATTAAGTTTAAGGACTGTTTGAATATTTTTTATGCGAGTGAGTGTTTTTAGGATACGCTAGATTTTTCGAATTTCGATTAGGGGTCATTTAAATGAGGAATTGATTCTTCGGTTTAGGAACGCCAATCAAAAGTATTTTACAAATTATGTTTTCTAAAATCAAAAGTAAGATCAAAAAATTAGACCCTGATAGTGATCAAGAAGTAGATGATTCAACTTCCTCAAGGAATCAGGAAAGTTAAATTGTTGTACAGATTTTTAAGTGTTTGATAATTATTCATTTCCGTCCAATATTATGTGCTTAGTGTCTAAATCAAGTATTAATACTATTATCAAAATTGTTTGCGAACTTATGAAAGATATGAAGACTGCAAAGCTATAAATAAAAACTTAAAGCCAGAACTATTAGAGATACGTACCTTAATTTAATTATTGCAAAATTAAATGACAAGTGACCATTTGGCATAAAGTTTTTAATAAAAATTTATATCTCTCCGACATTACATCATATGTATACACATACATTATCAATAATGTAATCTGTAATAATCGCAAACTGTTAGTCTTCGTTTTAACATCGTAATCATTAAGATTAGTGTTTATATTTTCTAACAACAGATAACTCTGTACCTTCCGTTTTTTCTTACACTTTCTAAATAAAAACGCTCGGTACTAAATTGGAGACTCTGCAGATCTCTTTCCAGAATCCGTACATCTAGGCTTTTTTATTTTTTAAATTACCACGACTTGATCACGTCTGAATCATGACTTTCTCGCATCCCAGTGCAAAAAATTACATAGGTTATAGAATGACAAAACGATCGGAAGACAAGTTTGTGAGAGAACTAACACGTTCTAATCTAAATTCTGAGCTGGACTTTTGGCTCGACATGCCTTGGTCCTCTTTCTTCTTTATCTAACCGTGCCTACGCGTATTTACAGTATCGATAATTCGATTAATTACTTGAGCATTTTGTTCTGGAACCGTTATTCTCTCCAATGAACGCCGTCTTCGCATTAAGAATAATGGCTGAACCTTTTAGGCGAGATTCTTTTCTGGTTAAACTTAGATTATTAGACTGCCAATTGACAGTTGACTTATCTAAAACGATCGAAGACCATGGGAGGACCTTGATTATTTGTGGATCTCTGCTCCATTGTGATGTATTGTCTGATCAAACGCGAAATCTCGTGGGCTTGCTCAGTTTGGAGTCTCGTGATTCGCTGCTGCATCAGGTTTCCGCATTTCATATCCAGGTACAAAGTGCCCTCTTCTGATTTCACTTTGCGAGTCGAAATCACCTCGGAATATGGATAGTGATAAAGTGTTTCCTGGAAGTAATTTATCAATATTAATTTAAATTTATTTCCACTTTTTATTTATTTCTATAAACTCCGAGGGGTTGATCACTCTTGAATTGTGATTTTGAGAAATATTTCTGGAAATTTTAAACTTTAAAATCTTTGTAAAATCAAGGTGAAAACCATAAAAATCGTTCTAAAAATTTTAAAATCTTTCAGAAATCATTGAAATATTTTGAAAAGATTTAAAAACTTTGTGGAATCTTTTGGAATCATTGAAATGTGTGAAATCTTTGAGATCTTTGTGAAATCTTTGAAAATTTGGAAATATTTTTGGAATTTTTGTGAAACCTTTGTAGAATCTTTGAAATCTTTGTGAAAACCTTCAAAAAATTTCTGAAAACTTTGGGAAATCTTTAGAATCTTTAAAATCTTTGAGAAATCTTTGTGAAATCATAGTGAAAATCATTGAAATCTTTCCAAAAATTTAAAAATCTTTCTGAAATCTTTGAAATATTTGGGACAGTTTTGAAAACTTTGTGGAATCTTTTGGAATCAATGAAATGTGTGAAACCTTTGAAATCTTTTGTGAAATCTCTTGAAATCTTTGAAATCTGTGAAAACTTTGGAATCTTTGTGAAACGTTTGAAATCTGTAAAATCTTTGAAATCTTTGAAATCTGTGAAATCTTTGAAAATTTTGAAATATTTTTGGAATTTTTGTGGAATCTTTGAAATCTTTGTGAAAACCTTTTAAAAAATTCTGAAAACTTCTGGAAAAATTCTCAAATCTTTGAAAACATTTAAATCTTTGTGAAATTTTTTAAATCAGTGAAATCTCTGAAATCTGTAAAATCCTTTAAATCTTTATGAAATCTCTTGAAATCTTTGAAATCTGTGAAATCTTCAAAAATTTTGAAATCTGTGAAATCTTTGTGAAAACCTTTAAAATATTTCTAAAATTTTACGAAAAACTTTGAAATCTTTGGAAAACTTCGAAATCTTCGTGGAATCTTCGAAATGTTTGTGAAAAACTTTAAAATCTTTGTAAAATCTTTGAAATATTTGTAATATCTTTGTGAAATTTTTAAAATCTTTGTGAAAACTTTAAAAATCTTTTTAAAATCTTTGGAAAAACTTTCAAATCTTTGAAATCTTTCAAATCTTCGTGGAATCTTTGAAATCTTTGTGGAAACCTTTCAAATCTTTCTGAAATCTTTGAAATCTGTCAAATCTTTGTGAAACCTTTGAAATCTGTGAAATCTTCGAAAATTTTGAAATCTTTGAAAACTGCGAAATCTTTGAAAATTTGGAAACATGTGTGGAATCTTTTAAACCTTTAAAATCTTTCTGAAATCTCTGGAAAAACTTTTTAAATCTTTGAAAACTTTGAAATCTTTCAAAAATGTTTTAAATCAGTGAAATCTTTTAAATCCTTTAAATCTTTGTGAAATATTTGAAGTCTTTGTAATGTTTGTGAAATCTTTAAAATCTTTTTGAAAACTTTAAAAATCTTTCTAAAATCTTTGGGAAAACTTTGAAATCTTTGTGAAATCTTTGAAATCTGTGAAGATTTTGCGCAAACCTATAAAATCTTTGAAGTCTTAGAGAAAACTTTGAAATCTTTGTAGAATCTTTGTGAAATCTTAGAAATTACTGTGGAATCTTTGTGAAATCTTAGAAATTACTGTGGAATCTTTGTGAAATGTTTGTAGCATCTTTGAAATCTTTGTGAAAACCTTTAAAATATTTCTGAAATTTTACGGAAAACTTTGAAATCTTTGGAATCTTTGTGAAAACCATTAAAATCTTTCTGAAATCTTTGAAATCTTTAACATTTTTGTCGAATCTTTGAAATCTTTTTGTAAACCTTTAAAATCTTTCTGAAATCTTCGAAATCTTTGTGAAATCTTTTCAAATTTTTTTAAATATCAAAAATCTTTGAAATCTGTGAAGTCCTTTAAATCCTTGTAAAATTTTTGAAATGTATGAAATCTTTGTGGAGTCTTTGAAATCCTTGTGAAAATGTTTAAAAATCTTTCTGAAATATTTGGAAAAACTTTTAAATCTTTGAAATCTGTGAAATCTTTGAAATACTTGTGGAATCTTTGAAATCTGTGAAATCCTTGAAAACTTTGAAATTTTTGTGAAATCCTTTGAAATCTTTGAAGTCCTTTAAATCTTTGTGAAATTTTTTAAATATGTGTAATTTGTGAAATCTTGAAAATCTTTGTGAAAACCTTAAAAATATTTCTAAAATCTTTGACAAAACCTTTAAATCTTTGAAATCTTTCCAATATTTGTGGAATCTGAAATCTTCGTGAAAACCTTAAAATCTTTCTGGAATCTTTGAAATCTATGAAATCTTTGTGGAATCTTCGAAAGCTGTGAAATTTTTGTGAAATCCTTTGAAATCTTTAAATCTTTGTGAAATTTTTGGAATGTGTGACACCTTTGAAATCTTTGTGTAAACCTTTAAAATCTTTCTGAAATCTTTGGTAAAATCTTTGAAATCTTTCTGAGATTTTCGACATCTTTGTGAAATCTTCGTAAAATCTTGGAAATTTCTGAAATTTTTTGAAATCTTGAAATCTGGTGTACAATCAAAAGTCAAGTAGCCAACCCCTCGTTTAACTCACTCTAATTGAGTCGAAATGAATTTTACCTGAGGCAAAATCCAATTTTAAAGATTTTCATCAACGAAATGAAAATTTAAACTTACGTGAGTGATGAGGTCGATAAAAAGAACCCCGTGTCTATTCAGAGCAAGGATGTGATCTCCACCCTTTTCTTTTCCTTCCGGTGCTCTTTTCACTGCGAAGAAACTGGATCCAAAGAGAGGCCACTTTGACAGTATTTCTTGAAAAAGAAATAATAGCGATTGTTAAAAAATGATTTCTTATTGAAAGATTGAATAAAGAGAATTATTTAATTTGAATATCTAAAGAAATCTTACCAAGAACTTGAGCTTTGCAGCCCGCAGGCGTATTATGCATGACATTATTCCAAGCCTGTTGAACCATGTTGGCCCACTGCTGCGGTCTGGGTTCCCTTAAACTTAGCGCTGGTTTAGGGAGAAGGTACTTGACCTCCTTTGTGGTTGGCTCGTGTGTCATATCCGCTGCTCTGTGCAAAAGAGCTGCAATTTGGGCCATGTCGTACTGAAATAAAATACCAAAATTAATTTCTATAAAATTACTCCCAGAGAAATTTTTTAATTAATTTTTCGCACGTCTCAAAATAGGTAGAATTGAAAGTCTAGTACTTACGATGACTTCCTGGGGTAAGTGGTCACCAGGTAGAACTAAAAGGAGTCCTTCCAAATAATCGGGGGCGATTTGATTGAAAACCACTTCTATGTACAACGGAGCATCCAGGCGAAGAGGATAATACCAAACAGATCTGAAATTTAAAAGCAAAAAATCAAAATAGGTGATTCATAAATAATATTATAAAAAAGTATTTTAAAAAGTAAGCTGAAGAGGTCGGCAAACGCCCTCAAGGAAGGGTTTCGTAGGCAACAGGATTCAAGAGTCATTCGAAACCATGAAAAATCAAATTTCGGCATTTTCTTGTTTTCTAACCACTGATAGAAAAAAAAAAGAATCTAAGGTAGAAAATTTCATTTTTTATTGAAATTCCATGTGCCAAGAGCTCAAATTTTAGCCATACCGAGGAAAATCGAACTAAAATAAAATCTTCCAGATTAGGGGTCTGAAAAGCAATATTTCAAAATTTCTTTATTTTCCTTAGTTTTTAACCACTGGTAAATAGAAAACTATAATAGATAGCGGGTACAACTATTTTTCTTCGAATGAACTACGGTGGGTTAACATCCATGCCAAATTTCAACCCTGTAGTACAAATATTGTAAAAACTAGGAGTGGTAAACGACGAGCGGATGAACATCCGACCGTCGTAACAAGGGTTTCCGACGTAGCCTACGAAACCCTAAAAAGAAATCAATTAAACTTTTATCAATTTTACGAAGACGAAATTCTTAGTTCAGAAACCATACCTGCAGAATATTAAGTAGAACACTTGATGATTTTTATAAAGTTCAGTAGTCACATCAAGTACGTATTCATCTCTGGCTAATGGCATCGTAAAAGCGTCGCCGTCAACGATACAGTAAAGCGAAAACTCATCCATTTCATTCGGATTTCTGACGGATATCACGCTGCACATTTCTTCTATAACATCCTGAAAGAAAATGTACAAAATTAAATTAATTTTTTGCTGAGAGAAAATTACTTTTATATAAACAAATAATTAAATTTTACAAACCTGGACAACAGTTGTACACTTAGTATTTATAACTCTCTCAGTTCCTCCTGGTAGTCTATAAATCTGTCTCTTGGCATTTCGTCCAGCACTAATCGCCATAATTTCCTCGACACTTGGAACGTTCTTCCTGCCTCCATATTTAACTGTCTTTCTCAAATTTTGCAGACAAACGGTGGAAGTTCCGTGATAGGCTCGCCTCTTGTCGTAAGCAGAGGTCTCGAGATATTTGGTTAGATAAGGTTTTAGTCCATCGCTACATGTGAAATAAGCAGCGACAATGCTAAAAATTCTCCACCCTCGTTGGCAGCTGTCGGGATTTGGACTCTTATTGTTCGTCGTTTGTTTCATTAATTGACAGTAGACCTCGTCACGAAGTTGTTCGAATTTATGGCAATGCTGAAAAACAAAATCACAAAAGATCTTAAAGTCATTCCAGGGTGGCCACTCAAAAGAAAAATTCCAGGCTATTTCCCGATTTTCCCGGTAAAAAATTGCACTTTTCTTGGTTGACTTTTAAGCTTTCATAATAATAATTATGCAATACTAATTGCTTTATTATAAAAATTTTGAAAAGAATTAAACATTTTAGAAGTTCAAGGTAAAATATATAATGTAAATTACTGTAAAAGTGATTTCAGACTTCACAGCTCAAAATTCTCTCAAAACAGGGGAAATAGGGCGATTTTTCAAGAAAATAAAGGAATAATAGGGGAATAAATTCTTTTAAATAACATTAATGTAGGTCCCATATTTATAAGATTTCAAGTCGAACTATATTGCAGTTTCAACAAAATGGTGGAATTTTCAACTAAAAAGGATGAATTTTCAACCCGAAAATACGAATTTTCCACAAAAGAGTGGAGTTTTCTAGCTGACAAGTCGAATGTTTTAGAAAACATTTGACTGTTAAATCCGAAAAGATGCATTTGCAATAAGAAAGTTCAATTTTAACCAAAAAGATGAATTTGAAACCATATAAGTTGAATTTTCAACGAAAATTTTGCATTTACACCCAAATAGTTGAACTAATCAAGCAAAAGAAACGAATTTTTAACAAAAAGTCGAATTTTAAACCAAATAGTTAAATTTTCAATCCACGAAGATAAATCTTAAACCAAAAAAAGTTGCATTTACAACCAAATAATTGAATTCTCAACAAAAAAGATGACTTTTCTACCAAACAATGAACTTTCAATCCAAAAGGACGGATTTTATATAAAAAAAAAGACAATGTTCAACAAAACAGTTGAATTTTTGACCAAAGAAGATGCCTTTTTAACAAAACAGTTCAATTTTCAACAAAATAATTGAAATTTAAACTAAATAGTAGAATTTTTAATCAAAAAAGATTAATTCTGAACCAAAAATATTCAATAAAACAATTAGATTTTCAACCAAATAGTAGAACTGTTAACCAAAAGAGATGAATTCTGGACCAAGAAAAAAGATGATAGAATTTTCAAGTAAAAAGAATAAAATTTCAATTTCACCCAAAAAGGATTACTTATCTACCAAAGGATGAATTTTTAATCCAAAAAGGACGAATTTTCTACAAAAAAAAATGAATGTTCAACGAAACAGTTGAATTTTCGACCAAAAAAGATGACTTTTCTACCAAATGATGACAAATTCAGACACATTTTTTTCGAAGAGCGAGACGAATCTGAAGACCCAAATATTTATTTCCAAATTTCAATTGATGAAAGGTTTAAAGTTCTCTTGATTATTAGAAAAAGGCTGGAAACTTTCAGAGATTTAGAGTTTATAATGAAAGATGTTCTCGGTTTTTCCTCTACTGGCCTTAATTCTTTGTCTCATGTCAATATTTAAATAATTTTTTCTAAATATTGATTTTATAAGTTGTGAAAAAACGTTTCTCTAGCTCCGCTGAGATTCGAACCCAAGTCCACAGATTGCCGGTCTGAACTCTTGCCCACCAAGCTACCCACTAAGATTCATTTTCCACAACCTCCTACAAGCGCGTTACGTCGTAATTCCTATACTTGTAAGACACATGTTTTTCGAAGGTTTGAAATCAAAATTAATTTGATGGAATGAGTTTTGGCCAGATAAAATTCAAGAATGAAAGATGTTCTCGGTTTTTCCTCTACTGGCCTAAATTCTGCGTCTCCTGTCAATATTGAAACAATTTCATTTAAATACTGATTTCATAAGCTGTGAAAAATGTCTCGCAATTCGTGATTCCTTGTTGGAGGTTGTGAAAAATGAACCTCGTACTCTCCGTAGCTTAGTAGGCAAGAGCAGCAGACCGGCAATCTGCAGACCTGGGTTCGAATCCCAGTGTAGCAAGAGAGACATTTTTTCACAACTTATAAAATAAATATTTAAATAAAGGTATAATTTTTCTTAATATGGAGCCATTCAAGTTCCATAATACTTGAATAACCTGAATTTATTATCCACTTGTGAATGGTTAAATTTTAAGTAATTAACATAAAAAATCAGAATTTGTATACGATTTCGCGACTTTATTATAAATAATGATTTTTCAGTCCTTGTGAATATCTAAATGGGTAAACTAATTGTAACTTTTTTGTCGAAAATTTATATTTTCGGGTTAAAAATTCCACAGTTTTTCATAAAATTCGTATTTTTAGCTTGAAATTTCAACAGTTTGGTAGAAAATTCAACGATTTGGTTGAAAATTCGTCTATGAAGGTTGAAAGATAAATTTTTCGTTGAAAATTCATATTTTCGCTTCAGGATTCAACTATTTTGTTGAAAATTAACCTTTTTGTTGAAGATTCATAATTTCAAGTTCAAAATTCAACTGTTTTGTAGAAAATTCAACAATTTGGTTGAAATATTTTTTCTTCCTTGTCTGAAAAATCTTTTCGAAAATTCGCGTTTTGGTTTAAAAACTCAATTTTTTGGTATAAATTACACCTTTTTTGGTTAAAAATGCAACTTCTTAGTAGAAAATTATTCCGTTTTGGTTGAGGATTCAACTACTACGTTGAAAATTCAAATATTTGATTGAAAGCTCCTTATTTTGTTGAAAATTCATCTCTCTAGGTTGAATTCAACTGTTTTTCTATTTAAAATTTGAATAGTTTCTAGTTGAAAATTCAACTACTTGGTTAAAGGTGATACTCTTTCATAAAAATTCCTTTTATTGGTTGAAGATTCAACTATTGGGTTGAAAATCGACGTATTTTGTTGATAATTTGTCTTTTTTGGTAGAAAATTAATCTGTTTTAGTTGAGCATTTAACCATTTTGTTGAAAATTCATCTTCTTTGGTTGAACTCAACTGTTTTTTATCAAAAATTTAAATATTTTTCTGTTGAAATATCAACTATCACATTTTTTGTTGAGAATTCATCTTTTTTGGTTACAAATTTAACTACTTGGTTAAAAGTTGAACTATTTTGTTGAGAATTCATTTTTTTGGTTGAAGACTCATCGTTTAAAAATTCATCCTTTTGATTAACAATTTAAGTATTTTGTTGAAAACTTATATTTTCGAGTTGAATATCCAAGTCTCTTGTTGGAAATTCGTTTTTTTTGGGTTGAAAATTTATCTTTCTTTTAGTTGAAATTCAACTATTTGGTAGAAAATTTATGTATTTTGTTGAAAAATCGTATTTTTTGGTAGAAAATTAATCGATATGGTTAAAAAGGCAACTGTTTTTTGATAATTAATCTTTTTATTGAGTATTTAAGTATTTTGTCAAAAATCCGTCTTTTTTGGTTGAATTCAACTGTTTTTTATTTAATATTTAAACCTTTTTTGTTCAAAAATTCAACTATTTGGTTAGAAGTGGAACTATTATATTAAAAATTAATTTTTTTTGGTTGAAGACTCATCGTTCTAGTTGAAAATTCATCTTCTTGGTTGAAAATTTAACCACTTTTTTGAAAATACATATTTTCGGATTGAAAATTCAACTCCTTTGTTGGAAATTCGTTTTTTTTTGTGTGAAAAATTTATCTTTTTTTTTAGTTGAAATTCAAATATTTGGTTGAAAATTCGTACTTTTTTGTATAAAAAATTAATCGTTTTGGTTAAAAAGGCAACTGTTTGGTTGATAATCAATGTGTTTTAGTAGAGTATTCAACTATTTTATTGAAAATTCAATTTTTTTCAGTTGAAATATCAACTATTACATATTTCGTTGAAAATTCATATTTTGTGGTTGAGAATTCAACTACTTGGTTGAAAGTGAAACTATTTTGTTGGCTTAAAGATTCATCGTTTAAGTTGAAAAATCATCTTTTTGGTGGGAAATCTGACTATTTTGTTAAAAACTCGTTTTTTTGGTTTGAAAATTTATTTCTTTTAGTAGAAATTTCATCTTTTTTGATTGAAGTACCAACTTTTACCATTTTCACCATCGAATGACTAAATAAATAAATAATACTGGAAACATAATTAATCATTTCATGAATCTGTTCCTGAACTACATGAATTTGAATAATAATTGAAACAAATTTTCATTTTATCTTTTTACTTAAAATTTAGTGCATATTTAACATATTAATACTTTGAATGAAAGATGTTTTCCTGGAAATAGTGAAAATGATATGAAAAAGTTTGATTTAAAGCACTATAAATACAGTACTATAAAAGTTATTTTATAAATAAAAAATCATTATTATTTAATTTTATACTACATTTTTTTTTAATTTAGCAGGCACGAAAAAGTTCCCGGACTTGAAAAAAAATTCCCTGTCATTTCCAGATTTTTCCAGGTATATAAAAGTTCTCTGACAATTCCAGGTTTTCCAGATGAGTAGACAGTCTGCATCAGTAGAGAAAAAACCGAGAACATCTTTCATTATTGAATTTTATCTGGCCAAAACCCATTCCATTAAATTTATATTTAGAGTTTATGTTTATAAATTGAAGAGCTTAACGCTGTTAAGAAAGTGCGACCGTTTAAAAATAAGTTTTCAGTTTAGAAGTCATTAAACTTGTGCTCACCATTAGTATTGTGTAGACACACTTCACCTCGCTCATGTCGGGCGGAAGTGGCTGATCGCCCATGTACCTCATCAGGCACAGGAAGCATTCTACAGCAAGGGCACTCAACTCGTTGTCCAAACGCAGAAGACTCTGCTCAATAGGTACGGCCGAGTACTTCACCAGATCCACCTGTTCTTTCCAGGTCCACTCGGCACCATCCTGCTGACCTTTGTTCTTCTTATTTTTCTTCTTGCTCTTCAATGATTCAATTACTTTCAGGGATCCACTGATCGAACCATCAGCCGTCTTCAACATCTCGAATCTGAAAATACAAATTGTTCCAATAAATAAAAAAATATCGTAGGTTGATTTCGAATCAATCTATTCAGATTATTCCATTTTTCAAAATAGAAAAAGGTAATACGTGGTGTCTACTCAAATCCCCCAAAAAAATTCCCTGACAATTACAGGTTTTTTTCCAGGTATCTTTAGATTTTTCCAAGTATAATTTTTCTTAATACAAAGCCATTCAAGAATTTAGTATCATATTTTTTTAAGTACG
>JAUMHM010000049.1:9437883-9451460 GCA_032362435.1 Melikaiella ostensackeni
AACCATTTTTTATTTAAAATTGAAAATATTTTTCTGTTGAAAATTCAACTACTTTATTCAAAGATGAACTACTTTGTTAAAAATTTGTTTTTTTTTTTTGGTTAAAAATTTATCTTTTTGGGTTAAAAATCCTACTATTTTGGTAGAAATTCGTCTTTTTGGCTTGAAAATGAAACTGTGTAGTTGAAAATTAATCTGTTTTGGTTGAGGATTCAACTATTTTGTTGATAATTCATCTTTTTTGTTTAATTTAACCATTTTTTATTCAAAATAAAAAAAAAATTTCATGAAAATTCAACTAATTTGTTCAAAGTTGAACTACTTTGTTAAAAATTTGATTTTTTTTGGTTAAAGATTTATCTCTTTGGGTTAAAAATTCTACTATTTTGGTAGAAAATCCGCCTCTTTAGTTGAATTTAGCCATTTTTTAATTAAAATTAAAATCTTTTTTTGTTGAAAATTCAACTACATTTTCGGTTGATATTTGATCGTTTGTAGTTGTAAATTTAACTATTTGGCTGAAAATTCATGTATTTTGTTCAAAGTTCTTCTTTTTGATTGAAAATTCATCTTTTTGGTCGAAAATTTAACTATTTCGTTAAAAATGCACCTATTTTGTTGAAAATGCAATATTTTTACTTGAAATATCAGGAATTTTTAGCGTTTCAAGTTGAATTTAACATCGTACCCACATTAATTTTATTTTAAAGTATTTATTCCCCTATTTTCGTGAAATATTTCCTCGTTTCCCCTCTTTTTAGAGCATTTTGGCTAGCGAAACCTGTTCCTGATACATTTGAAAAAATGTTTTTTTCCTTCATCTTGTAAGTTGTGGGCAAGGGGGGGGGGGTCGGCAAACAAAAGGTGTGTAGTCCGAAATTTGAAACATTTTAGGCACTGTTTTAAACAAAATTAGCAAATATATCCTATAGGAAATTTTTTTAAATTGGTACTATCAAAAAGAATCTCTTCCACAGCGTCTTGTTTTCTAATGTCATGAATTTCTGTTTATGATTCTCGAAAAACAAATCGAAGCTTTGTAGAAAAGGGGAAAATTGGGTAAAAATTCTCGATTTTTTGCGTTTTAGGAGATTTTTAAAATTTCAGAGGAAAAAAAGGGATTAGGTAAAAGAGGGGACGGACTGTGATCCCTGCATTCTGAATTGAAAGTGAAAATCTAAATTTCTAAACTAATCAAACCTTTTTGGTAAATGAAAAAGCTTACATAAAACCTTTAAAACCAATGATCTACCTTTTCAGAAAGTATTTCCTGAACACTCTAACAATGTCTCCAAGAAATTACAGTAACGCCTTCGTTACACAAATGACTCTTCTAATAACTAGTTGATACACAATCTGTATCAACTATGTATTACACACAAACAAAGATTTTATTACAAACCTTTCTCTTTATATAAAATACTTTCGAAAAATGTCTTTCCTTTTAGAAACAAAAGCAAAAAAACTAGATTTTATACAAGGTAGAGTACCAATTTATTTTTAACTCTAAATATAAAAAATAGTTCTCTAATTGGCACACAAAAATTCCAAGTCCTAATTAAGATAATATGAATAAATGAAAATTTGAAATAGATTCTATAAATACCAAGTTGGCCAAATTACTTAGAAATCAAATCAAACCTCTAATATTATTATTCCAGGATCTGCTACTCTGTTGCGAGACAGCAGAATTTTTGGTGTTTCTAAGTTGACATCCCTGCTCAAGTCTGAGTTGCTCAATCGTAGGTTGAGTTGTACTTCGACTTTCCGACTCCTTAAAATTGCCAGGAAGAGCCCTTTGCTCTAATTTCGAAATATCGATCCTCGGAATATTTTCATACTCATAACTCTGAGCCAAATAATCCTTTTTCACCTCCTTCGATTTGGAAGCATCATTGCTTCTGAAAATCTTTCCGATCGGAGTCTCAGTCTTCGAATTTTTCTTGATATTTTTATTTACATCCAGCTTATTGAACTCCGGGGAAGCTTTCTCTTCCTGCTTGCTTTTTCGTTTCCACTCATCTTTCGCAAAAAATTTAATAAACCCATTACTGTGTATTCCCTGTTCATATAAAACTCTGTTTTTATACTTCTTCAATCTCGATCCTCTCTCGAGATTTGAAACTTTTTCCAAAAAGGCTCCGGAGTCATCAGTATGACCATACTCATCGCTGCTTGATTCAGATTCAGAAGATTTCACGAGAAGACTATCGGGAGAATTAGTTTTCCTTTCCTCGTCCGAAATACTCTTGGGATCAAATTTCGCAAAGTGGCTTCGTCTTTGCTGCCCCAATTTTTCTTCGTCGTAATATCTTTTGCATTCGCTTGGAGGTCGATAAAACTGATCTGGGGTTGATTTTCTGTGGCCAATTTTTTCCAAATGGTCGTCATTCCTTCGGATGTCATTAAGCTCTAGTCTTCGAAGAAATTCTGATCTTTTGACAATTCTTTGGACGTTTGTGGGTCTTGTTTCAACTTTTCGAAATTCATTTTCCGAAGACTCCGAGAAATCTGTAAACTGGCTGAGAATCTCGGGGCGATGCTTTTGTCTTCTTCTTAAAGTGGTTGGCAATTCTGCCCAATTATGGGCGAGCCTCCGGGAAAAATTCCCCTCATTGTCCGACACCTCGCGTACCATCATCATCTTGATTTCTTTTTTGAAGAAAAAATCACTTCACTTTAAACACTCCTGGACAGGCACCATATTCATCCACTCTAGAATTTTATTATTATGGTTAGATTTGAATTCTGTACTCAGGCATACATGCCAAGCTCGATTTTACACTTGATTAAAAATAAATCTTAAAAAAGAAAATATTGAGAATTCAAGGGAAAAGGAGAAATTAGAAATCGTACTTTCAGAACATCCACCGGAAGGGAACTGTGGATAGATATTAATTTGTCGTGAATGACTACGTACTCTCTCATGTGAGTAAAACATCAGGGAATCTACGTGATCTCAGAAGAAATGGCAAACAACTCACGAATTAAGTGACGTTGCACTTATAGAAGTCGATTTTGTCCCAGAATCACATCATTAAGAAAAAACGAAACCAGGATTGAAAAGCTCAACTGGCACCGTTAAGAAGTTTTCAACATCCTTCGAAAATCGCTGGATGGACATTTTTCACGAAACCTAATTCGCACGTCCAGTCATGATTATTCGATTATAAGCCTGGATACCTCTAACTTCACCGGAACTGAGCAATTTTTGCTGCACAGATTTCTCCTCGAATGTCTAATTATATGTCATGAGAAAAAAGGCAAGAGATTAATTAGACCCAAGTGGACAAATAATACCAGATAAGGTAAAATTATTTTTTGCTCTTCCCATGGGAATTCTATCAGGAACTTTCTCTTAAATTGATCCAATACTGAACGATGAATTAATTTTTCGAAATTTTATTCGAGAATGCTAAAAAACGAGTGGATAATAAGTTTCGCTAGGTGATAGCTGCTTTTACACGGATGTTGATATATCTTTCAAATAAGACGTAACATCTGCTAATGTGGAGTATCTGAAGTTGGTGGCCTTAAATTTTATGAAGACATGACTTCAAATAAAGATATTAACACGTCTCTAATTCGCGAGAAGAGATGATACGTTAGGGGACACCTGGATTTTGAAGTTGACACCTCACGGAAGGAAAATAATCTCTTCCTGATCTTTTCATCTCCTTCTCGATTTTTTTTCTCCCGCTTCTTTTTCCTGCTCAACGTCACGCCGTGAGAAATCGGAGGGGCCTCTCATGAGATCCGGTACCGTAAACAATATGCGCTTTTAATTATAATGATCTCGTGCTAACAAACTCTTTTGCGCCACCAAACGGAAAAGGTACAAGCTTCCTCGGAATAGAACACGTACGACCATAAATAACAGGAAATAGTTCAGAACAGTTCAGGAATTAAGAAAAATTCAAACTTTTTAAAATAAAAACAATTTTGAAAAACAATTGATTAATCAAGTAATCATTACCATGCAGAATAAACCAAATTTAACCAAATACTTTTAGTTTCTAAAAACAACTATATAAAGTTGGGGTTAATTATTTCGAATTCCAGTGCTTTAAAATTTCATTTCTTCCAAAAGTTATAAAAATTTTAACCTGAAATGTGGTATCTTTCCAAAATAACAAAATTTATGTACGTACTTCCGTTTACAAAATGAAAGAATAAATACATTCTAAATGAATAAAATAAATAAAATAAATAAATAAACAAATGAAATAAATAAAATAAATGAAAATAAATGAAGAATAAATAAATTTGTTTATAATTTATCTGCAAAATATTTCATTCAAGAAGAGATTTTTCACTTAAGAATTTTAGTATAATTAGGTATTAATTCGAAAGTAAGGACAGCTTAAAAGGTTGATAAGCTGATAAATACACCTCATTTAGAACAACGGCCCCCATCCGAGTATAACCGAGTTAAGCACTGCTTAACTTCGGTGATCGAATGAGAAGCCGTAACAATTCTATGTGTCCAAGCGGACACATAATTTCTAACGAATAAATTATAAAATCCAATTCGATGAAGTCGTGAACAAATGATCAACGGAAAATATGAACAGTCATTAATTAAAATCTGATGGCTTTTCAAAATTTTAATTGAAAAAACTGTATGAACAGGGCTGCCACAGCTAAATATACTCGAAAAAAGTGAAAAAAGTGACTAATTTCTCACCCAAAAAGTGACTAATGTGCATTAATAAAGTGACTTGATGTTCTTTTGAACTGAAAATAATTCAAAAGAATTCGATGAAATTTGTGAGAAGACCAGGTGAATTTTAACGAATTCAGGATAAAAAAATAAGAATTTAGAGTGAATTCAAACCAATTCAAGTTCAATTTAAAAGGGTTCAGGGTAAATTCAAATAAATTGACAAAAAATTAAAAAATCTATATTAATTTCAGTTGAATTAAATGACTTTAGAAAAATTCAAGTTAACAGAATTCAGGGCAAATTCAATAGAATTTAAGTGAATTGAAAAAAATCCAAAAAAAGAAAAGAAGAACAACGAATAAAACAAAATCTGAGTAAATTTAGAGAAATTTAAGGAAAATGAGAAGAATTCAATGACATCGATGAGAAATCAAGTTAATTGAAAACAATTTAAAAAATGTTAAAATTCATTGAATTCATTCAATTTTGAGAAAAAAATATTTTAAAAATCCATTGAATTGAGTGGATTTAGAAGAATTCCGGTGAATTCAAAAGAATTTAGGTTGAATTCCAAATAAATTCAAATGAACTGGAAAAAATTCCAAACATCCAAAATATTCCATTGATTTCAGTAAAATTGGAGTAAATTTAGAAGAATTCAAGAGACTGATGAATATCATAAGAATTTGAGTAAAATGAACAAAATTACTTCAACAGAATTGAAGTAAATTGTAAAAAATTCAAAAAATAAAAATCAATGAATGAAATTAAATTCGAGTAAACTTAGAGGATTCTAAGAAAAATGAGAAAAATTCGATGAAATTAATAAAAATTGAAGATGAATTTAAAAAAAATCAAAAATATTTTAAAAATTCATGGAATTTGTTAAATTTGGAGTTAATTTAGAGAAATTCAAGAGAATTAAAAAAAAAGTTGATGAAATGCCTGAAAATTCAAGGCGAGTTTAAAAGAATAAACAGTGAATTAAAAAAAAAATACTATAAAAAAATCCATTAAATTGAGTAGGATTGAGTTAAATTGACAAATTCAAAAAAGTTCAAAAGAACTCTAAATTTTAAAAAAAGCAAGATAAATTAATACAAATTCAGACTGAATTCCGAATGAATTCAAATGAATTGAAAACAATCCAAAATATTCCATTGATTCCAGTAAAATTGGAGTGAATTTATAAAAATACAAAGGAATTCAAGAGAATTCGATGAAAGTCATATGAATTCCAGTGAATTCATATGAATTCCAAACGAATTGAAAAAAAATCCAAACATCCAAAATATTCCAATGATTTCAGTAAAATTGGAATGAATTTAGAAGAATTCAAGGAAATTCAAGAGACTGATGGTTATCATAAGAATTTGAGTAAATTGAACAAAATTACTTCAACAGAATTGAAGTAAATTGCAAAAAATTCAAAAAATAAAAAACCAATAAATAAAATAAAATTCGAGTAAACTTAGAGGTTGTAAGGAAAAGGGGAAGAATTCGACGAAATTAATAGAAGTTGAAGATGAATTTTAAAAAAATTCAAAAAAATTTTTTAAATTGATTGACTTTGTTAAATTTAGAGAAATTCAAGAGAATTCAAAAAGAATTTAATGAAATGCCTAAGAATTCAAGGCGAGTTTAAAAGAATTAAGGATGGATTTTGAAAAAAAACTATGAAAAAATCCATTAAATTGAGTAGAATTGAGAGAAATTGACATATTCAAAAAAGTTCAAAAGAACTCCAATTTAAAAAAAAAATCAAAATAAATTAATAAAAATTCAGACTGAATTCCGAATGAATTCAAATGAATTGAAAATAGTCCAAATTATTCCATTGATTTCAGTACAATTAGAGTGAATTTAGAATAATACAAAAGAATTCATGAGAATTCGATAAAATTCATACGAATTCAAGATGAATTTAAAAGCATTCAGGGCGAGTTAAAAATAACACAAATGAATGGAGCAAAATTGTTAAAATTCAAAAACATTCCATTGAATTCAAGAAAATTCAAAAGAATTCCAGAAATTTCAGAAACAGGTATAGATTTGAATTCAATAGTGGTTAACCCTTGGATCCTCTGTTTAAATTTATTGAAAGAAAAATGACTAGTGATTTTTTCATTTAAAAAAGTGACTATAGTGACGCTATCTTTAAAAAGTGACTAAAAAGTGATTTGAGACAAAAAAGTGACTAAAAGTGACTTAGGTGACTGTGTGGCATTCAAGTGTATGAAATTTGTTATAAACAATAATCGTTATAAATAAAAAATGTTTCATCATTTATTGTCCTTCTAAATGATTCATTTTTCTCTAAAAATATGTAGGTATTTTTTATTGGAAATTAATGAATGCTTTTTGAAGATTTGAATGCCATATAATGCACGAATTTAAGTCCAATTTCAAAAGTTTAAAATTAACATTCTTTTTTCAATTTAAGAATTTATAATTCAATTTTTTTAATTCACCGAATTTTCTACCAAATTATGGAAACTCTAATATTCGAAAACTTAAACGATTCCTTTTGAATTTAGTTTTGGAGCGAGGTAAACATTTAAGTAAAAATTTTTTTACATTTTAGACGGAAAAATTCGAAAAATATTTAAAAATAGCACTTCAGAGTATCAACAAAAGAATAGAGAATATAGGAAGAGGATATGAGGCCTGCAAACACTTTTTCCTGTGAAACAAAAGGAAGAAAAATCAAAGAGAAATTTCCCATAGTAAAAAGAACAGACCAAAGTGGACTTCAAAGACTAGAACAGGAATGTTTTCACTTTTCAACCTTTTTTTTTTGAGTGATGGAATGTGTGAAGGCTCGTAAACAGGGGACTCTTATTGCGTGCCTGGTGCGATCAAAACGAGAGGGCTTATGTAAAACCTGTTCGTAGTTTGGCCTCTGGTTTGCCTCGTTTTTTATTATCAACCGTGAACAAAACAAGGAAAAAAGCCAAGTGTCTTGAAGACTGTTATTGATTTCGTCATAAAACGTCTGTGAGATCAAATCTTGTCACGATGACGATCGTGATACCAAACCCTCCATTATGTCACTTTTATATCGATCAATTAGAGAAAGAACTATTGGTTTGGAACGGAGATTCAAACTTGTAATTACCAAAGAAAATATTTGTAGAATCCAAAAATTCTAAAGAAGAATTTTCGAATTTACTTTTAAAATCTTTGCTATCATTGAATGCTTTGTAGTATGTTAAAAATTTCTGTTGTGATTTTACAGTAAATGTATTGGAAGTTTATTACCAAAACGTAATGTAATTTTACAATACATGTTTTGTACACCGAATTATGAGGAAAATGAAGAATTCCTGTACATCTAGTTTGCATTATACTTTAATTAAAAATGAAAAAAATCGTTGGTCTTAGCATTTGATCATACATAAATAAAGAATTGAGTATGACATATGGGTGAACAATACCCAGAAACGCATCCTTATGGCGAAAATTTCGTACCTAAGAAATTGTTTTGAGGTTAAGTATGTTATTTATTCAATTTCTTAATGACCTGTCCAATGAAGAAGATTCTTGTTAAAATCTTCATTATAAAATGTTGTAAAATCACAAACATTTTTAACAGTGAATTGATTGACCTCAATGGCAAGACTAATAATTAGGCATTCCTATGAGAAAAAACGACCCCTAAGTTCCTTGAGATTATAGAAAAGGAATGTCATAATTTAATCCTTTCTAAACCATTCCATATTAAACATATAGTTCCATACTCGTAGGGTCCGATTCCAGAATGACAGTATCTCTTACACCACTATGAAAGTCGAGTCGATCGCATAATCGTGAAAGACCCGAGGCTAGGATAGGGGTACGCAATTTCTTACACAACTGAAAGGAGAAAATCTCATAGGACAGGGGTATGCAATTTCTAAGACAATTCAAAGGAGCAAATCTCATAGGGAAGGGATACGCAATTTCTTAGAAGGGTGTAGTTCCGAAAGCGTCGGACCTCCGATTTTTTTGAAAAACTACGTATACGTATGTATTTTGACGCACTGATTACAAATATGATAGTGAAAATTGGCGCAAAATTGATTTTCATGGGAAAAACAATAAAAAAACGTATAAAATCATGTTTTTTTTCATTTCCATAAATAATGCAAATTTGGAAAAATATTTCAGACAAAAGTTGCAGATCTTATAAAAATGCACATTTTATGTTATATTAATTTTTAGCCTATTAGTAACAGTTTTCGGGATATTTGAAGTTGAAGACGGAAAATCACAAACATTTCATATTTCTCGAAGTATTACTGTTACCTATCACAGGGGTGCCTTCCTGCACCCCATTAGACGTTGGAAAGGGGAACCTATGTGATCTAAATTATTTCTGTGATCAATCTACGGAGTGCCTTTACACCCCCCCCCCCCCCGAAACGTTGGAAAGGGGAACCTATTCGACCCCTGTGACTGGTCACACAAATAGGGTATGTGTAATAGGTTCCCCTTTCCAACGTCACAGGAAGGGGGGGGGGCGTGAAGGCACTCCTGTGCCTGGTCACAGAAATAGTGTAGATCACATAGATTCCCCTTTCCAACGTTTAATGGGGTTCTGAAGGGCACTCCTGTGATAGGCAACAGTAATACTTTAAGAAATATGAAATGTTTCAATAAAAATTTATAACTTAGAAAATCATCAATTTATAAATTTGGAAATTCATCATTTTCATCTTCAACTTCGAATAGCCCGAAAACCGTTACTCATAGACTAAAAATTAATATAACATAAAATGTGCATTTTGATGAGATCTACAACTTTTGTCTGAAATATTTTTCGAAATTTTCATCGTTTATAGAAATAAATGGAACAAGCCATGATTTTATACGTTTTTTATGGTTTTTCGCGTAATAATCAAATTTTCCCGAAATTTGTCTGATTACACAATTACATTTCACAATTGTAAGGAGCAAATCTAATAGGATAGGGGCACTCAATTTTTTACACAATCGAAAGGAGCAAATCTCATTTCCTTAATGTCTTCGGTAGAGAAAAAATCTTATTCACTCTGAGGAAATACCGGAAGCATCTGATACTGCAGTTCATTCATCAACAGGGCTGCTACAGACTAAGTTACTTGATAAAAGTGGAAATATTACCTATTTAAATCGAAAAACTGACTAAAAGTGACTATTTTATAACTCAAAAAGTGACTCATGTTCTTTTTAATTCAAAAGAATTCAAAGGACTTCAATGAAATTTATAAGAGTTCTAGGTGGATTTTAAATAATTCAGGATGAATTCTCAAGAATTCAGAGTGAATTCAAAAAAATTCAACAAAATTCAGAGTAAATTCAAAATAATTCAAATGAATTGAAGAAAAAATCCAAAATATTCCATTCATTTCAGTGAAATTGGAATAAATTCAGAAAAATTCAGAAGGAATTCAATGAGTAAAAAAAAATCATTAAAAAATCCATTCATTTGAGTAGAATTGAGTCAGTTCAGAAGAATTGAAGTAAATTCAAAAGAATTTAAGAGAATTGAAAGGAATTTAAAAAAATGCAGAAACAGATAGATCTGAATTTAATAGTGGTTTTAACCCTTGGGTTCTCTTTTAACTGACTGAATGAAAAGTGATGAAAGTGATCATTTTATTCAAAAAGGTGATTCAAAAGTGATCTTTGGAATTCAAAATAAGTCAAAGGAATTCGATGAAATTTATAATAATACCAGGTGAATTTTAACGAATTCAGGATAAATTTATAAGAAATCAGAGTGAAATCAAAACTATTCAAGTTAATTTCAACAAAATTCAGGTTAAATTCAAAAAAATTCAAATGAACTGAAAATTTTTTTTATTGATTTCAGTAAAACTGGAGTGAATTTAAAAGAATTCGAGGAAATTCAAGAGACTTTGATGAAGATCATAAGAATTCAAAATAAGTTGCAAACATTTCATTGTGAATTAAATAAAACTAAAAAAGCACCAAAAAATCCATTGCATTGAGTAGAATTGATTGAATTTACAAGAATTTAGGGCGAGTTTGGAAAAATTCAAGAGAATTCCAAAGAATTTAAAAGAATTCGATGAAATTTATAAGAATTTTAGGTGACTTTTTTCAAATTCAGGATAAATTCATAAGAATTGAGACTGAATTTAAAACAATTAAAGTTAAATTCAACAAAATTTATGGTAAATTCAAAATAATTCAAATGAATTGAAAAAAAACACAAAATATTCCAATGATTCCGATGAATTTAAATCGAATTTAAAAGAATTCCAGGGAATTCAAGAGACTTTGATGAAACTAGAGTAAATTTAGAATAATTAAAGCGCATCCAAAAGCATTCAGGGTGAATTCGAAAAGAGTCAACAGCATTCCGAAGAATTCAAAAGAATCGAAAAGAATTCGATCAGGATAAATTAATACAAATTTCGAATGAATTCAAATGAATTGAAAACAATCCAAATTATTCCATTGATTTCAGTAAAATTGAAGTAAATTTAGAATAATACAAAGGAATTCGAGAGAACTCGATGAAATTCATACGATTTCCAGTGAATTAAAAAAAAATTAGGTTGGATTCCAAATGAATTCAAATGAATTGAAAAAAGTTCCAAACATCCAAAATGACCCACTGATTTCAGCAAAGTTGGAGTGATTTTAGAAGAATTCAAAGGAATTCAGATGATTTTGGTGAAGTTCATTAGAATTCAAGCTGAGTTTGAAAGAATTCAGGATGAATTGAATAAAAATAAAAAATACGTTTTAAAAAATCCATTGAATTGAGTAGAATTGAGTGAATTTAGGATGAATTCGGACAAATTTAAGAGAAATACAAAGAATTTAAAAAAATTCAGGAAAGATTCGAAATGAATTGAAAACAATTTAAAAAATATATAAATTTTCCATTAATTTCAGTAAAATTGGAAAGAATTTAGAAAAATTGAAGTGAAGTTAGAAGAATTGAATTGAATTTAAGAGAACTAAAGAAAATCCAAGATTGCAGGGTGAATTCGAAGAAATTCAAGAGAATTCCAAAAAAATCAGAGTATATTTGAAAAAGTTAAAGAGAATTCCAAATAATTTAAAAGACTTTAGAATAAATTCCAAATGCATTGAAAAAAATGCAAAAAATCCAAAATACTCCAATGAACGCATTAATATTGGAGTGAATTTAGAAGAATTAATGTGCATTTAGAAGAATGAAAGTGAATTCAAAAAAATTCAGGGTGAATTCGGAAAAATTCAAGAAAATTCCAAATAATTCAGGGTAGATTCGAAAAAATTCAAGAGAATTCCAAATAATTTAAAAGAGTTTAGAATAAATTCCAAATGAATTGAAAAAAAAATCCATAATATTCCAATAAACTTAGTAAAATTGAAGTGAAATTAGAAGAATTAAAGTGACTTTAGAATTTAATTAGTCAGAATTTAATTTTTTTATTAAAGAATTTGATTAATTTAGAATTTTTTAAATTTAGGAGCATTAAAGCGAATTCAAAGGAATTCAGGGTAAATTCGAAAAAATTCACGAGAATTCCAAATAATTTAAAAGAATTCAGGATAAATTCCAAATGAATTGAAAAAATCCAAAATATTCCATGGATTTCAGCAAAATTGGAGTAAATTTAAAAGAATTTAATGAAATTATTAAGAATTCAATGCGAATTAAAAAGAATTCAGGGTGAATTGAACAGAATTTGATGAAATTCAAAAGAGTTAAAAAAAATCAGAAATAGGTGTAGACCTGAATTCAATAGTGATTAACTTTTGGGTTCTCTGTTTTAGTTCATTGAAAGAAAAGTGATTAAAGCAATCTTTTCATTTTAAAAAGTGACTACAAGTGACTTGAGTCACTGTGTGCCAGCCCTGTTCGTCAATCATCCTAATGTGTTTTCATTCTCCCAAATTATAGTGCAACTCCAGAGAAATGACAAAATATCCACAAATTATCAAGAAAATGGTGAATTAATCTACACAAATGTTTGTAAAAAATATTACAAATGTAAGTATGGTGGATCAAGTGTTGAAAACAATTGACAGGTACAGCCACAACGATACTCAGTATTAAAATGTTCTGGGTGGTTCTTTCACATATCTATAACATCAATAGTTTGCAAACTGGAGCATACAGAAATTATTCATCCTAGTTGTCAATATTGTGCATAAAGATTGCAAAAGATACTTTCGGATTTAGTTTTATTTCTAGAGAATGTTTGTGATATTCTTTAGAACTGATATTTAAGAAAAGATTAAATAAATAAGATGAAAATCGAGCTTGGCATGTCTGTTTATTGACATGAAATTAGAATATTGAAATTCACTGAAATCACCATACGTTTTAGAACTTAGAGCACTATAGTAATCCTTTTTTGATTAGACACGATAGAACGCACTGTGCGTTCGTCTATACGGTACCACGACAGTCGACGAACTGGTGGTCGCTTCCGATAGGTACCAACATGGTACCAACAAGAAGGTAACTTGGGGAGTTCGGTGGAAGGTAGTAGAGCCTTCGAAAGATATCTGGGTCGCACCCCACCACTGATCATCTCAAGATATGCTGTATGCAGGAAAAACCGAAGAAGAGGCATTCCTCTTCATCTTCAACATCAATGTCTGTATTTACATCTGCATCTGTAATTTGGATCTAACAAATAGCCTAACGGAGAGGAAGGATCTAATGTTATCTCATCTCTGTACAAGTACTCTAGAACTGATTTACAATCTGGGTGTGGATGGACCACCAGGGATGACTTGACTCTTTTCTTTTCTAGATTATTTTCCACCTCCTTCCTTACAATTGCTAGGGAAAGCTAAAACTACCTGATTCCATTTTCAGAAGTCACTTCCTAACCCAAAACCACAGGTGCTATCTTCGATTTTGCCAACTTTAGAGGACAGGATTTTCAAAATTGGGTAGTTTGTACATGAAGAC
>JAUMHM010000049.1:9452473-9463684 GCA_032362435.1 Melikaiella ostensackeni
GAGGACAGGCTTTTCAAAATTGGGTAGTTTGTACATGAAGACGCTTATTGACAATGAATAGCAAAGTTTATTTACCTGAATCCGGTAAGGATAATTAGAATACTGATACAAGATTTAACTTTGGGGATGCCAAAATTCCATTGTAATAAATTATTGAATTTTAAGGTAGAACTATGTGGCAAAAAATTATGGCAAATTGTATGGAGATAGCACCTCGAGGCTCTATAAAATGGGTGAGAAGTTAGCCTCCTCTTCAATTTTATGAATATGCAAAAGTCCAAAACTCCTGGAGGATACGAGAGTTAAGTAAGATTCCCACGTTCCCTGGTATGAGACCCTGCGACCCTGCGGAAATCCTTTTTGTTTGTTTCTAGTTCATCCTTGTTGTTTGTTCCTTATTAATCCTTGTTGTTCATTCTTTTTTCATCCTTGTCATTTGTTCCTTGTTCATCTTTGTAGTTTGTTCTTTGCTTAACCTTGTTGTTTTTTCCTCGTTCATCCTTGCTGTTTGATCCCTGCTCGTCCTTGTTGTTTATTAATTCTTCATCCTTGCCATTTGTTCCTTGTTCACCCTTGTTGTTTATTCCTTGTTTATCCTTGTTGTTTATTCCTTCTTCATCCTTGTTTTTTCTTCTTTGTTCATCCTTTTTGTCTGTTATTTGTTCATCCTTGTTGCTTGTTGTTTGTTTATCCTTGTTGTTTATTCCTTCTTCATACTTGTTAATTTGTTCCTTGTTTATCCTTGTTGTTTGTTCCTTGTTCATCCTTGTTGTCTGTTCCTTGCTCACCCTTGTCGTTTGTTCCTTGTTGATCCTCGTTGTTTGCTCCTTGTTATTCTTCTTGTTCATTCCTTGTCCATTCTTGTCGTTTATTTCTTGTTCATCATTGTTGTTTATTCCTTCTCCATCCTTGTTATTTCTTTCTTGTTCGTACTTTTTGTTTGTTCTTTGTTCATCCTTGTTGTTTATTCCCTCTCCATCCTTGTTATTTCTTCCTTGATCATCCTTGTTGTTTGTTCTTTGTTTATCCTTGTTGTTTATTCCTTGTTCATCCTTGTTCTTTATTCCTTGTCCATCCTTGCTGTATGTTCCTTCTTGATTCTTGTCTTTCAATTTCTTGGGAGAATCCTTTCTTGTTTTTGTGACATCCGAGTAGCTCTTCTTGAGTTTATTTGGCACATATTTGAGTATTGGAATAAGAAAGATGACTTTTTAATGTGACTTTTTTAGTAGAATTTTCATTCAAAAATTAGGTTCTATCAATTTAGTTCATATTTAAGCAAAAAACGGGAAAAGGGGTAAGTTTCTTGAAAACAGGGGGAACAAAGAAAAATTCTCTAAAACGGGGGAAAAGGGGGAATAGGGGAAACAGCGTGAAGTCTGAAATATGAAAGTGATTTTTTAATTAATAAAGTTATTAGTGAACTGCACCGCAAAATTCGGCAATTCGCAAAATTCGCAAACTTTGTTAAGATTTATTAATTAATTTTGTTCGTAACCTTACTTCCCCGGCCCCCCCCCCCCCCCACCATGTTACCAGTCGTAGTTTTTAGCGCTATTTGACAGCTTTTCATCAGGTCCCATGAATATGCAAGAGTCCAAAACTCCTAGAGGATACGAGAGTTAAGGAAGATTCCCACGTTCCCTCGTATGAGACCCTGCGACCTCTCTATATTTCTATTCCCCGCTCTTTCTTCCTGAATCCCCAGAGGAGGATTTAGAAATCACACGAACCTCAAGCCTCGATGGAACGATTGTCCGGTGAGATTCGAGTGTCAAGAGTTCAGAGTGTGAAGTGGCAAATTGCTTGCCAATTGAAAACGATAGTCTCTACTATCTTTCCTTTTCGCAAACCTCGAATCCAATTCAAGAAAGAAAAATTGTTCCGCTTGAACTGTCATTTCCGGCATTTCTGGGTCTGGTCAGACCTCCCTCATCCGGTACTGATTTCTATTTCTTTGTCGTATCTTTGACGAGACTCGCATTGTTCAAGTGAATCTCTTTCACCCACTTGGAATATTTGCCTCTCCCTTTTCTTCACCTCAGGCTCTTTTGTCGTATCACTCTCTTCTCTTCAGATGAAACACATGAGTCAAAGATGGAAAAAGTTTACTGGAGACTAGAAACGAATCATGAGACTTCTCACAGAATTTTACTGGAGAATAAATACTGATGAGTCGCAACTGCTCCGAGACAAAATTACTATGATCTTCTTTGCATAATAAATGTTGTTATTATTATGTGGAGCAAGAGGGCACGGCAATTTCAGAAAGCACGCTTCCATTATTTTCTGAGGAAAATTGTGCTGACGACCTTTATTACACGTGTTGCATTTTGCACTCGATTTTTCACTTTCCTGAAATCCCTTCTTGAGGGTGTCTACCCTATAGATGATTTTGAATTCCCGGTATTCTTCCAGACACTTTTTAATTTTTCCCGGTCAATTTAAAAGAGTTCATAAGATTTGAGAATGATTTCAAACAAGTTTTAAAGATTTCAAGAGATTTCTAAACATTTAAAAAGACTTAAAAGATTTCTACTTTGAAACAGGGAATTTTGAAAAAGAATTATAATTCTGAATTTGAACATGATTTTTTTTAAATTCCCTCCTTCTAAATCAGAATTAAAATTGTTTTCCAAAATTCCCGTTTTATGTCAAAAATTCTCTGTTCCATGTCAAATAATAATTCTTCACGAAAATTCCCTGTCCTAGTCTAAATTATAATTCTTTACGATCATCCCCTCTTCCAAAGTGAAAATTACAATTCTTTACGGAAATTCCCTGTTCCAAGATACAATCTGGCGGATTCTGACTTGGAAATGAGATTGCTTTTGTAAATTCCCTTTTTATAAATCAGAATTAAAATTATTTTCCAAAATTTCCCATTTCATGTCAAAAATGACCTGTTCCAAGATGAAATTATAATTCTTTACGAAATTCTTTATTCGAAAATGAAAATGATAATTCGTAAGGGTCAATACAATTTTCCAACCGATTATTATGAAAATTATAATTCTTTACGGGAATTTTTTATTATAATTCATTTATTTATTCACCATCCAAACACAGAATTAAAGTTCTTTCAGAAAAATTCCCTATACCAAGTCCCAATTAAATTCATTTCCAAAATTCCCTGTTCCAAGTCGAAATTATATTTATTTACAACACTTTCTGTTACAATTCTGAAATATAGCAACTTCCTTCTTTCTAAAATTCGGAAGAGGGAAGTTTCAAATTCTGGCAAATTTTTATTTGAAAAAAAAAGAATTTTAAATTTAAACCAATCCTCATTTGGAACAAGGAATTTTGAGAATCTGGCACATTCTGAATTGAAACTGGGATCGTTTTTGTAAATTTCCTTTTTATAAATCAGAATTAAAATTATTTTCCAAAATTTCCCATTTCATGTCAAAAATGACCTGTTCCAAAATAAAATTATAATTCTTCACGAAATTCTCTGTCGGAAAGTGAAAATTATAATTTTTTTACAGTGATTTTTTGTTACGATTCATTTATTTATTCCTCGCCCAAAATCAGAATTATCATTCTTTTAGGGAAATTCCCTATAGCAAGTCATAATTAAATTCATTTCCAAAATTCCCTATTCCAAGTCAGAATTACATTTATTTCTAAAAATTGCCTGTTCCAAGGCGAAATGATATTTATTTACAACATTTTCTATTACAATTCTGAAATATAGTAAATTCCTTTTTTCTAAAATTTGGAAGATGGAAGTTTCAAATTCTGACAAATTTTTATTTGAAAAAACAAACAGTTTTTTAATGCAAGCCAATTCTGATTTTAAACAAGGAATTGTCAAAATCTGGCGAAATCTGAATTGAAAATGGGCTCTTTTTTGTAAATTTCCTTTTTACAAATTAGAATTAAAATTATTTTCCAAAACTTCCCATTTCATGTCAAAAATGACCTGTTCCAAGATGAAATTATAATTCTTTACGAAATTCTCTGTTCGAAAATGAAAATTATAATTCTTTACAGGAATTTTTTATTATAATTCATTTATTTATTCCCCATCCAAACACAGAATTAAAGTTCTTTCAGAAAAATTCCCTATACCACGTCCTAATTAAATTTATTTCCGAAATTCCCTGCTCCAAGTCGAAATTTTATTTATTTACAACATTTTCTATTACAATTCTGAAATATAGTAACTTCCTTTTTTCTAAAATTTGGAAGATGGAAGTTTCAAATTCTGACAAATTTTTATTTGAAAAAAAAAAAAATTTTTAAATTCAAGCCAATTCTGATTTGGAACAAGAAATTTTCAAAATCTGGCGAATTCTGACTTGGAAATGGGAAAGTTTTTGTAAAATCCCTTCTTATGAATCAGAATTAAAAAAATTATAATTCTTTTAGAAGAATTCCCTATACCAAGTCAGAATTGAATTCATTTCCAAAATTCCTTGTTCCAAGTTAAAATTACATTTATTTTCAAAAATTCTCTGTTCTAAGTAAGAATTATATTTATTTACAACATTTTCTATAACAATTCATGAATATAGTAAGTCCCTTTTTTCTGAAATTTGTAAGAGGGATTTTTTAAAAATTCGTTTCTTCTAAATCAGAGTTAAAATTCTTTTTAAAAATTCCCGTTCCACGTCAAAACTTCCCTGTTTCAAGTCAAATTATGATTCTTCACGGAAATTTCCAGTTCTATCTCAGAAATATAATTCTTTTAGAAAATTCCCTCTCCAAAAGTCGAAATTCTGATTCTTTGCGAAAATTGCCTGTCGCAAAATCAAAATTAAAATTCTCTACAAATTTCTCTGTTTCAAAGTCAAAATTATAATTCTCTACGGGAATCCCCTGTCCTAAACTCAAAATTACAATTCTTCACTAAAATTCCCTGTCCTAAACTAAAAATGTTATTTCTTTACGGAAATTCTATGTTGCAACTTAGAATTAAAAATCTTTTAGAAAATTCCCTGTCCCGACTCAGAATTATAATTCTTTTAGAAAATTCAATATTCCAACTCAGAATGACAGTAATAAAATATATGGAACCATTTTTAATTTCCATATTAATCCATTCGAGAGAAAAATCCCGGTCACTGAATCAAATTCCCGGTTTTTTCCTGGTAATCAAAATTCCCGGCCATTCCCTGGTTTTCCCGATTTCTCGGTCAGATAGACATCCTACTCTTGCTTTTTCGATTCTCATATTTGATTTTTGTCAATTTCATCTCCAAATAAAATTTGGATCTTGACTCCAAAAAGTTATGAGCACTGAACTACAGGAAATATTCACAGCTGCACTACTTTCCCAAATATTAACAAAACCTTTTGAATATTTATTGAGGAATTTTAAATTCAGAGTAACTTTTAGTCTCTCGTTGACTTACTGATGAGAAATGATCGATACAAAAAAAATGAGTTTCTTCTCCCTAAAGGAAGAGTCGCAAATTACTTTTACCAATATTAAGTTCAACGAAGGCATCTTCTCTGTCAGTTTAATAAATTCTGTCGGTCGACTTTCGCCTTAATTATCTCCCAGGAAAAAAGTGAAACAAATTTGACCCAAAAAGAGTTCGAAATATTGCGGGTTTCTCATATATTTTAGAGCATCTTAAATTAAACAATGATTCTCAATTTATTACGTTAATATGTGAGCATGAAAGAGAAGATTTTGAGAATTTATGAAATTAGATGCAATTACAAAAGTAGTTGTACCATTTCGACTAAAAGGAAGGAAAATTATTTATTGTGACTGTAACGATAAGTTTAATTTGATCCCTCATTAGAGTGGTAAGCATATAATTGCATAATATTAGTTCCGTTTGCACGTGCAAGTAGCAGAGGCTACCGCAAATTATAAATTGAAATTTAGGTAAAGACTTTATTATGTCAGAAAACATATTGCTGGAAAATAATGAGAAGTTTTAATGCATGAATAAGAATTTATTATAATTTATATAATAAGTTTATGGTGCCAGTTTCTTTATAAGCATTGTAATTTTTAAATTGTGGTATATTATGTATTCTCTTATGATTTTATACGAATAGTTTCTAATTAGCGAAAGAATTTCAGTAATTAAGATTTTGCAAGTAGGTGAAAGAAATTCTGTATTAAAATTCAAAACTTGGGTTCATTCTTTTTACTTTTTTTAAAAATTAGATACTTTTTTATTATTTGATAGACTTGAATAAAAACATTAGGTAATGAAATTTGATCTGTTATTTTAATCACGTAGAGTGAATGACAAAAACATACAGTGGCTCTTCCAGAATTTAAATATTTTTGTCTAGCTTCCGAATACGTTTTCAATACTACCATTATAAAATTTTTTGATTTTTTTTTTTTTTTTTACAAAACTGTAGTCATTTAAAATATAGAAATTAATTTTATGGAACAAAATTTAATACTAATAATATCCAATTGTGCTCTCCATCTTCCAACTTTTTACAGATATATTTATCTCTGTTTTCAAAAAGTATTGGGATGACATTTTTGGATAATTTTAGTATATCTTAAAAATTGGAGTCAATAAAATTACGATTATTTCTATAAAATTTTTTCTCACGTCAAGAATACTTTGAAAGGCACAGAGAAAACTACTAATTAAATTTTAGTCACGTGAAATGAGTAATATAAAACCTCAGTGGAACTTCTAGAATTAAAATTTTTTTATTCAACTTCTAAGAATCTATTTCAGATTAAAGTCTACTTTTCTCGAAATTCAGCAAAAAGTAGTAAAGAATTTAAAAATAACTTTACTTTTTAAACTCCTAAATCGAATAGTATGATAAGCCATTATTTTTTACTCTATTTTTGTACCTTTTTCACTTTTTTATCAGCTCCCCAGAATGATAATCATTGTAAAGTTTTTAATATGAAAACGAATACTTTAAAGATTATGAAATTATTGCATTTTGTGTAAAAGCGGTTAAATCTCTGAATAAACAAATTTCTTGACAAGTTAAACCACTCGTCAAAAAGTTAAAAACTTTTTTTTCCAAATTTTGACGAGAGGGAAATATTTTTTCTTCTATAAATTTTTTATTTTTGTTATTCTAGACATTTTAACTACCTTTATTCCGTCGATTGAAAATGTTTTTCTTGTCATTTCTTAAAGCAATCAGAATTGAATGATATTTAATTATTAAACTCGTTTCAACAAACTTTTATTAAAAAATTTGATTTATTTGAGTTAAATTTGAAAATCATTTATACACTGGCATTTAATTAAAAATAATGATACCTAAAGTCATAAAAAACCCTATTTATCTCATAAAAAAACTGACATGCTGAAGTCTGAGAGAATCACTCAACCGGAAAAATGAGCCGTATGATTAAAATCGCATCATTTCTTCACAACTTGAAAAAATCTGTAAAAAATGTAGACTCAGAGTAATAACTACCAGGTCAGTAATTTTTTCCACGAAAGAGAAACCCTTCTTTCCTAAAATATTGCTTTAGAAAATATTTGGATCTTTTGGCACCTGAGGTTTCGTGTGCTTAATTTTTAATCTTGACAAACAGAATGAATACTAAAATAATTAGTTTTAATGTATAATTAAGGATTTATAATAAATTATATAATAAAATTATGGTGCTAGTTTGCTTATAAGCATTGTAATTTTTAAATTATGGTAAATTATGGATTTTTCAATGACTATACGAACATTTCCAAATCAGTGAAAGAATTTCAGTAACTAAGGTTTTTCGAATAGGTAAGAGTAATTCTGTACTAAAATTAACTTAAATTCATTTTTTCTTTACTTTTTGAAAACTTAGGTACTCTTGTATTATTTGATGGATTTGAATAAAACCATTAGATAATGAAATTTAATCTGTTATTTTAATCACGTAGTGTGAATGACGAAGACATACAGTAGCACTTCAAGAATTCAAATATTTTTGTCTAGCTTCCGAATACTTTTTCAATTGCTGTCTTTAAAATATATTTCAGTTTATTACATAATTGTAGCAATTTGAAATATTGAAATTAATTTTATAGTAAAAAATTTAATATTGTTAATATCCAATTATTCTCTCTATCTCCCAACTTTTTAAGGATATATTCATCCTTGTTTTTCAGAAGTACCTAGTAGGTATGATATTTTTGAATAATTATGTATACCTCTTAAAAATTAGAGTCAATAAAGTTACGATTGATTCTATATTAGAGAAAATTTTGTTATGTTAAGAATTCTTTGAAGGGCACAAAGAAAACTAATATCTAATTGAATTTTAGTTAAAAAGCTGAAATCATTGTAACATTTTGAATATGAAACGAATACTTTAAAGATCATGATATTATTGCATTTAGTGTAAAAATGGTTAAATCTTGGAGTAGACAAATTTTTCGACACGTTCAATCACTCATCAAAAAATATTTAAAAATTGTGTTCAAATCTCGATGAGAGGATAATACTTTTCTTTTATAACTTATTTGTTTTTTTTATTCTAGGCATTTTAACTATCTTTATTTCGTCTACTGAAAATGTCTTCCTCCTCTCTTTTAAAGTAATCAGAATTTGATATTTAATTATTTTTCTCGTTTTGAAAAACAAACCCTTGTGTAAAAATTTGATTGATTCTAGTTACGTTTGGAAATCGTTTACACATTGACATTTAATCAAGAATAATGATACCTAAATTAATAAAAAAACCCTACTTATCTAATAAAAAGCTGACAAGCTGAAGTCGAAGAGAATCACTTAACCGGACAAATAAGCCGTATCATTAAATTCGCATAATTTCTTAACAATTTTAAAAAGCTGTAAAAGATTGAGACTCAGAGAAATAACCTACTATATCAATAATTTTCTACGAAAGAGAAACCCTTCTTTTCTAAAATATTCCTTTCAAAAATATTAGGATCTTTCGGCGCCTGAAATTTTCGTGTGCTTAACTTAAAATCGTGACAAGTTGAATTGAAATTTTTTTTCAAATTTAAAAAAACTTTGAAAAATGTAGACTAGTAATAAAAACTAGGTCAATCATTTTTTAAACGAAAGATAAATCCTTCTTTTCTAAAATATTACTTTCCAAAATATTAGGGTCTTTCGGCACCTGAATTTTCGTGTGCTTAACTTCAAATCTTGACAAACAGAATTTGAAATTTTTTAAAAATGTTTAAAAAAGCTGTAAAAAAATGTAGACTGCTGTAAAAAATTTAGACTCAGAGCAATAACTACTAGGTCAATAATTTTCTATGGAACAGAAATCCTTCTTTCCTAAAATCTTACTTTCAAAAATATTAGGATCTTTCAGCACCTGCATTTTCGTATCCTTAACTTCAAATCTTGAAAAATAGAATTATTTTTTTTTAATTTAACAAAAACTGTAAAAAATGTAGACTGAGAGTAATAATTACTAGGTTAATAGTTTTTTCTACCAAAGAGAAACCCTTTTTCTCTCAAATATCACTCTCAAAAATATTAGGATCTTTCGGCACCAGAATTTCTGTGTGTTCAACTTCAAATCTTGACAAATAGAATTAAATTTTTTTTTCAAATTAAAAAAAAAATTTGAAAAATGTAGACTCAGAGTAATAACTATTAGGTCAATAATTTTTTCTACGAAAGAGAAACCCTTCTTTTCTAAAATATTATTTTAAAAAATATGATGATCTTTTAGCACCTAAATTTTCTTGTCCTTAACTTCAAATCTTGACAAATAGAATTTAAAAATAAAAAAAAAAGTTAAAACAGCTGTGAAAAATGTAGACTTAGAGTAATAACTACTAGGTCAATAATTTTTTCTACGAAAGAGAAACCCTTCTTTTCTAAAATATTACTTCTAAAAAGATTAGGGTCTTTCGGTAGCAGAATTGTAGTATTCTTAATTTCAAATCTTGACAAATAGAATTAAATTTTTTACAAATTTTTAAAAATCTGTAAAAAATGACTGCTGTAAAAAATTTGGTCTCAGAGTAATCACTACTACGTCAATAATTTTCTATGTAAGAGAAATCCTTCTTTTCTAAAATACTACTTTCATAAATATTACGATCTTTCGGCACCAGAATTTTCGTGTGCTTAACTTCAAATCTTGACAAATAGAATTTAAATTTTTTTTGAAAATGTAACAAAAACTGTAAAAAATGTAGACTCAGAGTAATAACTACAAGGTCAATAATTTTTTCTACGAAAGAGAAACCCTTCTTTTCTGAAATGTTACTTTCAAAAATATTAGGGTCTTTCGGCACCTGATTTTCGTGTGCCTAACTTCAAATCTTGTCAAATAGAATGCACTCTACTTAAAGTTTTTTCTGAGTATTTATAAGAATAGAAATGAAGGTCTGGAAAAAGATCTTCTTTTCATTATCTTGATGTAACTGTTGAAATTCCAGAGTGAGGTAAGAGATCCTTTGAGGAGTACCGAAAAATTGATTTTCACCGCAGGATTCGGTTGGGAATGAGGGTTTTTGAGGGAGGTGTATTGCGTTAACGGCTCCCTTTTGGGCTCGACATATAATCGCTCGTTTCCGGCGCCGGCAGGTGCAGCACAAACTACAGGTATAGTCGTATCCCCAAGGCTTATTCTCTCGCACGAATATTAAAAAACACTCCAGGCTTCATACTACGACGTAATACGACAATACTGGGCTTCACTCAGTACTCAAATTAATTTCCGGTGACTAAATTTGCCTTCTTGATTCCATTTTTATTAAAATCGTAATCACATTTTTGTACTCTTCTCTTTCAAGACGTTGGATAAAAGGGACTTAGCATTTTGTTTTGTTGCCCCCAATTATGAACACGGCACTGATCCCATATTTATTTTCGGAAGTAGATTGTAGAAGAAATAGAAAAAACTCACTAAGTATTCGGGGCCTGATGAAATCCTGGAATCCACATAACATAAAATACATCGCGTTTTTTATGAGAAAATGAATATTTTGATAGAAAATATTCACAATTATGAAGCGAACTTCGTGATTCAATGCCAAACAAAAGTGTAAAATTCTTCGAAATTTTTTGAGAACTACGCGACGAAAGATGACAAATGAAGAAGCAGGAGAAACCGATCTAGCAGCGCGTTCACAAGGTGGTAGCGGCCACTTCTTGTACTAAAATGACAAAATCGAAGATTACCCAGAGAATTGCGGTCGGTAATTTATCTTTCTTCTCAAAACTAATTATCGGAATATATAAATAAATTTACAATATTGATGTTATTTCATCGACCAGGGTAATTAATTAATATTTTGATGTTTTTATATCGATTACTGGTCAAATTAA
>JAUMHM010000049.1:9463784-9478133 GCA_032362435.1 Melikaiella ostensackeni
AACATCAAAATATAAATAAAAACTAAGAATTTTCGTTATAAACATACATCCTGAAATTATTTTTTGCAGAAATACAAAGATAAAATACTGTTCACAAAGTTATTTACTAAGTTCACAAGTCATTTGTAAATGCATGAATTAACTAAGTTTAGACAATTATTTATTGTTAAGTTCACAAGTCACTTTCCTTTATAGATAAATAACTTTACTAACCTTGTGAAATTATTTATTTATAAATACACAAGTCTTTGTTATTTATGAATAAATAAACAAATAAATTGACCAAATTTGTGAAATTATTTATTTCCAAATTTACAAGTCCATTTCTTATGAAAAAATAAATTCCCTAAGTTGTCAAATTATTTATTGCAAACTTCATAATTCAATTTCCTTTATAAGTAAATAAATTTATTCAACACCAGCCAGAAATATCTCATTACCCGGCCCTTTTTCGAGTGAGAAAAATAATACATTACCTGATTCTTGACGATTAGCATAAGTAATCAACATGTTTTTCCACTAGTACAATCAAGAAATTTCATTACTTCACTATTAAGTTTTTGAACGTGGACTATGTTGGTAACACTGACATCAATTCAATTTCCTTTATAAATAAATGAATTTACCAATATTGTGAAATTATTTATTTATAAATACACAAATCTTTGTTCTTTATGAATATATAAATAAATAAATTTAACAACTTTGCGAAATTATTTACTTCGAAATTCACAAGTCCATTTCTTATAAAAAAAATAAATTTCCTTAGTTGTCAAATTATTTATTTATAAATTCGCAAATCACTGTGCTTCATGAATAAATAAATAAATAAATTTAACAACTTTTCCAAATTATTTATTTCCAAATTCGCAAGCCTATTTCCTTTACAATAAACTTACCAGCTTTGCGAAATTATTTATTTTCAAATTCACAAGTCTCTGTCCTTTATGAATAATTGAATAAATAAACTTACCGACTTTGCGAAATTATTTATTTTCAAATTCACAAGTCTCTGTCCTTCATGAATAAATAAATAAATGAATTTAACAACTTTTCAAAATTATTTATTTCCAAATTCACAAGCCTATTTCCTTTACAATAAACTTACCGGCTTTGCGAAATTATTTATTTTTAAATTCACAAGTCTCTGTCCTTTATGAATAAACAAATAAATAAATTTACCAACTTTGCGAAATCATTTATTCATAAATTCACAAGTCTCTGTCCTCTATGAATAAGTAAATAAATAAATTCACCAATTTTGCGAAATTATTTATTTCCAAATTCACAGGCCTATTTCCTTCAAAATAAAAAAAAATTACCAACAATTTAGAAATAAATAATTTCGCAAAGTTGGTAAATTCATTTATTTATTTATGCATAAAGGACAGAGACTTGTGAATTTATGAATAAATAATTTAATAAAGTTGGTAAATTCATTTATTTATAAAGGAAATAGGCAAGTGAATTTATAAATAATTTGAAAACTTGGAGTATTCTTTTATTTATTTACAAGATAGAGGCTTGCGAATCTGGGAAGAAATAATTTCGCAAAGCTGGTAAGTTTATTTATTTATAAAGGAAATAGGCTTATGAATTTGGAATTAAATAGTTTCGCGAAGTTGGTAAATTTATGCATTCACAAATGACTTGTGAACTTAGTAAATAACTTTAAAAATAGTATCTTATCTTTGTATTTCTGCAAAAAATAATTTCAGAATGCATGTTTATAAAGAAAATTGTTAGTTTTCATTTATATATTCCGATAATTAGTTTAAAAAAAAGATAAATTACCGTCCGCGATTCTCTGGGTGATCTGTGATTTTATCATTCTAGTACAAAAAGTGGCCGCTACCGCCTTGTGAACGCGCTGCTAGATCGGTTTCTCCTGCTTCTTGATCTGCCATCTTCCGTTGCGTAGTTCTCAAAAAATTTGGAAGAATTTAACATTTTTGTTTCGTATTGAATCGAGAAATTCGCTTCATAATTGTGAAGTACAGATTGTGGAAGCATGCTATACAGAGCGTTTATTATATTTAGTGTAGGTGTTGTGTCTGTAAAATATGACTGAAGTCAAGTGTGTTTGACATTCGCCATCTCTTTCTCGGGATTTGTCTGCTCGAGGTTGATTTCAACGTTTCAGAAAATGCGATGTATTTTACGTTATTTGGATTCCAAAATTTCACCACACCCCGAATACTTGGCGAGTTTTGTCTATTTATCCTACGATCTACTTCTGAAAATAAAGATGAGGTCAGGGCCGTGTTCTTAATTAGAGGCAACCAAAAAAATGTCTAAGTTCCCTTCATCCAACGCCCTAAATTTAGAGAAATTCAAGCACTTCTTACCTTAGACCGAATCCATCCCCTGGAGACTTTAAAATAAATTTTCGAATTTTAATTTTTAAACGATATGTATGGATGTGAAATGTTATTGGGCATTTTTTTTCCTGATTCTCGGCGTGAATCGGACTTTTGTAACTTCGAGCGTTTCGTTTATCGAGGGAATTCTGAGCAAGCTAAAACTTCTCGCGACGAAAATGCGGAGAAAACTGCAATAAAGTTTTTTTTGAAAGTTTTAAATCAAAATATTTAATACTTTATGGGTAGTTATGATTTCAGTTAGCCGCTGGAGTTTTCGAGTTTACTATAGACTCTGAGACTTTCCGCCGAGCTACGTTCTCTCGCTAGTGAGTTTTTGCTTATATGTAATATGGTATTAATGAAATTTTTTAGTAGATAACAATTAAACGAAAAAAAGTTGACAAAACACTCATGAATTTTATTCAATTTTTAATGTATTTTTCCGGTTAATTTAGTTCTATGAAATTCTAATAATAAAAATTATTTATCAAGGCTGTTGGACTTAAGCTCTAAACCCAAAATTTAAACGCCTTATTTTACTCAATAAATACTAAAATTAAACATTTTTTAGGTAGCAAACCCAACTTCTTTTTTAAATAGAAGTGCGTCTACATAGCGAAAAACTGCCTAGTTTAAATAATTGTCGCGTAAAGTATAATTTTCGAATTTTAATCTGAACACTCAAACATTAGACTTAACGTAAAAATTACTTAAATTAGACAGTTTTTCGTTGTGTAGACACACTTCTATTTGAAAAAGGAGTTGAGCTTAATATCTAAAAAATATTCAATTCTAGTATTTATTGAGTATAATGAGATGATTGAATGTTGATGTTATAGTAGAGCGGGAGTTCAACAGTCTCCAATTAATTTTTTAAATGGGAAAACCTAATTTATTATATTCTCCATTAATATTTCAATTAAAAGAATTCCATAGAAAGTTACATCAGGTAAGATAAACGCAGTAGAAATTTTCTTACACTTTATTTATTCGGAGTTAATACACTCATCTCGCTTCACTTGTCCGACCAATTTGTGGCCGGCCTTACGGTTGTTCACGTTTGAATGCTTCTCTCTCCCCCCTGAGCGCCCCTTGACGCACTATACTCAAGGTTTTCGCTCGGTTAGTCAGTGCCGTATCATAAGTTATTTATATCGCGACTCTCTGGGCATATACTTTTGTACGTGTGCCGGGTTCAGAGACTATATATGCGGTCCCGAGTGTTTACTCACTCGTCGCGTTAAATCCGGTTGAAACTAGATTTTAATAGCCTCCGCAACCTGGCCGACAAGACCCGAGGCTGGCCAGGCTACGCGAGATGAGTGTATAATAGTAGTAATTCCCAATTTGAATAGAAAAATAAATATTCGAACTTTAACCTCGGTTTTGCAAGTTTTTCATATATTTCGCGCCCATGTACTCTCGTCTCTCTTTCTTTTTCTACCTCGAGAAGCTTGCGGTACATTTTCCATTTAAATATAAAATGAAAAATTGAAAACTTTTTTATTAAATAACTTTTATTTAGCAAAAAATATTCAAATTAGATTCAATATAATCTTTTCACTCAGATGTGCAATATCCAGTGAAGAGTTCAGGACTAACTCATCTATTTTAATTTTAAAATAGATTTAGACAAAATACAATGAACGTGTGCATAGGTTTGTTTACAAAATGAATGTTTAAGATCACTCGCGAGTTAAGCCGTATGCAGGTGAAAGCATTAGGTGTACATTAGAGTATCCTATATTTAAATTTAAATAAAGCGGAAAATACATTAAAAACTAAATAAAATTCATGACTGTTCTGTCAACTTATTTACGTTAAACTTTTATTCACTAAAAAATTTATATAATACTTTATCAAACTCATCTGGCGTTATTGTGCCGCCCTTTCTTGTGCCGGCTTCACGGTTGTTCACGCTTGACTTTTTCTGTGCCTCCCCCCCTGAGCGTCCCTTGACGCCCTATAATGAAGGTCATCGCTCGGACAGTCAGTGCCGTATCAGAAGTTGTTTACATCGCGACTCCCTGGGCATATACTTTTTACGAGGTGCCGGGTTCAAAGACTTTATAAGCAGTCCTGAGTGTTGACACAAAAGTGCTTACTCGTCGCTTTGCATCCGGTTCAAAATAAATTCAAATAGCGCCCGTTACTGTGCCGACCAGACCCGAGGCCGGCACAGTGACGCAAGTTGAGTGTATAAGCAAAAACTTACTAGCGAGAGAACGTGGCGCGGTGGTAAGCCTCAGAGTACACTCGAAAACTCCAGTCCTGACATTAAATAAAATCATAACTACTTCTTAACTATTAAATATTTTGATCTGAAACTTTCCAAAAAACTTTATTACACTTTTCTCCGCATATTTGTCGCGAGAAGTCTTTACTTTTTCAAAATTCCCTCGATAAACGAAACGATCGAAGTTAAAAGTTCGATTCACGCCATCAGAAAAAAATTAATAAAAATTGTTCAGAAATACATTTTTGAATTACTGTTAATCTATTAATCGAAGGATACCCGAAAGCGCAATCCCTGAAAATTTCATTTAAAAATTCCAAAAACTGACGAGTAGAGCACGAGTTGAAGTGAAAAACGGATTAAAATCGATTTTTTCAAAAAAGTCAGTTTTTTGGCTCTGATTTGAAAACTAAAGAAGCTACAACTTTTTGTCTAGAGGACAAAAGATGCGCAATAAAATCTCACATCCATATATATCCTTTAAAAATTGAAATTCGAAAATTTGTTTTGGAGCCTCCAGGGGACTTTGTTTTCGCACGACAAAATTTTATGTGCCCTTATAGAAAAAATCTATGATCTCCTACAGGATGAAAAACAATTATTAAAAATTGTTTTAAAAAAATTGAAAATATACAATTTGTGATTTTTTTTCAATTTTCCTAAAATTCAATCTTCTCTACGTGAGTCTGTATCACATTTTTTGTAGGACCAATAGATAAACAGATAGAAAATATTGAAAAAAATGTCCTAAATTTTAAATTGTTATTAACATTTGAAAATATGAAAATTTTGCAAAATCGTTTGGCACGACCAAAAATAAGTAAAATCGATGACTTTTGACCTAATTGAGATATTTTAGTTTTCTTTCCTGACTTTGGTGAGATTAATTGTCGTCTTTCGAAATCCGCCGGAAAACTAACAAAATGGCGGCCGCTTTTCTGAAAATATTAAAAGTCGATTTTCTCTATAAACCTCTACTTTTTTTTGCTCAATTTTTTTGCTGAATTAGTACTTCTATGAGGAAGACATTCTGTGAGATTTATGAGGGCCAAACCAATTTTGTGGCCACGAGAATTATTTTGCCGCAAATTGAATTTTCGTATTTTTCTTACAAACAACGACTGATTTGACAAAATGTTAAGAAGAAACATTGCTCATTTTAAACAATTCTACAAAAAATACCTCTTGCTATTTTATTATTATCTTATTCGCAAGAAAAATTAACAAATTCAATTTTTCGAAAAAAATGCTCATGGCCACAAAAATGACTTGGCCTGCATAAACTCTAGAGAATATCTTCTTTATATAAGTACGAATTTAAAAAAAACATAGGACACGATAAGAAAAATGAGTATTTCCATAAAATCAACTTTCCACGTTTCCAAAATTCAGCCAGGAAGACAAAGAAGAATTTAATAGAAAACCCCACTTTCTTTATTTTATCCAATATTGTTTAGAAATTCAAGCTTATATAAAGAGTAGGAGATATTTTTTGTCAAGCTTTTTAAAATGAGCAAAGGTTTTAAAAATTCGAATATTTTGTTGAGATATCGTCTTTTGGGATTGAAAATTCATCTTTCTTCGATTGAAATTTCTTTTTTTTTTTTAGATTGAAAATTCAAATGTCTTCTAAAAAATTCGTCTTTTTGGCTTGAGAATTCAACTATTTGGTTAAAAATTCTTCTCTTTTGCTTAAAAGTTCAACTATTTGGTTGCAAATGCAACTGCTTTTTGGTTGAACTTTAATTTTTTAATTAAAAATTCGACCATGTAGTTGAAGTTTAATTTTTTTTTTAAATTAAAAATTCAACCATTTTGTTGAAAATTTATCTTTGGAGGTTGAAAATTCAACTATTTGGTTAAAAATTACTATTTTGTTACACATTCCTTTTGCTTGAAAGTTGAACTAGTTGTTTGTAAATGCAACTGTCTGGTTGATAATTAATTCGTTTTTTAAAAATTCAGTTATTTGGTTGAAAACTCATCATTCTTGGTTGAAAATTCATATTTTCGGGTTTAAAAATTCCAATATTTTGTAGAAAATTTAATTATTTTGTTGAAAGTTCAACTATTTGATTGTAAATGCAACTGTTTGGTAAAAAATTGTTTTTTTTTTGTTGAGAATTCAACTATTTGGTTGAAAAGTCATCTTTCTTGGTTTAAAATTCATATTTTCGGGTGTAAAGTCAAATGTTTTCTAAAATATTCAACTTTTCAGCTTAAAAACTCAACTCTTTCGTTGAAAAATCATCTCTTTTGGTAGAAAAATAATCTTTTTCGGTTAAAACTTTGAGCGTTTATCAAATGAAATCGAAGATCTGTGATGAAAAAGGGGAGGGATAAAAAAAAGTTCAAAACAGCGTGAAGTAGTTTTTGAACGGTACCTTATAAAAAATTTTAACCGGCTCGTTGACGAACGAGAGGTTATGAGAGTGATTTCCGAAAATTTGGTGATAGCAGAAATATCAATCACCTATAATTAATAACTTTGCAATTTTCTCTTTAGGAAAGGAATTCGAAGTCTAAATTCTCAACTCGAAGTTTTACAAAAAAATAAGAAGGAAATGACCGACTCAGCCTTGTCTATAATTTTCGAAATAGTTGTGTAAAGTTATCTTAAGAATTGGTAGGTTTTTTAGCGGGATATTTAAATCCTTCGAAAAGCGTAAATCAGAATAATCCCTATAATTGAGTCATAGAAAGAAACGTTATTCCGCATACTTTTTAACAACTAACATTACTCAGTTATTCTCTTTTCGCAACGCTTCGAATGTCAACGATCTTATGGAACGAGCAGAAAGTACAAAAGTGCACCTGTCCATTTCATTGGAAAAGGGAACTAGATTCGCTACGTCAAAAAAAAGTGCTCGTTGGGTGCCCGCCCGGCGAGTTTTCTAGGATCGATTCTATTGCGACCGGTCTTACCAGTCACTGGAGAAACCGAGTATGGGCATCGGTAAATTAAAGCCTGAAAAGATTTAGTTAGATTTAGATTGATGTCCTTTTTTGCGAGCGGGTATGTACATACAGAAGTCGCCGATCGAGGCCCGCACAAATCGAAAAGGGGGGAAAAAGCGATTCATGTTATAGAAAATAAGAGTTGATCATGAGTCATCAGAAAGCACCCGTGCAGAAATCTCGAAAGGGTTCTAGTGGGGCTCTGACAAGTTTTCCATACTTCTGATTGGGCTCTAGTGGGGAAAATTAGTCGGGGTCCCACCGGTAAGATAACGCTTTTGTCGATGTGGGTCCGACTAGACTTCCTAGTAGTGTTCCACAACACAGCTGAAAAGAAGGGCCCCTGCGAGGCTCCTATGGAGATATTTGTTCACTTAAACTAGATTAGATAGACATATTATTAGGAATCGTCTAACAATATGTAAATATAGTATAAGTAGGTTTACAAACAATTTCAAATAGTATGCAGTAAGATGAATACCCTCTAAATCATACATAAAATTTCCACATCACGTTCGAATTTCCAACATTCGAATATTATTTAAAACAGCCACATTTACTTTTGCACAATAGTTTCTACAGAACATTGACGATTAGAGGTTAGGATTCACAACTCACTACACAATTTCACTACTATTTTTCAGCGTTCAAAAATTTGATGCCTTTACTTCTACAAACTCATGATATATTTTTATGTTCGCAATATGCATCCACACTCATAACTTTAATAAATAATTCGTCAAATGTTAATGATTTGTATTTTTCATGGACAAATGATCATGTGGCAGGATGCCAGCAAACTTCTATCATGGCGTCAGTTCAGGTGCGTTGCCTGTGGCGCGCGGCATTCAGGCGGCAATTCAAAATACGAGTGTAATTTAATTTTCAAAAACTTTGCGTTCTGGAATTCTGGATATAAGGAAATCTCAAATTCATTACTGAACCTAGTATTTCTTTCGCGAGAAAATTCCTAAGCATGATACATTGAATTCATTTTTTTGTGACCCTAGAACCAATTTACCACCAACATCCAAATATTATTTTAACTGAGGGTCGATACAAATTCTTTCTTAAATATCATACAATTTTAAACATCATATATTTATTTGAAATTTTTCTATTATTTTCTTAAATTTAAATATTCGAAAAACATCGCAAGGTTAATTTATAGATACATTTTAGTTCAGTGAAAAATACTGTAGAGTGAAGATATTAATTTTTACTAATTTCTAAGGCCTTGTTAAAACGTACGAAATTACAAACAGAAGGGAAGGGTTTTTCGATATTAAATTTTAATGAAATAACAATTAGTAAAAACAGAAAGTTTTAATTAATTGGTTTTATTTTACTACATTACTTTTGAAAACTTCTATTACAATAATGATGGTGAACATTTATTTCAAAATGTTTCTAACTATAGTAATGTATAAGAATATAATAATGCTTCCTCTATGAGGGAGCAAATGCATTTGCTACCAGGAAGCAAAGTGCCCATGAAATGAGCACCATACAATTATAAATAAAAACAAAGTGGACACTCGACATCGAATTCACAGCTAGTTTGTTATGCATCACATTTTCGTGGGCAACAAATACAGAAAAAAATGAAAAGAATACTAAAATTAATAAAATAACTAAAATATCCATTCGGTAATTATTCTTCGCTTATCATTTGACGAAAGTGATGAATTCAATTTGACATTCAAACCCGATTTACACCTGATATCGATTTCTTAATTGATCGGTAGCGCTAATACGATCGATTACCCACGTAATTGAAAATACGATTCCACTTATGAAGAAAGTCTAGAGATTATATCACCCTCTATATAGACCACCTTTATAAAACCAACCAGTATTTTATGAGCTTATAAATCACCTACCTAATAAAAAGACTAAACTTTAAAATAAAAAAATAAAAACCACTTTGTGATGCAAAAAAGTGGAGAGAAATTTTCAACGGGAATGAAATTTGCACTTTTTTGAGACTTTAGAAAACTTTCAGGTATATCATTGAAAACTTCGCCTACTTGTAGATATAGGAAGAGAACACTAAAATTTAATGAGCCGCGACAATCCTGGACGTTTTATAATGAGCGAGAACAAAAAAAAATATTTGGGCTAGTTGTCGAGTGGGGAGATAAGAATATTGCTGGAGATATTAGCAATTTAAATAACTTCCGGTCTATGGTTTACTGACTGACGGATTGTAAGAGGAAAGAGTGCAGGTGTAAACATGAGTTACTTGAACTTAGAGCCGGTCGAAGGAAATTCGAGATAGCGAACAGCGATGCGAATTAACAGCACTTATGGCATTAAGAATTGCAACATATGGAAGCAAGGAAAAATATAATGTTAGGAAATCACGATCCTCAAAGAAACATTTCTTGAAGTTCAACCTTTTTTAATTGCAGAATGTATATACCTGTAAGACTTAACAAGCACGTGCACAAATGATTTAAAAGTGCTTAGAATGACAACTAAGGATTCAATTATAAGAATATTGGTTTACAACTTTTGATTGATTAATTTTACTATAAAGATAGTCTCTGGAAAGGCGTTTCCACCCAAAAACTTGAATATATCTTGGTCAAAATTACATGAACAGCTTTTTGAAATTGTGAATATCTGTGAATGTAAAAGTTTGTTATATTAGTTCTTTGTCCAAACTGATTTTAATATTAGACCCCTCAGTTTATGAAAATAGTTGCTTTATTTAAAAAAAGTAACTTTCCGATCATTAAAAGCTTTATAACATATGCAAGCAGGGAAAAATATAATGCTAGAAAATCACGATCCTCAAAGAAACATTTCTTGAAGTTCAACCTTTTTTTAACTGCAGAACGTTCATAAGACTTAACAAGCTCGCGCATAAATAATCTAAAAGTGCTTAGAAGGACAACTAAGGATTCAATAATACAAATATTGGTTAACAAATTTTAATTGGTTGATTCTACTATAAAGAATAGTCTTTGAAAAAGCGTTTCGATCCAAAAACTTGAATATGGCTTGGTCAAAATTACATGAACAGCTATTTAAAATTTTGAATATCTGTAAATGTAAAAGCTTGTAATATTAGTTCTCTGTCCAAATTAATTTTAGTACTAGACCCCTCAGTCTTACGAAAATAGTTGCTTTATTTAAAGAAAGTAACTTTTGAATTATTAAAAGCTTTGCAACATATGGAAGCAGGTAAAAGTTTAATGTTAGGAAATCATGATCCTTATAGAAACATTCCTTGAAGTTCAACCTTTTTTTAAACGCAGAATGTTTATAAGACTTAACAAGCTCATGCATAAATGATTTAAGAGTGCTTAGAATGAAAACTAAGGATTCAATTATAAGAATATTGGTTTACAACTTTTGATTGATTAATTTTACTATAAAGATAGTCTCTGGAAAGGCGTTTCCATCCAAAAACTTGAATATGTCTTGGTCAAAATTACATGAACAGCTAGAACTTAGAGCAAAATTTATGGGTTTATCAAACGATTTTTTGAATAATGGAGTTCCACAAAGCTTGTTAGAGAAAGAGTTAAACGAAGGAATTTTTGAAACCAAATTTTGTTTAAAATCTTATCCTGAATTACTAATTACTAAGGCTGATAAGGGCAATATTACGGTTGCGATATTAATAAATGTTTATAAACAAAAATTATGCATATTTTGAATGATAAAAGTAGTTTTACATTTATTCCAAATGATCCTTCAAGAATGCTTCGAAAAGGTGCATTTAAAATTCTAGAGAGATTAAGGATTCAAAAATGATTGGGAAATAATACTGAAAGGTGCGATAATGACATAATTCATACTAATCTATCTTTGGCCGATGGCCTAGCTTATTAAGCAGATTTTCTTTTACGACAAGTTATTTCGACAATAGGTTCACCCACAAGAAAATTAAAGAACTTCTTAGCAAAATTATTAAAGAGTCAGTAACCCTTTCAGAAAGATCAATAAAAATAGTGCTGCCTTTCTAACATTAATTGAGAATTTTAAAAAACCAATGAATAACATTTTCGTTTCTTTTGACGTTATATCTATGCTTCCTAATATTCCAAATGAAAGCGATAAATTTGCCATAGAAAAGAGATGGGATATAATCAAACTTCACACTATGATTGCGAAAAAAACAATTTCTTGATGTTACTGAATATGTTTTCAATTCCGTTCATTTTAAATTCAATGGTACTTTTTAAAAACGAAAATTTGGAACTCCGATAGGCTCGATATTGTCCCCAATTCTTGCTGAAATTGTGATGGATGATTTGGAAAATGAAGTTCTTGATCAAACTAATTTTGATTTGGACTTTTATGCAAGATATGGTGATGATTCTGTACTTTCTTCACATCCACAAAATGGGAATACCTTACTTTATGGTTTTAATAGTATACATCCAAGATTACAGTTCACTGTTGAAATTGAAACGAAAGGTAGATTGAATTTTCTTGATTTGACTTTAATAAAAACTGATGAAAATTATATTATCACAGATTGGCACAGAAAAACAAGTTGTTCGGAAAGGACACTAAATTTTAATTCTGATCATTCCATTCAAAACAAAATAGGAGTTCTAAAGAATTTGAATGATAGAGCTATTAAATTATGTCATCCAAAATTCCATGAAAAGAATAATGATAATTATGCAAACAGATTCTTTTCCTCAACCATTATTCGATTGCCTTTATTGACAAACATATGCATAACAGAATTGTTCAAATTAATAGGAGAAGCAATAATCAGAACAAAAACAATATACAGGATAACAATAGATTCAATGTGGTTGTCTTACCTTATTTTGGTAAAATCTCAAGTATCTTGAAATCAATGTTAGCAAAATTGGGATTCCATACGATATATAGAGTTCCATTCAAAATTAATTTTACTGTAAAATTGGGCAAAGATAAATATGAGAAACTTAATAAACAATGTGTGATTTACAAATTTGAATGTAGACAATGTGATGCTGTTTATAAAGAGCAAACAAGGAGGTCATCATAGAACAAGAAAAGAGGAACATAAAAATAATTTTCATAGAAGTGCAAGATAATATTTGGTCCTTACAAAATATAGACTCACAGATTGTCATGACTTTAATTGGAATAATGTTACAATTTTGTATCATGAGAGAAATAAAAAAAAAGAGAGTTCATGGAAATGCTATTTATAAAGAGAGAAGGTAACAAAGCTACTAATTTAAAAAGAGATCTTTCGAGATAAAACAAAATTTGGGAAGGACTCATTAATAGGATACATTAACTGTGGTTTTGGTCAGAATATTGCCTATGTGCACGTCAATTTACAATGAAAGATTTGAAATAATTGAATTTGCTTTTTATTCGGAATTTTTGCCTACGTAAAAATTATTTTCAATCAATGAATAAATATGTATCAAAATAATAATTGCTATCGATTATCTCTGTTTTATTTTCAGGTAATGATGTTTTTCTAAACTAATAATTTTCTCATTATTTGTACCTGTTGTTTTCCTATAAACTACCCCTGATGAGAAAGTCTAAATTGCTTCGAAACATGTTGATCGCCAATAGTATAAAAAACAGAAAAAAGAAAGAGTGAGAGGTTGGTTTGGTTGACTCTTTCTTTTTCTCCCTCTTTTTTCTTTTTGTTGTACATTTATTGTATATTTGTCTCTAATGAGCCGTAAAAGTGGGTAGTTTCGAAGTCTATTTTTGATTTTTGAACTTTTTGGGTGTTCTTCTTTAGTACACAAAAAATTTTCATAAAGATTAAACAAAGATTTGTTCCAACCTGCAGGGTTGCCTATGAATACGATTAAGATTTCTTTTGTTTGAGGTATTAATGATTGATTCAATTTACCAAAAGGTATCTATTTTTATTTAAATATAGTATACAAATTTGAGGAAGTTCGAAATATTTAGAAATGTGTTATTATCTTGGATTATTACCTTTTACTATTGTGAAAAATGGAATAATCTGAATAGGTTGGTTCTAAATGAACCTACAAAAAAACAGTAGCTTCTTTAAAGAAATCGTTTCAAGATTTAAAATCCAAAAAATTTAAAGCATCAACAATTTTTCAGAATATTTTAGGATTTATTATAACTGGCATCATGAATCGCGCGTTTTGCGTTAGCATTGAGCATTTCGCTTGTCTCAGAAAGCGGGGTATTTGAGAAGTCTCGAGAAGATGAACGATGAGAGGACTTTTCAGTCTCTGAGAGGTTCTCAGGTTCTCGAGAAGCTGAGACATTCTTGGTGACGAGAAAATTTTTTTTCTTGAAGATCGAATCTATTTTACTTAAATATAGTTTACAAATTTGAAGAGATTAGCAATTTTTTAGAAATGTGTTATTGGTTAGGATTATTACCTTTTTATATTGTGAAAAATGCAATAATCTGAATAGATAATATCTCGAGCGATAGTTTGAGTCCACCAAAATTATGGTCTCAGGTCAGCGGATCCTTATTCTGATTTTTTTTCACAACTAGGAAGGAAACTCTTAATTCGTCAGCTAGTTTACTTATTTCAACTATTACTTTATTTACCAATTTTCAGTAAGAATACAAATTTCTATTGAAAAAAGGTAAACTAGCTGACGATAGATCCGCTGACCTGAGGCCATAATTTAAGTGCACCCAGAACAATACTTAAGAGATTCATCTCCACCAAGAACATTTGAGCCTTTCAGAATCTGAGAAGACCTCTCATCGCTCAGGTTTTTGAGAGCTCTCAACTTTTCGAGAACCTGAAAAGCCTCTCGAGGTCTAAGAAGCCTCTCAGAGTTTAAGAAGGCCTCTCCTTGCTTAGG
>JAUMHM010000049.1:9485551-9497713 GCA_032362435.1 Melikaiella ostensackeni
AGCCTCAAGAAGGCATTACTAACAATAAGATCGCTAGAAGCGAATCCCGACCCCCTAGACCGGAAACGACAGTAGTACAAAAGATGGAGTTGAAGGTGCATCGCAACGATCGAGGATCTATTCTAGGTTTCAGGAACGATCGTCCAACCGATTAATTTTCAACGCTCGACCAATTAGTGATAATCGGTATGTTGCAGAGATTCATAACGGCGTGACGCCTAACGTAATAAGAGAATAAGGCGTCGGAATAACGCCGGCTGTAAAATTTCCAGTCACTGGTCATATGTGCTGGCCAACGGCTTTATTTCTTTTTCTACTAGACGATGCTCTCCTCTTTTTTATTTGATTTCCTCCTGCCTATTATCAGCAACAAAAAAATATGTCTAATTGAGGCACTGAGAATCAAAACTACATAAAGCCCAAAAATGAAATTTTACAGGAGAAATAAAAAACGTATTCTGTGATAGGATTTATATTCGAAAATTCTGAGATAATTATAGAAGCAAGTGATCTTTATTAGCTATACACTCATCTCGCGTTACTGTGCCGGCCTCAGGTCTGGTCGGCACAGTAACGGGCGCTATTTGAATTTAGTTTCAACCGGATTAAAGCGACGAGTGAGCACTTTTACGTCAACACTCAGAACCGCATATATAGTCTCGGAACCCAGCATCACGTACAAAAGTATATGCCCACAGAGTCGCGATGTAAACAACTTCTGATATGGCACTGACTGTCCGAGCGAAGACCTTCAGTATTGGGGATTTAAACATGCTATGCGACACTGTCGGCCCCGACGTGAACTGGCCAATATGGCCGTGGATGACATATTAAATACGCGTAAAACATTACGAAAACCAGCAAAAACATAGCGTTCAAATGTAATGAACATCCAAATGAATAAATAACTGTTGTAATAAGTAGCTCTGATGAGCAAAATACTTTCGAGCTGATAATTATTTGCTCCAATAATGGAACTTGCACGTCAATATGGAAAATCAACAATTTTCGGAGGTCGTTGCGTCAGTGGTTGTGACTCCAAAGAGAATAAAAACTTCAACTTTGGTTATCATAGAGTGCCAAAGCTTGGAAGTGTTGAAAAAAAAGGGTGAAACTGATTTTGGAAAATTGAAGTTGTAGATAAACACAGTGATTAAGAAACTTATATATGAAAGATTATAACGTCAAGAATTTGTTTGCTCTTTGAATTTTAATGAAAATGATTACTGGTACAATTCATATATTCTACACGCACAGTTTTATTGCCATCCTCATCGCCTTTATTAATTAATAACCTTCCTCTTATTTTATATGGTTCTGAAGTTAAAGCACTAGTTTGAAGGCACAATGAATATATTTCAACTTTTTCGCTCCGCACATTGCAATCATACCAGAATTAAGAACATTTTGGTCTTCGATCATATTTCTGGATGCAGGTGTAGCTGTTGCGTAACTACGCAAACTATCTAAGTCCAAAAATACCATTTTCTAAACTTAAACACACTTTTTAATTAAATTATTTCCACTACTCCATATTGTCCATATGGCTTCCGCGGCCATGTTAGTGTGGCACCGCAGCGCCCCTTTTGGCGCGGTGGATGTTTTCATTCCCAATAGGGCGTCAAGGGACGCTCAGGGGGGGGGGGGAGACAGAAGCCGTCAAGTACATTTTTTGTATGTTTTAAATTTATGAAAACTTTGAAAAGTATTTAGAAATGAACTTTTATTATAAAGAAACATCACGCGAAATAGAAAACATAAGTTTAATCTTCATCATTGCTTCTGAAAAAGTGGAAGGAAAAACAAAATGAGCTTTAGTAGTTGTCATTCGCAATTATTAAAAAGTAAGTTTATCATTTTTAAATTTGTGAAAAACTTGAAAAGTATTTGAAAATGATCTTTTATTATAAAGAAACATCACACGAAACAAAACATAAATTTAATCCTCCTCACCACCTCTGAGTGAAAAGGTGGCAGAACGAAATGGGCTGTACTTAGTTGACATTCTTAATTATTTGAAAGTGCATTTTTTAATGTTTTGAATTTATGGAAAACTTCAAAAGTGTTTGGTGATATTTTATTATATAAAAAAAAACAGAAAACATAAGCTTATTCCTTATCATAGCTTCTGAGAAAGAGGGAGGAAAAACAAAATGGGCTTTACCTAGTTGTAATTCTAAATCTAAATTAATTAAAAGTACATTTTTTAATTTAAGTAAAACTTGAAAAGTATTTGAAAATTATTTTATCATAAAAAACAGAAAACGTACGTTTAATCCTCATCACAGCTTTACTGAGAAATAAGTTTTTTGGCAGAATGAAATTTTTTGTTTACATATTTGTAACATTTATCAATAGGTCTTAACTTAAAATACTTGAAACTGCAAAAAAATACGATTTTCGAAAAAAGTGGGTTTTACCTAGCTGTCATTCTCAGTGCCACAATTATTATAAATAGGAAACAAATGATTCCTTTGCAGGGTGGCTACTAAAGACTCACAAAAAATTCCCTGTTATTTTCCGGTTTTCAAAACATTTTTTCCCGGCAGTCATTTAATTTTTCAAATTCAAGCTTTCAAAACTAAACAAGTTATAATTTGAGATATTTAAAAAAGAATATTCAAATTAACGAATCTAATGGGAAAAAATTGTAAGTTTGAAGCGTTTTAAATTTTTTGAAAATGAAAGATTCAAACAACAATTTCAAAATTAAGCGTTTAATATTATATAATGTCAAATTCGAAGTCTTTGAAGTTGAATAGTTTTAATGTTTACACCTTCAAAATTAGATAGTAATTTAAAATAACTTATTAACATTGTACAATATCAAAGTCGTCTTGAAAACTTAAATAAATTCAAAAATTATACAATTCCAAAGTAAAAGCCATCAAATTTGAAATTTTTTTATTTCGATGCCTTCAAACAAAAACATTACAAAGTACACATTTTCAAAACAAATTTATTTTAAATTAAATCGTTCAAAATTGAATAATTCTGCATTTAGGGCAAACAAAATTCAACAAATTCAAGAAGAAACACTAAAAATCATTCACCTACCAAGACTTTCAATTTTAAATTGTACAAAATTGAGTGATTTCAATTTGTCTCATTCATAAATTTCAAATCTAAAATTATTCAAGTATGAACGATTTCAATTAATTATTTAACTATTATGGCTTCTAATGGGAGAATGTACAATTTTAATTTGAAGCCGGACAGTTTTTAATGATTAAAAAAATACTGTAAGACTTGAAGTCCTTTTATTTTGAAATTGTCTACTCTCGAGATTAAATCGTGATCTTGGCAATGTTGAATATTCAAGCATTAAAAGACTTTAATTTTTAAATTGCATAATTTTTAACGATTTAAATTAAAACACAAACATTTTTTTAATATTCGAATCAAAAAATTATTCCAATTTGAACAATGTTTAATTTTTAATATTTGAAAAAAGGCTTTAAGTGTTAAAAACATCTGGACACCTTGAACTTATTAAAATGACTTGAAACAGGTGCATAAAGTCCGCTTTAATCAATTCTTTGGCAATTTCTCTTTTTCAGAGCATCCTCTGTTTAAAGTAGCCTGGGTAAGAATTTAATTGTGCAAAATTTCCCGCATAACTAATAAAAAAATTCAATGTGATATCTCTTATAGTTTGGGAGGTTTGGCCTTCAGAATTTATTTTTTCGTAAAAAACTTGTATGAAAATGTTTTTTATTTTAGTTTTTGTATATTATTTCATTTTCTGTGCATGGCAGATGACAGTTGTACTTATATAAGTTGAAGTAGACTAAATTTCCAGCAAATCTAAAAAAAAGAATGTTCTATCTCTCATACTTCTGAAGTTATAGCGTCCTGAATAATATCATTTTTTCTAAAATAGTGTCAGGCATTGAGTTTTTTCGAAATAACTTGTTTCTGGTGTACTTCATGTAAAAGATTAATCTTGTGATGGTGTGGTGTGTGGTGATGGTTCTTTTCAGGACGTTGTAACTGCGGGCATTTGAGAGATAGAACATTATGTTTTTTTAGATTTTCTGTAAATTAAGTGCACTTCAACTTATATATGAGTACAACTTTCATCTACGATGCACAGAAAATGAGCTTATTTACAAAAACTGAAATTATTAAAATTTTCGGGCAAACTTTTCACTGAAAAATAACAGTTATTTCCATAAAAATATTTATAATAGCCGCCAAAGAAAAATAAAAAATCAAGTTTATTCAAAAATCCCTCGAAGGATTTTTTCTTTTTTTGTCTCAAAATGATTGTGGGGTATCACAGAAATGAGATTAGAAAAAAAACGAGAGGTGGGAGCCCTTTTGGATTGAAGTCAACCGAGACACAGCGTGCGGTAGGCTTAAAATAAACATTCAAAATTGTACATTTTCAAATTTTTAGTGTTCCGAAATAAACAAGTAAAAATTTAGAGGCTTCAAAATTAAAACTGTCGAATTTTGCCATGCAATTCTTTAAAGTGATTGACAGGCTTCGAAGTGTTCTATGGAACTAGAAAAAGTATTTTTTTGAAGAAAAAAATATCCCAAAAAAGAAAAAAATATTAAATAGCAGCCTTTTTAAATCAGTCAAAAATTAACTTTATAAAGAGAAAAGTAGTGTAAAAAATACTTTAAACTCAAAAAAGAAGGTATTTAAAAGGGAAATTTCTTTTATACTTTTCTGTATGTGAATAACTGCGCTGAAGACAGCATCTAATAAGGAGATGATCAGAGTTGCGTTTTTTCATAAATCTTATAAAGTCCCTACCGAGAGTCCATTGAATGACTATTTACTTACCAAAATATAATTTGCCAATGGCGACACGTTTTCGCAAAAATCGACTTTTGCAAAAAAAATTTGTATGGATTGAAATGTTTATTTATTGAATTGTCATGTAAAATTATGTAAATATAACATTTTTCTTCCAGAAAAGACGAATTTTCAACAAAGTACATGAATTTTCCCCCAAACAGATAAATTTTTTCCCAAAAAAGGTCATTAGAAGAAATTTCTACCAAAAGAGATGAGGTTTCCAAAGAAAAAGATGAAATTTAACAAAAAAGTTAAATTTTCAACCAAGAAAGACGAATTATCAACAAAACGGTTAAACTTTCAGCTAAAAAGACGAATTTTCAAGCAAAAAGGATGTGTTTTTACAAAATTGTTAAATTGCCAACAAAATAATAATTAATTGTTAACTGTTGAAAATTGAAGAAAAAAAGGGCGACCCGTTTTCGAAAAAATCGACATTTTCAGAATGTTTTTTTATTATATTCTAGTCTAAAATGATGTAAATATAACATTTTTCTACCAGAAACGACAAATTTTCCACAAAATACATGAATTTTTAACTAAAATGATGAATCTTTTAACAAAAAAAATGAATTGTTAACAAAGAACTTCACTTTTCAACCAAGCAGTTTAATTTTCAACCAATAACATTAATTTTATACTAGAAAATACGAATTTTCAACAAAATACACGAATTTGCAACCAAATAGTTCAATTTTTAACCATAAAAATGAATTTTTAAAAAAGTAATTAAACTTTCAACCAAGTAGTTGAATTTTTAACAAAATAGTTGGATCCTCAACCAACTAAGATTAATTTTCAACCAAACAGGTGAATTTTTAACTAAAAATGATCATTAGAAGAAATTTCTAATAAAAGAGATGAAGTTTCAAGCCAGAAAGACGACTTTTCTTCGAAATCGTTATATTTTCAACCCAAAAAGACGAATTTTCCACTAAAAAGGATGGCTATTTAACAAAACTGTTAAATTTTCAACAAAATAATTACATTTTAATTCGAATAATAAGAATTTTTACTAAAAGAGATGAATTTTCAAACCAAAAAGACAAAATTCAACTAAAAGGATGAACCTTAAACGAATAAAGGAATTGTTACTTGTTGAAAATTCAAGAAAAAAACGGCCACCCATTTTCAAAAAAAAACCAAATTAAAAAAAAAACTTTTGGATTGAAATGTTTATCTATTAAATTCTCATCTGAAATTATGTAAATATAACATTTTTAACACTTGCTTTAAATATAAAATTCTTTTTTTTTGTGGAATTTTCAACTGTTGAAAATTCAACTATTAAAAATTAAAGAAAATTGAATTTTAAATTTGAACAGTTAATTCTTCAATTGTTGAAAATGAAAGAAAATTAAAAATTGAATTTTCAATAGTTGAACTTTGAATTTTCTTCTCTTTTCAACAGCTGAAAATTCAACTGTTAAAAAAACAGCTGCTGAAAATGCAATTTTCTTCATTTTTCAACAGTTGAATTTCGTATTAAAAACAAGTGTTAAAAATGTTATATATATATATATATATATATATATTTCGATATTTTCGATAGCGGGTAGCCATTTGCAAATGTTTTGATAAATTAAGGGCCATCCATTGAAATCTCAGTAGAGAATTTCTGAGATTATAAAAAAAATCCCAACTCTGATCATCTCCTTGTAAGGAGAAAGGAATTATATAGAATTTGCGCTTAAAGTTTGTTAAGAAACCCATCAACTGTTCTTTTTTGATTGATTTCACTATTTGTTTAAGCAGAGTAGTTTCCTTAAGCATACCTTTCTTTCATTTTTTAATTTTTATTGTAAAAAAAACTGAAATTTGTTAGTGCGATCAATTTTTATATCACTTCACTGAAAAAAGTAGCAAGAAAGTAGCCTTGTCTAAAAAAGCATCAAAAAAGTAAAAAAGTATAGAACTTCGAAGTCTGGATTGGATAAGTGTTCCTATTAAAACTAAGATTTGACAAAATTCTTGGTTAAACAAAAATTCACTGACATTTCCCGATTTTTTCACGATCTCAAAAAATTTCCCAGTCCAGTGGCCATCCTTTCTGAATAATCTAATTTGGAAATTTCTAAATTTCAAAGATTCAATATCAAATTCCAACCGTCCAAATTTGAGACTATACGGCTAAAATTTCAAAGAGTTTAACTTAAACACATTTCAGCTGAGCGATCGAGTATATCAGTTGTAAGTGCTCAAAATTTAAACCATCTAAATTAAAAATATCTCGAATGTGAAAGCGGAATAAGTTGCCACCATCAAATTAAAAATCGTTTAATATTGCACATTTTTTTAAATCCTATATTCTTATTTTTGAAAGCAAGCATCCGTCATTCCATATGCAATGCATACCAAAGAAACGCTTCATTCTTGATTAGAGAAAAGACACTTTGAGGTCGACCGCACCCACAACCGATGCTAATTTTCACGCAAAGGCAGGACGTGCTCGTTAGTGCCGTTCGTTTACTCCAGCAATATTACCATCTTGCGTAATATTCCCACTATGAACCCCCTATCAGCCACAAACCTTGAACATACGTACTAGTCGATCACGAGAAAGAGTTCACTGACAATAATAGGTACCGTAATTGAAGTTGTCGCAACCATCAAATCGGAATTCCATCCTCTTGACCTCGAGAATCGTTACCGTATTGGAAAATGATAATGTAAAAAGTCTTCTCACGGTAACTGTCGATGCGTATAATAAGGAATATAATAAGGATAGAAAGTTTCACTCACCAGCCGGATGTATCTGCCTATCATGTCCGCAAGTTGGGGAGCTCTATTCGTGTGAAGAGGAAGTCTGACTCCAGAGGAAACTTGTAAAGTGCATACTCCTGCCCTTGATGTTCCTACAGAAACAATGTCTTCCAGAGGTAGAGTTTCCAGGATTGTCAGATTGCCATTTGAGTTCCTTTTTATCAAACGCAGACCGTGATGAGAAACTGCAATGTGTTGTACTTCCGGGTGTTGGGGTCCAATCTAAATTTGATTAGATTAGATTCAGAAAATTTCAAAGATTTTCACCACTCCTATCACTTCTTCTTTCAGATGTTTAAAGTATTTTCCTATTACATTTACTTTCAATATTTAATAAAAATCAATTTAATAATTACCGAAACGGGGAATATTCTTGCGAAGTAAAGCGGCCACTGTTTAGCCAAATCTACAACGTTCTTCTTGATCGTGATCTTGTGCTGAGTGCTCTGCAGATTATCCAAAGTGATTCCATAGTTGTCGAGTAGTTTCAGCATATTCTGTCTATCTTCTTTCGATATCCTGATGTTGGAAGTGGCCAGGACATCATAAGCAACTTGGCAAAAGACCAAATGCAATGCAAGTGGTGTTGTCAGATTTTCATTCGGGGCGAAGACTTCCTTCTTGACCCTCAAGGTCCAGCTGACTCTGTTGTAAGTGAAGTGGGCCTGTGAAGCTTGAGGATAGAGTTTGGTGTCAACAATCTCTTGGACCTTCTCGATTTCAGGTTTATCAGCAGGAGGAAGAACAGGTTTCAAAAACTCTGGCCATTCTTCTATCTCGATTCGTTCCATTTTGTCAGTTCGATGAGTGGAAGCTACGCTCGATCTTCTGTCGATTTCTGAGTCTAGTTTTTTGAAGCTTTGACGAGTAACTGCGAAGGAGTCTCTGGTGTTCGGAACAACACCAAAATCTCGAGGAGATGGCATTCCATAACTATCTCTTGATTTAGGAGAAACGTCTCTTGTCATTCCGAAAGGATCTCGTTTTGAATTATTGTTTTCGAAGATTTCCCTGGCATATTTTGCCTCGGAGAAGATGTCCAAGTTCATATCCCTGCGGGAATCGAAATCTGAGTTTCTATCTCTTATAGAACTTGCCAGATCTGTGCTATCTTTTCCAAAATAGTCCCTGGATTTCGAATCCTGCATTCTAGATTTGTCGTAATCAGTCTGGAATTCGTGATTCTGGCGTAAATGTTGCTGCGAGGCGAAAATATCGCGACTTTGGCTAAACATGTCGCGTTGATTTTTCGCAAAATGGTCGAAAGTGTCAGAGTCTGGTGAACTTCGGAACATGTCCCGGTTCTTTGGTTCAATGGGCGCAGGAGGCGATTTCGGCTGAGGAACTCCAGATTGGCTGAAAATATTTATAAATTTACTATTGTCAGATTGGAACTGGAAGTATTTATATACTAGGATTGAGAAAATTAATATTCATCAAAAGAAGACAGGAAAGTAAGGAATATTATTAGAAATAGTTTTAAAAACAGAGAAAACATCCTGATTTATGATTCAAATCCAAAGGTTAAATGTGTCAAATATATTTATTGTCAGGGATAAACCCGAGTCATTAATTTTTTGCAAAGTTCAGACAAAACACAGATCGCAGCCTTCATGAATCATTTCAATGACATTCTGTCTTTTTATTATGTTTTTTCCGCTTCTATATGGAAAATTAAATTAAATTTGAAGAGATATTTTCTATTTCTGAAGATGCAATAATACTAAACAATACCTTTGTTTTCTTTCTTAAAATATAAAGAGGAACTGCAAAAGCGTGCTGGAAGTAAAGATACAAAAATGAGAAAGATTGGAAAGAAAACAGACCTGTTGCTATAGACACTTCCACCCCTTGGACTTGGGGGTTGGGGAGGCGTAATTGGTGGAGGTGGAGGAATCGGCCTCTCCATCCTTTCTATCTGAGTCTTCACTACTTGCGCTTGCGTCATCATGTCTGTCGTTCCTTTCGACGTTATGCTTTGTGTATCATCAGCAGTCGATGCATAATCGTCCCATCTGCCACCTAAAATCATTCAGCACAAAATGGAAATAAATAACTATTGTCTAAATCATTAAACCTTATGCAGTTTAGAAAACTTGTATATTAAAATCTAAATAACTATAAAAAATGACCTAGTTGTTGTTCAAGAAGAAGCTTCCTATTATTTTCCAATCTCTTGACCTTTCCATCTTCTCTTGGAAGTGCCGGTTTTTCTGTAGCCTTCGTTGATCTAACGCTGTGATTAGCCGTCACCTTTTCGAGCCTCTGTCTCATTTCTGAACTGAGTTTCAACTTTCCTACGCTTCCTGGAGAAGGTCTCTGTGCTCCTACTTCAAAGCCAGACCTAGGAAAAGTAACCTTTTAAAATCTGGCACTTCACATCCTGAAAGTAAAAGATTAAAATATTACTAACTTTGACTTTTTCTTCTTTTTATCGTTATCCTCTTTGTACCCATTTTCATGTCTTGTAATCACGGCACCAGAAGCGTGAACCACAATAGTTCTATCTTCATTACTGTTGATGTTTTCGATTTCAAATTCTTCCCATTCAACGCCACCTTCGGTCATCGGTTCTCCATCCTGATGGTATTCTTGATACTGCGGTGTGATCTTCCTTTGTTGATGATGTTGACGCATTTTGAACTCCATAAAACTGTCCTGATTTTGACTTTCATTCGAGTCACTCAGAGGAGGCCATCTGATTATTCATAAATAAATGAAATTCGAATTAGAATTTAAAAGGTTATATCAAACAATTTGTATTTTAATCTATAATTACTGAAGATTGCTTACCTCCATTTACCAATTCGGACCGTCTTTGCCCTTCCATAAGGATCCAAAAACGGCCTCGATTCGGATGGATCATGAGACTCCAAAGGTGGCGGCATTGGCGGAGGAGGAGGAACGCCCTTGCTAAAAACAGGACCATTATCTGCACTACTCTTCCTATTTTTCAATTCACTAAGCACATTAGTGAAATTATTTTGAATGTTTCCTCTATTGGATCCGGTTCTCTTCAAGTCAGGCGTTGAGTTGAAATTTTTTCTATCCATGCTAATTTTTCGCGGTCCATACTCAATACTCGCTTTCCTCTGTTCCGCGCTTTTCTTCGGTGGACTCTGAGATCGATGAACTTGAGCTTTCACCATCACGGTTTCTTGTCTTTGACTTATTGGCGTTGAGTGCGAGGGCATGCTGCGTTTTTCTGGTGACCAAAGATCTGCTTCATTCGTTTCCTAAAACCAACGATCAGATAACATTAGTAAATATTTCATTCAAAATTATTCAGATTTTCTAAATACAATCTGACAAACATAATTGAACTTAATCCTACCGGTTGGGATGAATTTTGTGGACTCTGGACCAGAAGTTGATGCAAAGCCTGGTTCTGGGCCAAGATCTGCTGCTGAATCTGGATATTTTGAGCCATCGCTCTCTGGAGAAACGCCCGTTGAAGATTTTGCTGATAAGCCATCATCTCGCTATTCTGATTCGGTGGTGAGTTTGGATACTGAGGCAAACTCAGACCTTGCATATTGTAAATAGGAATCGGCATGAATCCAGATCCCATACTCATGTTTTGATTCTGACCAGGAGTGATTGGCTGAGGTGGACTGAACATCGGCATCATCATCGCAGGTGGCATCATTCCATGAGCCATAGCATTGAAATTAAAAGCAGCGTTTTGATTGGCATTGTCCATGTTTCCATCCCCTTTTATCTTTTCGGAAAGAACTTTGGGTGTCAACTGAGACTCCCTCTTTCCATACGATTCCAAAATTACAGCTTTCACAAAATCGTCCACTGAATTTACACTTTGATGAATCAGTTTCTTTTCAGATTCAACTTCGAACTCATCGATTGAACCTTTTATACTAGCAGCCAAACTTCTTGCATCTGATAGTTCATCTAGATTTCCATCCAGTACTGGCATGAAGAGATCGTCGAGGAATTGATCGACATCGGAAGCTTGACTAGGCACCCGAACTCGACGAACATGAGAAGCTAAAGATGGAGCTTCGCTCGTGTCTGACATTGCGGAGGATTTTATTCCGTACTCGCTTTTTTCTATGTAGGCTCTGCTAGATTGGCTTCCAGGCAATGCTCGTTTTCCTAGATTTAAAGAAACTAATTAGAGTATTTGAGAATTACATAGTGTCTACCCGACAAATTATTTTAAATTCCCAGTTTTCTTCCGATCAATTTTTCATTTTCCCGGTTCCGGAATTATACTTGTTTTCAAAATTTCCATGCCCTAACTCAAAATTCTAATTCTTTTGGAAAATTCACTGTTTCAAGTCAGAATTTTATATATGTGACGCGATCCGAGAAAAGGGACCTTCTAGGCAAAAGTGAAATTTTACAGGACGAGCGATTGAAGAAATCTCGTGCTCGAGGCAGCGGAGCGGAGGAGAAGTCTCAGAGGGGAATTCTGACCCCCACTCATTACAGTTCGACCGTGTTTCCCCACTCTCTTCTCCTCCCGTTCGTGCGCCGGCTATCGAGTCCAAGTTCTCCCGTCTATTGTCCTGCGCACGTGTTCAAAGATTTTTTCAATAATTTATATTTTGTGAAATAATGCAGAT
>JAUMHM010000049.1:9497813-9532753 GCA_032362435.1 Melikaiella ostensackeni
AGAACCGCGGGAAATTACACCTATGTTTACGCCTTACGACCGTAAGATAGGTGACCACAGGGTACGACACAATTACAATGAAGGGCCGGCGAAACCCTCGTGGATCTTGAGGACACAGAGCGAACCAACAATGACAGCTCTCTGCAACCATCTCGCAAAAGTCTTGGTAAGTTTTTGGTACGCGGGTAGAGCTTCGAGGTTATGAACCAGTGATGCCTTCGCACCTCCGAGAAAACCGATCACAAGGACAATAATTTTAACCGAATATTTTGGGAACAGTCGCCGCATCTCCCGCATATTAAGGTCTCGATACCCCTCCTTCTTTTCCTTCTCCTTGACTGTGATGTTGCTGTCGGCCGGAGCCGAGAATTTGATTACGAACATAGTTCGTTTCTCGAAGTCTTGAAGAACGATATCAGGCCTCGAGTAAGCAATAGGGGCTATTGTCGAAAACTTGCAGTTCGACAGGACAGGGTCGCGGCCAACACCGTAAGACCGACAAAGATGGTAATAAAGCACCTTTAGGCCGCATTGTGACTGTCAATAACATAAGTCGTTCCCGCGTGAGTGGGACACCAAGATAGTATGTGTCCTACGTGCTCAGAATGTGCATGAGACGCTCTGTACCTATCGCTGAGAACTTCTTGATGTAAAATACGGCTACGGTATGCTAAGGTGGAAATGACATCGTCCTGGCACGCGGAAATGAAATCCTCTGTGTCTAAATTAAGTCCAGCTGATTTGAGGAAAGCAAACGTTGGCTCCATCGACAAGGACTGATCTTTTACATTTATGTCAAAGTTTCCGAGCATTTTCTTGTCGAGGAGCTTTCGGGAAAGTTGTTAACCTCTGCTTTCTTCACCCGGATTTTTAGAAGTGAGGAATCTAGATGGAATAATTCACGTTCCTCACCTCTGATGTTAAGATCCAGGCCCAGGGTTTCGACCGCCTACTCCTAATCATCTCGTGATTCCTGACCATTGCCAGGATAGGATCTCTTCCGTTTGCGGCGATGTGAGCTGTACCCAGGATAACTCGGTTATAAAGACATTGGTGATTTAGAAGTCCGCGCCCGCCTTTACGGCATGGGATATACAAACGCGGAACGGATGAGTTGATATGGAAGCTCAGAAGAGCTTGCTGAATAAATATGCATGATCTTATATTCTTACACGAGGCGATGTCGAGAGCCCAGAGCCGCTCCGTGTCCTTAGGACACACGAGGGTTTCGCCGACCCGTCATTGTAATTCCGTCGTACCCTATGGCCACCCATCTCACGGTCGTGAGGCGTGGCCATAGGTGTAATTTACCGCGGTTCTACTAAGAGCCAGTGACATTTCCCTGGATGACAGTCACTCCCGGGGGACCCTAAGGTGATGATTTGACTACTTTTATAAATATATGGACTTTGGTATGGAATTTGGATTAGACAAGGTTGCCAAGATTCATCTGAAGCGAGGACGACTTGCTGGCGTTCTCGAGGACTTTGAGCTCGTGGATGGGAGTGCTATTAGATTCCTTGGCGCTGGAGAGACCTACCAATACTCCGAAGCAGATACAAGCGTCTCCCTCGACAGATTTGGTCTTCCAATCTGCGGCATTGAAAAAGATACCTACGACTAAGATGCTTGCCGCCTCAGTTCTACTCTATTCGTTTGAGGTGGTTCCATAGACGAAGCACGAGCTCACGGCCCTCGACATCGCCACGCGTAAGGTCATTCATAAGCAGAAGAGCTTGCATATTAACTCGTCCGTTCCACGCTTGTACATCCCACAGGCGGGTGCGGACTTCTAAATCTCTAATGTCTTCATAACCGAGTTATCCTCGGTACAGCTCACATCGTCGCAAATGGAAGAGATCCTCTCCTAGCAATGTACAAGAATCACGAGATAATTGGCAACGAAGCTTTCTTTGGTGTTTCTTTGGCATGAATCTCAGCATCAGAAGTGAGGAAAGTGCATTACTCCATCTAGATATGTGTTTTGTCATTTTGTGGTATTGAAGTATTGATTTAAAAATTGCCACTTTAGATTAAATAATTTTCGGTAGTCTCTGAATGAAAAATTTTGAATAGAAAAGTTGCATTTCTTTAAATATATTTTGTTTCCTTGTAAATTGAATGAGTACTTAAAACTAAATCAAATTATTAAAGGAATATCTTTTATATTAGTTTATAGTATGTTGTGTGATAAGTGCGCGAAGCAGGTTATTCGGGCTCGGGCGACAAACTTCACACTCGTCTTGAATAAGCTGCTTCGCGCACTTGTCCACATACTTTTTTTGAAACAAGTGATTGCGAAGTGTACGAAGAACAGCCCGATTTTATTTGCATACGGTTAGGTGTTCGGGAATAAATTCTGCCATAATATTTGCGAATCGGGCACTTCGCGCACGCTATACAGGCACGAAAAACCGAGCTTCGCACGTACAATTTGAGGTTAGATATTCACTTGACAAATATTTTCAGCTTGTTAAATGTTGCCACGTACTTGCAACGAATAAATATAAAATAGTAAAGTTGAAATGAGTTCGAAGAATGAAACTAGTGATAGTGATTATGAAGATAATATATTTGTGTCTGAAAAATAAAGTGAACTTCACTTTTTGTCACATTAAAAATAAAAAATGTTCCTGAGATTTTTTTTGGCTATTTGGAAAATACTCATATTTGTTGACTTTTTATTTAACGGGGGGCCTCCCCCTCCCCCCCAAACCACCTCGGGCCCCTCCAGAGCCATAATTCAATCAGCTATAAATTGTTATCGCAACTTTGTGAGAAAAGTAATAGACAGGGTCCATAATTTTTATTTTAGATATTTTAGCAGACTTTTTCAATTCAAGGGAGAAAAGGAAAATGGAGAAAAATGGGGACGGACTGTGTGCCCTGGAATGGTGCAAGATTTTGAAATCAAACAAATTTTAAACTAATATTACTTCTACTTCAAAACAAATGGTCGAAAAGCACCAAATCTCGCAGAAAACGCCTTATTATCTCTCCTTATCATCAAATAGGAACGAGTTTTTCAAAGATATTTACAGCTGGTTGGGTAAATACCTGTGGAAACGTAAAAACGAGCGAATGCAGGAATCCCGAAAAGAGGGCTTTACGAGAAAGAGACGACGCGGCACGAGAGAATAATGCATTATTCCTAGTGGCTGCCGCTTCTAGGGAGGGACTTTGCTCAATATCAGTATTCGAGACGGGCATGCCGTTGGGTAGCTTTTCCTACGGGAAGAGCCAGGATAGGAGAGAGGAAAGGGGACTTTGGTCTCGGGGTGGTTTGCAATTTCGGAATGGATCCCGCTCTCCCGGTACCCTCGGTCTTCACCTTCTCATCCTTCTCTCACTCTTACTTTCTCTATCTCTTCCTCACAACTTATCTTCTTTCCTCTCACTCGTCCCTTTCACATCTCGTTGGAACCAAGGGTGGATCAGCATCATTCCTGTCTGCTGCCCAGGGATATACCGAGGGCGTGAGTGTGAATAGATGAGGTTGGATTGGCTGGAAAATTCACCCTGCATTATTTCTCTTCCTCTTTCGTTTTCCACTCAGACTGGGACTGGACTCACGTATTAGCAAATACACCTTTAGCCCTCCTGAGTTAAAAAGGCACATTGTCGAGCTTTCTGTATTTTAAAGTCGACAAAGAGGAGAAACTGATATCACCAAAAGTCTGTTTTTAGAGGGATTGTCAAAAGAGGAAAAATAATTACAAACCCGCCATCGCTTTTGAAATTACCGCAAAAATTACCAAAAAAAGTTGGCCATCACTATTTTCACAGAGGACTCTTGCAAAATCGTCAGTTTGTTTCTTCGTGAATTACGACTAGTTGGAAAAGAATCTTATTGGAAATAGAAAGGTGAAAATTCGAAACAAAATTAAGCAAATTCCATACGATGTACTTCTGTTCCCAAAATAATGAATTTTCTTCTCCCAAGTGCTTAGTAGTTTACTTATAGGTAAAACAAGCTACATTTGTAAAATCAGTGCCAGACGGCAGCTTAGGATAATCAGTATGATCACGCGATCCCATAAAATTCATCTACACACTCGTACGTCTATTTCCGCGCCTGTCACATTGTCGAGCTTTCTGTATTTTGAAGTCGACAGAGAGGGGAAATCGATAACACCAAAAGTCTGTTTTTAGACAGATTGTAATTTGAGCAAAAATAATTACAAACTCGCCATCGTCCTATTTTCGTCTTTTTCCGTGCTTGCTACGATATTTTGCATTTAGCCACGCAGCCGTTAACCATAGGATCTTGAGCAGGTCGAAATAAAATAGAAAATATGAGTTTTGTTGTCAAAAACACTATATGATTAATTTGATATACACTGGAGAGATTTTGACGTGACAATTATATATGGCATTTTAAAGTATTATTTGACTAGAGTTTAATGTCATGATGTCAAAAAATTGGACGTTAGGTGAACACAGACATTGATCCAGGTAATTAATAGCAACAACATTGTTTGAAAATGTAATCATAACAAATGAATTATAAAAACAAAAAATGAAGCACGAATTTAAAAAAAATGCATTTTGGAATCAGAATATGTATGGCTTATTTGAATTCTAATTCGACAAGAAACTATGACCTTTTATTTATGGAACCATATGATAAGATACTTCTACAACTTTTGATTTTTACACCAACTAATTGAAAATGATTAAAATTTATTAATTTTGATTCAATGAGTTTATTCAAGTTTAAAAACTTTCCAGAAAGAATTCAAAATTGCAAACAGAAGTAAGTTTTAAACATTTCGCAAAATATCTAAGTATGAAACTTGGAATGGTAAAAGAGAGTTTAAAGTTTCCTTAAGCATGTGTTTAAAATATGTTTGAAAAATATATAAATTGTCAAAAATGGAGAAGCTAGAACTCTTATTTCACAAGAATCTACATAATTCGGGTTTTGGTGTAAGTTTGCATCAGTTTAATGCTCTAAATACAAACATTCTGCTGATGCATAAGAATAAACAGATGGAGATACGAAAAACATGAGAATTCAAAGTTATTATTATTTATTATTATACCATTAAGCCAAATCCCTTTCCGGGTGAGCGTAACTCTTTCGATTCTAGCCTTGTTATACTACCGGGGATCAAGGACTTTATATGGTAAGGGTAAGTAAGGTATGTGTAGGAGAAGGGATAGGTTTTAGAACAATCTACAGGTCACGTGTTGTTCATTCAAACGGCACGACACAATTCAAAGTCAGAAATTAATTTTTGTAAATTGTGAAAATGATGTTTCTAAAAGTAATTATCCGTTCTTAAAATGATTCAGATTGATTTGACAACTTCAAACTAATACATCTAGTCCCTAAATATAAAACTATAAATCCTCATTGAGGATAAGGATAATTTTAATGATCCGAATTGAATGAGTTATCAGGTTAATTTTTAAAAATTAATCATTGCAATTTTTGTAACGGTTAATCCCTTGCAGGAATATAAAAATAATAATTAAAAAAATTATAAACGGGGTAAACTTTGTATGAAAAAAACGTTCTGGGTTGAAACGTCCACTGCATAATAAGATAACGTTTTTAATATCTGACCTCATGCACACTACTTAATACAAACATATACAACTTATATACGTGAGAGCTGTAAATGTCAGAGATCCCCGGGATTCTGTTCGTGTTAAAAGAGCCTGTAGCACGCGATTGCAAAGTAACTTTTCCTACATAAGGTTTGCAAGACACGCAAGATCTTACTCAGCTGGGTTCATTAGCACGCAAATTGTCACTGAGCCTATCACGAGTTTTTGTCAAAATTACGTTTCTTATCACAAATGTGTTCAAGAAATTTTACATGGAAAAAATTCATTTGCAAATTCAACCCCACTTGATTAAAGACTGGAGCTTTCGCCCAAAGAACGTTAAATAGATTCTGATGTCATCTTATGAAGTTCCATTTATTTTTCATTTCCTTTCCTTCATTTGTTTCCCCAAAATGATATAATGTTATTTAAACTAATTTGATTTGAAACTTTGAAAAATCAAATGAATACCTACGTAGATTGGTAAAGTAATGGAGAATAATAGAAAGGAATTAAAGCTCTGAAAGTGGGACGATTCTTAATTTTACGCGCGCTAGATTGAAAATTGATCATTAATTTCAAATTCGAAGGCCTATGATAAATATGTTTAATTTTAAGCCCTACAAATTATAATCTTCGCTTTAAAAAAAAATTGTACATCAAGAATTATTGATTTATTAATTTATCAATGAACTAATGAAAAAAAGTGATTAATTAATTTTATATATATATATATATAATTTAATAATAAGCATTGAAAATTAAACATTTTTAATTAAAAATATTTCATATTGAACAATTTCAAACTCAGTGCGTTCACAATTAAATACTTTTGAGTTTCAAGTGCTTGGTATTAAACAATACACAATTAGAAATATTAAGTATTTTTCAATTTGAAAATGAAGACTTAAAAATATAAAAAATTGTAAATGTTAAAGAAGCTTCAAAATAACTTTAAATTTAGGGCAACAAAATTTGACAGATTCAAAATTAAGCTTTGCAACTTGATCAACACTATTAAGGTTTCCAATTGTATATTTTATGAATTTCAAGTCAGAAAATGTTTAATATTTAGATAAAACACGATTTTGCAATTAGGGTTTAAAAACTCAAGTCAGGCTGGGTCGACTCCCATGGGCGCGTTTGACCACTTATACTTTAGTAATTATCCACCTCCTGTTAGATGGCTCTACTGTAGAGTCATAAGTGGGGGTGATATTTGTTCAAATATTTTCGCACCCACCATTTCAATGCCTTGTGGGGTTATGTCACACATGTATCTGCATGTCATCGTCAAAGATGTCATCGTCAAGTTTATGCGTTCTGCATTTCTTCATTAATTGAAGAATTAATGCAGAATTGTACAAATTTATCCCGAAAATCGTTACATGTTACATTTTTCGTGCCAAATTTGTATAATTTTGCATTAATTCGTTCATTTTCTGTGATTTTAAATTCATACAATTCATTCAAATTATATGTGACGCGATCCGAGAAAAGGGACCTTCTAGGCAAAAGTGAAATTTTACAGGGCGACCGTGTTTCCCCACTCTCTTCTCCACCCGTTTGTGCGCCGGCAATCGAGTACAAGTTCTTCCGTCTATTGTCCTGCGCACGTGTTCAAATATTCTTTCAATAATTTATATTTTGTGAAATAATGCAGATAAAAAATTTCTGACTGCACCCCTAGAAAGATCAGTAAAAGAACTTATAGAATCCATCATAATCAGAAAATCGATTTTTTGCCTAGTAGGTCCCTTTTCTCGAATCGCGTCACATATAATTGCTTCTGAAAATTTCCCGTTCTAACTCAAAGTTATAATTTTTCTTGAAAATTCACTGTTCCAAGTCAGAATTACACGCTACTGGCGGAAATTATCTGCACGCCTATTTTTTGAGTTGTTGCTAAAGTGCCTTATTTTTTTTTTAATTAACATGAAAATTTTTCCTCCTTATACCCCGAAAGGTAATAAAATGCTGCGTCAAGTTAGCTCAAGTTAAAGGCAAAACGTCAATTTTACAAAAAGGTATCGAGAAGAAACGCCAAATTTCGATGTTTTTGAAAAATTGGAGTAACTATGGAAATAATTAACATTTTTCAAAGTTCTTGGGCTCATTTTTAAGTTAAGTCTCTATACTATTTTGCTAAATTGTTAAGATATTTTCAGAGTTTTTTTTCCTAGATTAAAAAAAATCGAAAACAAAAATATTTTTGTAAATGTGACTAAAATTTATTAAAATATGATAAATAGTGATTTTAAAAGCACTTTTGAAAGTATTTACAAATTTTTTAACTTTTGCACCAAGTTTGACCCGAGGGAAAATCTAGGGTAAAAATTCTAAAAATATTTTAAAAACTTAGAAAAATACGATGGAGACTCTCCTTCAAAATGAGCCCAAGAACTTTAAAAAATGTTAATTACTTCCAGAGATCTTCCAATTTATAGAAATCATCGAAATTTGACGTTTTTGTGCAATATCTTTTTATAAAATTGACATTTTGCCTTTAGCTTGGGCTTATTAGACGCAGAATTTTATTACCTTTTGCAGTATTAAGAAGAAAAAATGTTCATGGTAATATTATAAACATAAAGGCACTTTACCAACAGCTAAAAATACAGACGTGTGAATAATTTTTGCCGGTACGGTACATAATTATACTTCTTTTTTATATCCAGGTAATAAATCAAAATTACCATTCTTTCCAAAAATTTCCTGTTTAAGGTCAGAGCTATAATAATTATTTTGGATAATTCACTTTTCAAATTCAGAATTACAGATATCTCTTCAAAAATCCTCTATTCCAAATCATAAATACAGTTCTTATGTTTTTATGTTAGAACGTATATCTTCCTCCCATTGATTTAAAAAAATATGAATTCACAATTTCAGATAAATACTAATTTACGAGTATGAGTGTACATCGAGTTTCAAGATATCAAAGACTTTAAAGATTTCAAAATATAAAAACAACTACAAACAGCATCACTTATATTATCGACATTATCGAAAATAAAGTCTTTTTCACTGTTCGTTTCGTGACTGAACAAAATGACAGTAATAAAATAAAAATAAACACTTTTAATATTCATTTGAGTACGATCGAAAGAAAAATCTCGGCCACACAATGAAATTCCCGGTTTTTTCCCGGTGAACTAAAGTCCCGGCCTTTTCCCGGTTTACCGGAATGGCACTTAAATAATAATGTGAAGTTCTTAAGATTATATTGTAATTTACCGTATTTTTTAGTTAAATGAGAAAAAACGAAGTAAAATTCTTACCTGGGTATTGGGACTTGATGAACCTAGTTTGCGATCGAATATAGCTGTTCTTGTCATCTTCAGACCTTCCGGTTTGACTTACTGATTGTATATCTGGATACTCGAAATCAATAGTGATATCCTCTTCTTCGAGAATATTCGGTTCAGAACTCCTCGTTATTCTACTATACTTTCTTTCCGGCATAACTTCATTTCTCGTCATGTACTCCACATTACTAACAGCCGGTGCTTCTCCAATTCTTTCCAAACTGTGGTACCGTTCATTTAATTTCGAGGATGATAATCCCAATCCGGCAAGTTTGCTCGGCGGAATCATAATTTCCGGTTGAAGAAGGTTGTCCAAACTCCTACTACGTTGCTTCTCCTTTTCGAAGTATCTGTCATTTAAAGCGGACTTTCTCGACAATCCCATTTCGGTCGTTTCTAGAATAGCTTCGTGTGACTGTTTTCTCATCTGAAAAAGAAATTAATATCTCATAATCTTTTACATTTTCATGTTTTATATCGAACAGCGGGGCGTTTTTTCGTTTCCAAAATTATAAAAAAACTTATTTCGAGTAATTAGTAACGAGCAAAAATAATATCTAATTTAAAGAAACTATTAAAGAAACAATTCGGAAATAAAGTAGTGCGGACTCGCTCAGTTTGACTTTAATTGAACTAAAGTAAAATAGAAATCAGGTTTCAGAGCATATATCATCAATTAAAATAGGGCAATTATAATTGGAGTAACAGATCCTAAATACAAGACTTACCGGTGCTTTTGAAATAGGAGGTTGCGGAGGAGGAACCGCCGGACGTCTCGGCGATTGAATTTCCGGTTCGACAGGTTTGTCAACGACTTTCGGTACTGGTTTCCTCTCCAGAGGTTGGAAGGTCTTCAGCACAGGTGGCTCCGTGCTTTGTTCTAGTTCTCGAATGACTTGCGTGTGCTGCAATGTTTAATCATAACAAATGATTCTCACGCTCGTACTCATTTCACTCATTAATATCCCCTACTCTTTCTCCGGGTAAGGTAAAAAAAAGACTTACCTCTCTCTTCTTAATTGGCGGGAAGCTATTCTTTCGCTGCTCCAAAAACATGTGCTTCGCAGCAGGGAAGGCAGGGGCCAATTCCATTTCGGAAATTAGATCAAGGACGTAGTCAAATCCGTTCGTCTCGGTGACAATTGCATCGGGACCATCCAATTGATTCCAGAGAGTTATGGTCCATCCGCCATTCTCAACTCCGTGATTTTGAACTGCAAGATTTGCTAAATCTTCACAAGTCGTCCAGGAATCTACAGCGCAAGTTGTCATTTCACCTGAAAGAAATTTGATTTATTTATTAGCTAGGATCATTAAAGTAAAGAAATTATGTGTTGTAGAATTATGAAATTTAGGATTAGAAAGAGAATTTTAATTACCATCATAAAATCCCACGGTCAATGCCATGTTTACTCGATTTCTATTCGCTCTCCATTCCAAAACGCACGGAGGATAATTTCTAGGCACGTGTTGAATTGTCGTTTGTCCGTTGCTAGTTGCTCTTAGCAAAGATCTTTCGCCTTGCAGCAATTTTCGCTGACAGAAAGCCTTGTAGCCATCGTACGCGTGATCCGAGACAAATCTGAATAAAAGAAGTTTAAGCAAGGATGTAAAAATTGAAATTGTACGAGGTTTTTGTACGAAAATAAAAAAGTGAAAACTCAATAGAAAACGCATTTTAAGACGATCTAATTTTATTTTAAGAACTAGATCTAGTTCGAAATTCGTCGATGCAAATTTAATTTCAGAAGTTATTAATATGTAATTATAAAAAAATATTCAACTCCTCACTATATATGCAATATTTTCCGCACAGAATACGAAAACTTCAAATGATTGCTTTTTTAAATGAAATGATTACTGTTAAGAAAAGTCCATTTTTTATTCTTTATAATCTTTCTAATTTGAACTTTTTCATACGTATTTCAGATATCAAAATACGAGACTTTCATCATTAGAATTATATTCAGCTTAGAGGTTCCCTAATTTTGATTCCCTTTAAGAAAAGAAGGTTAAATCTAACATTTTTGCCTGAAAAAATTTAAATTGAGGCCTTTGGAAAATCGCTTACTTTAATGAACTAGGCAGAAAGTGAGTTTGTAAACTTACTTAAGCAAATACTTGAAGAGAGTAGGAGTCGGTTGGAACGCAGAAAGACAGTTGGATAGCAGCAACCAACCTCTTTCTTTGTTTGCATCATTCTCGTTCTTCCAGGTTTGATTGGACAATTGACACAGAATTTCATCCCTCAATTTTTCATTGACGATTCCCTTATTAACAATATAGTCACCCAGAGCTTGTTCCCTTTTGCCGCTAAGGTTATTCTCGTTCATAAATCGCAGAATCATCTTGAATATCATTAATGAATCAGTATAATCCTGATCCCGAGCCTTCGCTAAAAATGGCGTTTTGATAGGTTCTCGTTTCATTCCGAAAATGTGACTCTTGAAGTAAATATTTGTGAATTTCGAGAACTGATGCTGATCTATATCTGTTGGGAGACTATAAGTGTAGGGAAGCGATACAACTGAACCCACGACTTTAATCAAGTTCCTCTCCGTGTGAGTTGGTTGCCAATCTACAAAGAAATATTGTAAGAAAACATTAAACAAAACCAGAAGCAACTAATAATTTATAGATTTTGGAAAGCACTTACCATCAAGTTTGCTGTAAATAAATGCAAGTTCAGCAGGAATTTCAAGATGATTAACACCTGCAACTGCCCTCGATGCTCTTTCCTGTTCTTCCTTTTGTTGCTTAGCTTTTGCTCTTTCTCTACTCGCTCTTTCCATTTCTGCTCTTTTTGCCATCTCTTCTTTCAGAATCATGAACTTTTCTCGTTCTTTTTTGCCTCTGTAGAGTTTCTGAGCCATAAGTACACCTTTTTTAAGATTTCTGAACTTTTTCCTATCCCTGTAGCCTCGATAAACTGCTTGCAGAAGTATAGTGCTCCGAGAAATATTGAGGAATCGCCTTCGAGCGAGGAAACCTCGAGTATACCTGTAAAAAATAGTTTATATTTAAATATTATAAACTTCATGGTCCTATAAAAAGCTTTTAATAACTTCATTAATAAAGAACTGAATTTATTTGTATAAAGAAAGTTTTTTATCAATGTATCAATCTAACAAATAAACGTTTATCGCGAACTGATACCAAAAAGTTTCTTCCAACTATGTTTGCATTTCTATTTTTCGCGTGACTAACTAGATTTAAGTGCGTATGTTTTGTTCCCCTTCCTTTTACTTAGTAACTGCGTTGCCATGCAAATTATCAGCTTATGAGTCCGCACCGATTACACGAGCTTGTTTGCCTAAAGACTTAACTAACTATTGTAAAATAATAGCCTAAATATTTGTACTTTCTGAACTTGTTTTTAAGAATTGAAAGCAGAAGAGAAACTAAAATCGATTAGTAAATTAAAAGTGAGATACTGAAGGAAGTCACTAACCTTTGAACAGTGATAGCAGCTCTTTCGAGAATCAAAGCTCTGTTATATTCCAGAGTTCTCTCCAGTGATTCTCTCAAAAAGACTCTGGTGAGACCAAGTTGGTATTGACTTTGAGCATCCCTTGGAGCAGCTTTTTCGAGAATAAGCCGACAAAGTTCCTTATTTGGGGCTCCTCTGGGAAGACGATTGGGAACCAAGTAGCGATATCGATCAACGAAATGAGCAAAGAGAAGACGAACTGGGTATCCGGTTTTACGAATGCGAATCGTCTCCAACATTCCAGTGTAACGAAGTTGCTCAAGAACGCAGGGCATGTCGAATTTCATTGACGCCTTCTCTGTATTCGGTTTTATACAACGAACAAACCACGGATTACATCTGTAAAAAAAACAGTCTTTCTTATGCAGCCAGATTTACAGTGAAATTCTTATTGGAAAATTGGAAATATGTTACTTTCCAATTACAATTATTGTATTGTAAATGACTTATCGTACTTGTGTAGAGTGATAATTAAAATAATGAATTGCTTACTGCGACATCGATTCCAGGAGTTGTTGCAAACTATCGTGAAATCGAGCAGACACGGTTGGAGTTCTCGGTTTCATCGTGACGAATCTGCCGTTGGGTTTGTTCACGGTTTTGTTTGCTTCGTGAGTGTTTCTCACGTGCTGGAACATCTTGCTCACCAACTGTGAAATATAAATGAGACTTCGATAAGAATTTTCTCAATCAAATCCAGTCAATCATTTCTCTACATTTAATCATTATCCAGTTTCTCCAAATTCAAAATGCTCACCTGAATTTTACTACTGATCAACAGTTCAACAACATCGGGCCTCAAAGTGTCTCGATTCTTGTCCAAAAACATTTCCACGTTGTACCAAACTTGTCCAGCGTAATGTTTAATCGCAAATTCAGCAGAGTTCATCCTCGGCCTTGAGTACAATTCGCTCAATGCGTGATTATAATGGCACTTCTCAAGAAAAGAAAGATCCGTCGCCTTCGGAAAGTTGCTTTCATCATCAAGAAGATGCAAAATTCCAACAGGCTTCTTCGCAATCAGGTGAATCACGGGCAAATTATCAGTGTAATTAATCGTAGTCCATTCGATTTTCTCCTTCGCGTATTCCTGCTGTTCAAGTTTGAAGATATGTTTGTTGAAATAGAAGTGGAGATTCTCATTTGCGTAATTGATGCAGAGTTGCTCAAAGCTGTTTTCAGTGAAGGTTTCGAATCCGAAAATGTCGAGGATAGAAATGGCGGCTGTTCGTTTTGTGCCTTTGTAAACAATGTGATTAACTCGAGTGACCAACCAGGAAAAGAGAGAACTGTAGAGTGCTTTGGCAAAAGCATCCCTGGCATCAAGAGCTTGATCAATATTCAAAGCAGTTAAGACTCTTTCATTCCTTGCTTCCTAAAAATCAATAATTAAGATCAGAAAGAGCAATTGATTCATTATAGTTTCTGCTTTTACTATCTGATTCGTAAATTTTTACAGAACATAAACGAATTTAAACTTTTAGACTCACCGTAGTTTTTGTCGTTAAGGCTCTGATGATTCCATCAGCGTTTACTTCAAGAAGATGAGCAGCCCAACGTATATCTGCATCCGCTCCAACTTCCACTCCTTCCTGGCCGTGTCTCATCTGTTTTCGATTGAAATAAACATTCCCGAGGTGAAGTACACTGCTCAGAATTTTGAAAATCGTGTCTTGTTCCTCGGATGTAAAACCAAGAACTTGCATCGCTGATAGGAGAGCTTTGAAGTCCTCAGCGTCGTTCTTTCCATCGATTTCACATCTGTCTCCCTAAAATTTAAGAATAGCAGTTCAAGAAATTGAATGGCACGAGGAATGTTACTTAAATTTATGAATAGCGATTTACCTGATTTAGGTAGAAATATTTATCAGGTTTCAAAAGTCCGAATTTATCCCTGTGTTGCTGATCGAGTCCAGCTAGAAGTTCGTAAAAAACATGGTAGTTTCTTTCTCCCGTGGCTTGTGTCACGATCCTACTTTTTTCCAGAAGATATTGTGTGACTCTTCCTCCAACAATAACGCCACTGTAAAAGATAGAAGACACTTTTATATCAAGGTTAACATAAAAAATAGACTATTAAACCTTCTGCATTAAAATTTATATTAAAGAAGATTAAATGTGTCTTATTTAGATTAAGATTCGATTAAGGGACATCGTAACTAACAAGACTATTCGAATACTGAAAAAAAATTAATTTTGAAAATATTACCAAGCTTCCCACTAATTATTTACTTTCAGAGTTTATTGGTCTCATAAAAAGTATTATTGTCACAATAATTCAGATAAAAAGTGAATCAGGTTAATGATCAAAGTTTATAGCTTGAACCAAGTTTTATGAGCAGTGAGTTGGGTACTTACTCTCGAAAATGGACTTCCAGGTATTTTCCAAAACGACTACTATTATCGTTCTTTGGGGTCTTGGCGTTGCCGAAACTTTCGAGAAGAGGCGCAGCTTCCAAAATTTGTTCTGTAACTATATTACTAGGTGCTCGGTTTACAGCGGCCAGGTACTGCATTACCAGTTTTGTTGATTCCGTTTTTCCTGAACCAGATTCACCGGAAATCACTACGACTTGGTTGGCACTTGCATTGTTGGCTGTAGATACTTGGCTATAGGCCGAAGACCCAACCGCAAAAAGGTGTCTGAATACAATAAAAATAAAAAGCAGAATCAGAATTTGATGTTTAAAAAAGTATCTTAATAATAATAAAGGGTTAGGCTTACGGAGGTAATGTTCCAAGGATTCGACCCTCGTATAATTTTACTTGGTCGAGGCCATAAATGTCGAACATTTTGTATGGATTCACGGCAACTAGAATGCTGCCAGTGTAGGTCTGAAATTTGAGCCAAGGGTTACATATATTTTTTCTTGAAAAATGTCCCTGCATTCCAATTTGTTGAAATCTACTCACGTAAATTAAATCTTTGTCGTAACGGATTTTTAAGTTCCATAGTAACGATGCTTCGTTCAAATCACTGTAACATGTCAATAAGATTATAATCAGATTTAAGGAAATTAAGAGAGAAATATTTTTATATTAAAATTTTTTTACTGCAACTTACGAAAGTTGGATCATGTCTTCAACGCCATTCTGGCCCAGGTCCTGCCTCGGTTTTACTCCACTGAGATTCGTGAGTGTGAAGATCTGAGGCTGAAATAAGAAATATATGTAAATATTCAAAATAAAAACATGGAAACTTTTCGTACAAAAAAGATCGAAAATTATACAATTTCCAGACAACTTTTACAAAGCAGAGACTCGAGCATTTTTATCAGGCTTTCTCTACAAGTTTAAATAAACACTTCATCTTGAAAATGATAAAAAAAGCCTGGGAAATGGATGAAAATGGTAGTTCACATCCTTCCCATTTACATTTCGCATGCCGAATTGCGTCCTCGCTTTTCCGTTTTTTTTCGAAGCTTTCTCAGTGGCTCGTGAATGCGACTCGAGAGAATTTCCAGCGAAAAAAAGGATCTATCGCGCGAATCCATGAGCGCATAAGACTCGAGAACCACTTTACTTGGAGAACCAACCGGATACCGGCTTGTAATCCCAGCGGCGTAGAATTGGTTCTATTTTACCTAACTTCCCAAAAGTTACAGACACAAAAATAGACCATTTTTATTATTAAAAAACATTTCAGCTCACTAGAAATTCCGATCTTTACTTTTGTAATTTTTACTTCAATTAAAGATGAGGGTAAAATACTTTTATAAATGAAAGCACACTTTTTTCACATAAAGAATTTTACGCTAAAGCCCCGGTGAATCACCTAATTTTAAGAAACAAAAGTTTTCAAATTTTTATTTTTCAAATCCGAAAGCGTTTATTTTCCTATCTTTAATTTTGAAACTGTGAATTTGCTTTTAATTTCAAAAAGACTAGTTTGCTTCATATCTTTAAAATTTTATAGGATTACAATTTTAAATGAGAACTATTTTAAATTGCTATTTCAAAGGAAACTATTTTACAAACATTTTTACGCGAGCAACCTGAGTTTAAATTATGCTGCATAATTTCTATACATTATTATGCAGAATTTCAACTTTTTTTTGTAATAAAAAAACTCGAAGCCATACAATTTCGAGGCGAGTTTCCTTTTTAGGATTCTGAAAAAAGTTTTGTGTTTCGTTTTGTGGTGCAAAGGGTTAGAGGGCATGTCTTTAAGTTTCAAGAACACCAAGTGGTATGTTTCTCAGGGTCGTAAACAACACAAGACAATTCGATATATTTCTTGTCCTACGCTCTTGTGTACCTCATCCATAATAGGACACCGCCCCAACTACAGTTCTGCCACGCAGCGACCATACACCATAATATCTGCACTGAGAAAACGGAGCACGATGCAGCATGCAGAAGCGAAAAACAAAACTTAAATGGATTGTCGTGAGGCCCTTCTTCTCAATCTATCAATTATGCACACGTAATACCCTCAATGCCCTCGATTTGATCAATTTCGTCGGAACCGGTCAGGAAAGATTTAACGCTTCAAGTTTATTCCACGCTCTGACCTTTTTTATAATAACAAAGTCGACGTCCCTCATTTGCAAATAACATGTTCGAGCTGTAACGGGTTCTACAATTTCCCAATCGCAGGAAGTAAATAGATTCATCTCGTTTCTACCGATTGCATTATATTCCAGAAAAAAGGAAATAAATAATGATTTCTCACATTGAGAAATAAATCATAAGATGGAAGATTGAGGAATCTTGTGATCTTGTGATGGGGATACTTTTGAAAGGGACCTGAAAGAATGTTATTTCGTTTTCATTTCGAGACTCATCCTAATTTTCCAATTTAAATATTTTGTTCTTAGTGATAAATTCGAATTTGGTAATGATGATTATATCAAGGATCTCACTTTCGAACATCTTTCGATTATGCGTGTAAGAGTGTTGTAAATCAGCATTACGTCCGTAACGCACTTTCGCAGTGGAATCGGTATCCCCCTCACTCGACGTAAATTGCAAGCAGACGTAGTTCGGTATAATAGAGGCCGGTTACTTTCGCGGAAGTGACAATGCGTTCCATCAAGTATGCACGGTATTTCAATAATTCGAACTTCGTTACGACTTTCTATATATCCGACGAATCCTCGTTTTGATGCACCGTTAGAAGAGACGAAATTTTCTTCAATTTTACCCCCTTGCTCGTCCCCGACTTAATAAAATGCGGGAAGCCAGAAAAGAGGTTTGTTTATTACTCATTGCCGAAGCTAGTCAAAATTCCCCTTCATTAAGCTCAACAGTATCTTTTATCTCATGTAATTTAGTCCCTCAAGAAGTTCGGCTTGAAAAGTTTCTGTTGACGGTTTTTTAAATATTTTAATCTTGCCTATAATTTAAATACAAGACAAGTTCCCACATATAAAAAAATCATAAAACCTCTCATCGTTATGAAAAAAAAATCCAATTACATTCCTGCGGAAGACAAGTTTTCTCCAGATACTCTCTGATGAGAGATTCACAACAAGTATTACTCAATTCTGAGGAGTTTAAATCAACAAATGGAATGCATTTTGACGTGCACAGCTGAAACCCATTTCCAGCAGGTTTCATTGATTACAATTAGCGAGTCGAGACTCGCAAGAACGTTACTTGCACAAGTACATTCCAATTTAACGAAACGAGTAGCCGATCAAAGTCATGAATTAGAGCGAATAAATACCATTTTTAGAGGTAACTTCTTGACATTTCTAAACATACCGATTAAAATAGTGACGGCTTAATGAAATTTTTTTGAAGGGGTGGCCAGACTCATTTGATGAAGATTTCCTAATAAATGTTTCTACCATTCATTGGGTAATATGGTGAATGTTAGTGACGACATAAATGAACGATCGCCTCCAGTCTTGTTGGCAATGGCGTCGTTTTAAGGAAATGCAGCCCAACCGGTTGTTCCTTATGTTCGCCTGAAGGTAGTCGCGTTGGCAGATCAACTTAACCTAGGAAGCCGAGCTTTTCTATCCACGATTCCATTGAGCTAGATTGCTAGATTTCTTAGATTGCTGGATTGCTAGATATTCTCGACATAGTTCGGAGTCCAACGAGAACGTTAACCATCGATCAAGTTGGATGGAATATAGAAGTTGAACACGGGACTTCTAGACCTTAGAACTCTAGGATATAGGTTCTAGATCAGGATTCATCAAAAACGTCATACCTTCCCAGCGATGACTGCCTGCACTGACAGAACGTTCGCTGCCTTATGATATTCCAGAACCTCTCCTGGTAGAACATGACCGACGCCGGGGTCAAACCACACCAGCTCACCCTGAAACAAATTATTTTATTAGTTATATTTCAGAGAAGTTTTTAAAAGAGCTAGCTACATAAAATAATTTCTTTCAAATACAGAATTAGTTAAAACCTGTTTCTTTATTAATAGCGGAATGTAACTCTGTTCAATCTAAATTTAATCAACAAAGACGAATATTAATCATCAATTCAAAATCTACCTTCTCAGTCAACTTTTGAAGATAAATAAATTTGGAATTCCCAATCTTGGAGAATGTTAAAGGTTTTAATTAGCTAAAAGCTACAACCTCGAAAGTGCTTATCTTAACTAAATAAAAACTTCTTCCTCAAGTAGACCAAATACTTTTCCACAAAAAACTACTACCACTTAAAAAATGGTAGTATTCATAAATCAACAAGATTTAGTTTCACCTTAAAAAAATCTCTTTCCAGAAAGACAATGTGAAATATTGCACATCAGAGTCGAAATCACCGTAAACTGCTAACTATGCCTTTACGACAAAATAAACATGCTTTAACGGTTACACTAATTGAAATTATAGTTGCTTCCAACCCTACTTTACGATCACTCTTAATAACCTTCTTAACGGTCCTCCCATACAAACTCAAATGCAAATTCATTATCTATCTTTCCCGATTGCGACTGAAAATTTAATATCTTCCCCATCAGCAAACGATTCCATGATATTAATATTAACCATATATTTTCCTCGCAACTAAGAATCTTAAACAACTCAAATTCAGCGCACCCTTTTCAGACTTCCACTCCTGTAAAAACCATCCTTGACCTTGGACGGTATCCTTGACATAACTTTTCTTTTCCCAGTACAAAAAGCAAAAATCGAGTTAGACATCCCAGGCGAATTCGAACGCACACTATTCGCGTCACTGAAAGTTCTCGCATGAGAACCCACCGATTTTCGCACCTGATGAGTCCTTTCTTTTGTCAGTTTCAGTGTTGCAGAACTCTGATTTCTCGTATCAATTCGTAAAGGAATAAAAGAGTTTCTCGATTTTTTCACATAAGTAGGCAAAGTCCTAGACACTGACTCATCTCCACGATCACCAGGAAACTCTAGAAAGGAAGTTCGACTCTCCAGGTCACCAACAATCGATTTTGACCATCGAAATCTATCCGGATTTTCCATTTTCAAATTTCCCTTCGGAGGGTTATTATTCTTTCCAATCAAAGATCTGCGACGCTTGATTCTTTCAAGATCGTAAGATGTCCCAGGAAGTGTGAGTGAATGAACCTCATCTTCGTTTTCCGGTTCCAAAAAGTGCCTCGGCTTTTTTCTATTTACAGTTTTAGAATCTAGAACCTCGACGTTGCTGATGATCCTCCTTCGGGACATTGTCCTATGAACAGTGCAGACATCGTCTGGATTTCTCCTTTCGTTGTCGACGCGTCTCTCCCTCCCGTCCACGTGACCTTGAAAGTCTCTAGAGGAAGCCGCTCTTCCGTAAATCACGCCTCCCTTGCGCTCTACCTCTTCCATGTCCAGTAACGACCTGGGCCTGTAAACTGAATCATTCACAGGGTCTCGAATGGATCTATAAGTCTTCCTCTGGAAGGATATCTCCGAGGTCGAGATGCTGTCCCTGGAACCACTCACTTGTTTTCTCGTATCGCCACATCTCCCTGAACTTCTTCTCGAAACATCCTGATCACGAGATGCCTTTTTTGGAACATCCTGATCACGAGGGACGTTTGGCAAGGAAGCCTTCCTGCGTCTGATTCTACCATAGATACTAGCTTCCTTCTTCTCGAGTTCCATGTTTGAGCACGCAGGACTCCGATCTTCATTATATCTTGAGGATTTACCCGAGTGTGTAATCCTCGGTAAGGTCGAAGGCCTCGGTAACAAAGTCCCTACCTCAGAGATTCCAAAATCAAAAGCAGACCTCAAATCTTCGGTTCCTGAATTTTTATGAATTTCTCTGCTCCTAGCCAAGATTCTCGATCTAGAAAATCCGGAAACGTTCTTCACGAATGGGGTTCTAGGGTGTTCCCGGAATTCATTATCTATACCACTGTAGCTCTTCCTCCCTTGAGATCCTTCGTGAAGATCATCGGGGCCGGATCTTCGCTTGATGATCTCTTGTCTTGATACTCTTCTCGGATATCTGGAACTATCGTTGCTTGGTCTTTTATGAACTGAGGGCAAGGTCGTAGGTCGGCGGAATGATGAATCCTGGCTTAGGTCAGAACGAGAATTTTCTTGCACTTCGGAGGGATGTCTCCAACGACTTCGTAGGGATCCGTTATATTTGTTTACGGCGTCTTCTTCGGATTTTGAGCATCTTCGAATTATCTCTTTTCGGGAGACTGGATGTCCCTGCGGGAGGATCGGTTGCGGAGATTCGGAAGCGGTTGAGTGGGTCTCTAAGTGGGGACGATAGTGGTGGGATAGATCCTTTCGGGAACCGGATGGTCGGGTTCTTGATGATCTCATTTTCAGGATTTGCGGAAATTTTTAAAGCTGGGTTTTTCAGTGAATAAAATTCCTAAAGTTGTAATTAAATTCGGAATTATACCATCAATAAAGGCTGATAGTAATACAAAGTTTTCACTTGATTCGAAAACCTGAGATTTCTTTGTCTTTGGATAGATATAAGATAACCATACATCTTCTTTAAAAAAGTCTTCTCTAAATCTTTTGGTATGACCAATAATATATTCCTCTATTAAGCAATGATTTTTGGACTATCCTTCAGCTAATAATCTGACTTAAAATCCTATCTTTGGAAAACAAAATTTCCCAGTCCAAAGACATAATTAATTCCAGGTCCCGACCCGAGTTCCTAAATTATGCAACTCTCGTCTACTGGGTAACGGTTTCAAGTAGAAAGCTCCGGTTTTCGAGTGAAATTGATTTTCTGCTTTCGAGGTCGATTCGCGGCGCTGGTTCTGATTTTTCCAGGGATCTAAGTTCGGTTGAGTGCGCAAGCATCGCGGAGAAACGTCCATCGGAGGCGCGACCCACGTCTTGTTTCTTGAGAAATGCATTTGTATCCTGGCGCACGTAGATGGTTTTCTTGCTAGAAAGTACCGAAGGTCGACAGTACTTCATAACCTGGAACTTAACTAGACTTTATGCCCTGACAAGAATCCTCGTCTTTTAACGTCTTCGGGGGCCGAAGGGTTGTTAACATGCAGTATATCATCTCATTGATTTACGACACTGGTACCACAACAGGTATATCTGCACTAGTTCGACTTAAAGTTGACCGGGTATCGGTGACTCGAGGTCGGCGTTGAATCACGTCGTGAATTTTAAGATCGACGTGGACCTTCCTAAGGAAGTCAGGAGGCCGAACTCTCGCAGTTTATCGGGATTAGCGGGTCGCAAAAAAACATTGTCTCATCCAATGAAATTCTAGAGACGAAACACCTGATGAATACTACTTAGGAACCTATGGTCACTTATGCTGAAACAAACACTGATTTAATTTTCGCACAGCAACTGAATTATAAAATTGATAATAAACCACAAGAAATAAAAGACGACCGATCTAAACTCGAAGATGTTCGATGTAAGACTGCAAGTCTAGTCTTTCTTCGCAACAATTGCTGCCTCCGCACATTGGCGTATGCTTTTAATATAAAGTTAGTGTTAATTAGAGATTTGCTTCTCCATGTTTCTGCATTAGCGAAGGGTTTCATAAATATGGAAAATCGATGGATGGATGGTATTGAGAAAGAAGGCGACAGGTTTCCAAGTGGCGAGGATAAGTGGTTTATTTTGATGAGACTTCTTCTTGAAGGCTTGATGAGGATTTTGTGATTGTTAAGTTTTTAAAATCACGCTTTGGAGGCGCCAGTGAATCGAAGTGCTTTGGGGTGGAACCAAGCGTGCCTCTTCTTATATAAATTACGCGCTAAATAGGCGCATGCATGTAGGTGCGGTGCATTCTAGACAGGGATAGTGCAAGTTGCGTTGTGAAGAACGGGAAGTGACTTTAACGAGGCTTCTGAGCCGGAGATCGTCAATGGAATCCATGTCCGATTGCGATTTCACGATCGGTAATTAGGACCTCGCAATTGGTTCATTATCATTAAAGGCACCACCGCCGACTGGAATAATCATCTAAGCTTACTTTGCACTATCCTTTTCTTTTAGTCTTTCAAAGCTCCATTAGGTCGTGATCCAATTATGTCGAGAATTCTATAGCACTTCAGCCTACGTTAGACAAGAGTCCGATTTTCTAATGTCTCCTTTTTGTTTTGGAGGAAACGATTCTATATTTTGATGTTCAATTTTATGGGTATTGTAGAAAACTATGACTAAAAAGTTTATGCGGGGAACATAAACGCATCAGCATAAAGAGTTCGCATCTTTCACGCTCACTTTCATTGAACGGTCCTGAGGAATTGATTTTTACAATCTTCGACGCTTTTATGACTTTCTCTTAAACCCGATGGACATTTTACATTGTCATGTTTTTGCGTAGAAGTGAAATATGATAATTTCCATTTTTATTATTTGGTCATAAAGCAAATTTTTTGTCCTGCATTGTTATAAAAAAGCAGAAGTTTTGAATTAAATTACAGACCTCGTGGACTTTGAATGTTATTCATCCATGAGTTATGTGACGCAAAATAAAAATAGAGTTTTAAAGAATATATCTTCCGAAAAAAACAAGGTAGACTTTGGAAGTAAAATATTTATTTACTTTCTAATATTTGGAGTTTTTAAATTTATAGGAATGTTTAAAGGTAGCTTTTCTAACAAAGAAAATAAACGAAGAAAGTATTGACTGTAGAAGTTGATGCTGAATTATTAAATTTGACGAAAGACGTAAATCAAAATGATATAAATTAGATTACAAGGCATATGATGAGCAGAATTTAAAAAAAAAAAAACGAGTTCTTAGTCAGCTGCAGGCCACGGACTCACCACACTATTTGACACTTTTTTTGATCGATGACACTATTTTGCTACTATTCTGAAGAAAATGACACTAAAGATACTATTTTCTCACAACTGCCCGCTATTGCCACTATTTCTTCACTTGTCCTTGAGAAGAAGGAAAAAGAAAGACTTGAGAAGAGAGTAAAAATTTGAAGATGTTTGAAGTGAGAAATAAGAAGGTTAATGAGCTTGAAAAGAAATTTAAAACTACTCAACAGGAAAGACATTTAGAAGAGAATAGTTCGAATTGTTTGGTAGAAAAGCTAATAAAGAGGTAGAAGAAGCTTTGAACAGGAAGAATTTACAGGTGCTCACGTGCCAAATGAAATGCTTGCTGCTGCTGAGAAATTAAAGAAGAAACAATAGCTCAATGATATAGACATCCACAATTTATCTAATGAAATTGAATCGAAGAGGAGAATATTGGTTGGTGACCTAATCCGTAGAAGCAGTCCCAAAATCATTGAATGTTGCTGAACCTGAATCTTCCGTCGGAAAAAAGTCAAAAAAATAAAAGGAAAATTTGCCAATGACGACGTACCAAATAAACTCAAGAAAAACTACTCGGATGTCACAAAAACAAGAAAGGATTCTCCCAAGCAATTAAACGACAAGGATGAACAACGAACAAATAACAAGGATGGACAAGGAATAAACAAGGAGGAACAAGGAATAAACAACAAGAATGAACAAGGAACAAACAACAAGGATGAACAAGGAACAAACAACAAGGATGAACAAGGAACAAGCAACAAGGATAAACAAAGAACAAACAAGGATGAACAAGGAACGAATAAGAAGGATGGACAAGGAAGAAAAAAAAGGATGAACTAGGAACAAACAAAAAAGATTACCATAAAGAAAACTGTTAAGTAAATCAAACAGTCAAGCTAGCCACAAAAAGAAGCAAATCCGGTAAAAACTGCATTTCGAAAAAGGCTAAAAAAAATGTTCTTACCTCCTTCTATTCCACATTTCCATTCATATATAAGTTTAATACTTCAAAAATTTATTGATACTATTTTGATACTATTTTTTCAGAATTGTGACACTATTGACACTATTTTTGCTCTCTGCGGTGAGTCCGAGCCCTGCAGCTGATTGCTAAGTAGGAACTAAGCCAGGCGGTGAATTGTTGCATCACTAAAGCACTATTTACTTTCAAATTGTGTTACCAACCTCATTATTATGTAAAGCCTTCGATATTGAATCAATTCATTGTCAGTATATTATTCTGTTTGAAAACGATTATTTTCATGATTTCAAAATTTTAATTCTATGGACTCTGTTCAAATTTAATGATTCTCAATTTGAAAGTTGATGGATAGATCAGTCATCACAGTACCTATTGAAGTTAAAAAAGGTGAAGAGGTGAATTTTCTTCGAAAATAGGTGACGAATAAACATACAAGAAGTTTCTTTTTTCCCACGTTCAATCAAGTCGAAACCTCGCGGCCTTTGGGGCAAGGGTTAAAATTAACCAATATCTCTCAAACTCATTTTCCGGGTTTTAAAAAAATGTCCTCGGTTATTTAAATTAAAAAATTCAAGCTCTCAAAACTAAATTTGTACAGAAAAGAAGAAAAGAAAATCAAATTTAACATTGAAAATTGAAACACTGAAAATTGTTCAACGGTTAAGACTCTGAATTTGAAATGAGCTCATTTATAAATAACTTTAAAGGCTTTCAATTGGAACTTGTACTTATTTATGAATTTTCAATGTAAAACTAATTAATATTTAATGCTTTCAATTTCATTAATTAACTTATTAAGACTTTCAGTTGAAAACTGTACAATTTTGAACAATTTAAATTTCAAACGAGACGGTTTTTAATGCAAAACATTTCAAGTTTTTCCATTAAAAAATGGTTTGAAATTGAATGTTTTATATTTAAAATTGTTCTTGGCAATTTGAGATTAAATTTTATTATACCATTTCGAAATATTCAATGCATAATTATTCAATTTCACTTGCTACTATAGTTTAAAATTGTGCAATTTATGAAGTATCAAAGTAAAATTATGATATTTTTAGCACCTTTAATTAAAAATTATCCAACTATGAAGTATTTCAAATGAAAATTGTACAATAACGCTTGAATTCGCATTTCTTTAATTTCAAATGCTCCTAATTAAAAATTGTTCAATATTAAAAATTTCAATCTGCAATGTTTCGATTTTAATCGTTTGGAAATAATAATTATTAAAGAATCAAGAGGCTTTAATTTCTGTTTCTGCAACATTGAACAATTTCAATTGATTGCCAAGCAATTTTGAAGGTTTCAATCTATAATTATTCGACACTTATTAAGGCTTTCAATTTGAAATAAATGCGCAGAATCCTAAAAGGTTCAATTTCAAATATCGGGCATTTTTGCCAGAAAAACTGTAATTTTCGAATTAAACACAAAAAAATGAGTTTTAGTGTATTTAGTATATTTTATACATTTTTTTGATTATTATAAGAATGTTAAAAATACCAATGTTATTTGAATTTATTTGTCTACAGAAAACTGTGCATATCTGCATATTTATAATTGATATTTTTGAAACGAAAACTGGAATATTATAACTATACACGGTGAGCCTCTACCAACTTTAACCGAAAGGTTCTTGAAGATAAATAATATTTATTGGATATTGTTGAATTTCAAGCGCTATAGATTTGAAATCATCTAATTTCTCATGATCCGAGCTAAAATGATTGATCTTTGAATGTTCAGTATAAAAAATTATTTAATTATGTATCAAGGCGTTCATTTCTACAATATATTATTCTGAGAAATTTAAATTTTATATCTAACAATTTTATATATATTTCAAACTGAAAATTTTAAATTGAAAATTCTTTTAATTTGAACCATATTATGAAAAAGAGGCTATCAAATAAAAAAAAGCAAACAAAATTGATAAAGCAACTCGCTATCTGACATAAAAATAAACATTCGAAATGGTATATTTTCAAATTTTTAACATTCTGAATTTAACAATTAAAAAATACGAGATTTAAAAAATTAAAATTTTTAGATTTAAGCCTTCAAAATTAAGTAATTTTGCAATAATAATTAGTCTTTAAAATTCAACAAGTGTTTAAAGCTGTAAGACTTTCCACTTGGAGCCTTGATTGAATAAGTTCTTCTACTAAAACTATAAGAATTAAAAAAATTCTCGACTAGAAAATAAATTCAGTGTCATTTTCTGGCTTCCTCCCAGTATAAAAAAATGCAGCTCATTTCAATTCAAACGAATTATCTTTAAGGCATTGTCAATTGCAATTTTGAATAAAATTTTAGTTTTTCAACTCACAAAAGGTGAAAAGTTAACAAATTTCCAAAATAGGTGAAATAGGTGACAAGTTTTAAAATAGGTGACAAAAGGTGAATAGGTGACACTCTGCGATGACTGATAGATGATCGAGGGAAGCAAAAATTTAATAAATGATGAATTATCAAATTGTCCTTGAACTTCAAAATTTACCTTCCATTCTAAAAATTCTAACTATTTTCCACGAAATACAGATACTATTTTCTGGATATATTTCATCATAAAAGCCAACTTTTCTACAAAATGTCCAGAATTCCATTCTTTTGAATCTCTAGAGAAACTTTACAGGTAAACGTCTTGAGACCGAAAGAATCTGATATCCAGATTTGTCCCATTTCAAGAAAAGGGAGCGAAGTCTATTTTACGAGACCCGATTAATATCATTCTTGAGGTATGGTCGTGGCAGTGCGCATTTCTCGTAGCCGACGTGCCCGCTAGGAATTCGCTCATAGCTTGTTATATCGCTGGGCGTTATATCGGCAACGTTGCTGCTTCTAAGTTCTAAGCAATGCGATTGCCGCACAAGAGTCATTGGAAAGTTGCCGGCAAGGCGATGCGATTCCTCGTGCGTGCCAATGTGCTTATATCAACGTGTACGTAAAGGACTCAGTCTAAGTTGCAGATCATTGACTCCCAGCGACGTTTCATTACAGGTCTGTAAATCCCTGGACGCAACACGCTTGTTTACTGCCACGAGACATCTGGACGACACGAAACACGCGATTACGAGCAACGACACCCAGCATCGCAATGTCGTACGGTCAAATACCTCTTGATGATGAACCTTTGGTGAAAGTTTGCCGAAGGTATTTAGCTTTTGCTTGATGATTGGTGTCAACCAACGGGTTCATTCTAATGCCAAAGTTGCGCCCATTCATGCATAGTTGGTTTATTTACATTCCATCTTTTTATAATAATATGCTTTATGGAAAAGTTCACTCCTCTATTTCTATTCACTTGATTCGTGATTGGCAGCTTTTCTTTTACTTGCATCCTAAAGAACCTAAATAAATTTCAATCGTTATTGTGTAAAGCTATCGACTCTAAATTACATACTTCATTTTCATTAAAGTATTCTGTTTTAAAACCGCAGCATTTAATCAATTCAATATTTCAATTAAATTTTTAAACTTGTTTAACCTGTAGCTATTAAATTAAGAAGATATGGTGATTTGAAATAAAAAAATTCTGTTGAAACATGAAAATAAAATAGGAGGCACACAATATTTAATTCTCACCTTCTGCCACGCGGTATACATCTTGAAATACCCTTAGATTCCTCCTTGATAAGAAAAGAACTTCATTTTGCCTCTCCTCCGCTCTTTCCTGAAAAAACAGAGTCGATTAATACAGTTTCCACAAAACTTTGATTTCAAATGAACAAATTAAGGGCCATCTATAAATTACGTAACACATTTTCCCCAATTTTTTATCCCTCCCCTCACCCATCTAAAGAGTCATAACAAAATCGTTTGGACCTCCACCCCAACCACTTATGTTACGCAGTTTTTTCAAATATTTTTAGCCATGCATTATTAAATACAATTTAGTTTCTTACTACCCGAGACACCTCATTTAGTAAATAATTAGAAGTTTTTTAAATAAAAAGAAAGAAAATTAAAGCAATATGGAACATGCAACACAGGAACTAGACACTTCTCGAAAATTGAAAAGTATAAAAAGCTGTGTCATCTAATAGAAAAATATCCATGGGAAACTTCATTTTTTACAATTTTGTTTAATAATTACTAGTACATATCTCCAATTATTTAATATTTAATTTTAAATTAGAATTAAACATACTCTAGATATGTTTTGAAATATTTTGATACACAAGTTGTTGATCAATTAAATAAACTTTTGGAATATTCTAGAATATTCCTGAAATTAAGTTGAGTTTTCGTAATAATTGAAATGCATAATATTTTCTATCAACCTGGCGCTCCTTGATGCAAGACTAAAACTGCAACGAAAGTTTTGAAAAATTCGAAGATCAGATATTGTAGACTTGACATAAGTGATTTTCAAATCATATAGTTACAATTCTCCACAAGTTATAATATTTCTTATGTGTCCCATTTTAAAATCAGCCCTAAATGCTTGCTTAGGTTAAAATTTTACATTTTTCTATTCATTTCAAAAGCTTTAATATTATTTTCGTAACTTCGAGTGCTTCAAATTTGTAATTCGTCAATTCGTTATACCTGTATGTTTAAAATGTTTGATTTTGAACCTGTAGTTTAATTTTGAAAAATTAATATTAATATTCTTGAAATTTTTTCATTTCAGTTAGGAATGATCAATTTGTAATGCTTCCATATAAAATTGTATAATTCAAAAAAAATCCATGTTAAACTCTTCAATATTAGCATTCATTTACTTTGAAAGTCTCAATTTTTAAATTTTTAAGACAGTTTCGTTTTGTACACATTTTAAAAAATAAATGTTCAAAACATATTATTGTGTACGAAACGATTCCAGTTTCAAATGCATATTCTTTTTAAATCTTCATATTAAAATTGTACAATTGCCAATACTGAAAATTTGGATTTGATAAATTAGAAATGCTTTAAATTTGCAAACGTTTCATTTTCATCAGCTAGAAATTGTTGAGTATTTTAATTTTATAACTCATAATATTCGAGAAGAGCTCAAATTTTCACGGTTTTTATTTTATTGTTCAATTTAGTCAGGTTCCAATTAGAAATTGGTGAATTTTTTTTATTTCTTTGATTTAAAACAGTCCAATTTTAAGAGCTTATAAAATTGTAATTAATAATTATTTACTTTTCGGGCTTCATAATTTTTCTGTCCTTTCTAAGACGTAGAAGTTATCTTTTCAATATCAAATTGTAATGTGAATGTAAATATAATTGTTGTATTCTGAAGGCCTCTATGTAAGTAAAATTGCAATGTTTACAAAAATTCTATTTTTCAATTATTCTTCAACGAAAATGTGTGCAATTTCCATTGGAAACTGTATAGTTAATAATATTTCACGTTTGGTTTTCATAAACTTCCAATATTTTATATTTTAATTTGTTTAATGTTTACGACTTGACATTTTTATATCTAAAATTATTATAAGCTTTTTAAGGTTGCGAATTCAAAAAAATTTTGCAATTTTATGCGCTCAAAATTTGAAATTTTAAAAATTGAGATTTAAAATTGTATCATTTTTATACTTCAAAATTCGTTCTCAGTCACTTTTTAACATATCAAATTTAAGATTGTTCAGTTTTTCCATTTTCAAAAATCTATTTTTTTAATTGCTAAACTTCTTTGGTTACGATTCGAAAGTATTTCTTTTATAATTCTTTCATATAAAATTGTACAATTTTTAATAGAACTTTTAATACTAACTCTTCCAAAATTGATTTTTTCAATTTTTAACGTTTGTCATTTAAGATAATGCCATTTTGAGCGCTTTGATATTGATTAATTTGAAACAATCAATTTGAAAAACTTTAGTTTTTTATTTACTATTAAAATTGAAAAGTTTTAAATAGAATTTCACTTTTCTGGGCTTCAAATTTCAATAATTTTGCAACTTCAAGTGCTTAAGCTTAGAAATTTTTCGATATTGAACACTCCCAAATTAAAATGATTGTTACTTAGCTTTGAAAGATTAAATTTCAAATGTTCCAATTTTTTCGATTTTAGATTTTTTACTGCATTTTTATAAATTTTCCGACAAGTTAAACGTGAATTGAAATAACATTAAAATTTTGTGGAACGACTGCGATCACAATAAACCCCGATAAACTTAGAAAAGGTTGAATAAATTTGGGGGTAGTGATAATTTAAAAAACTGTGAAAAAGATTCATTTTTATGAATATTTTTCTACAGAATGATGGAAAATAAATCAAAATACTAATCCAATTATACCGATATTGAAGCATTTACAACGTTATTACAATATTTTATTGTAATTACTAAACTTTAACGTTTTCCGAAGCGTAAGCCACCTCAAAAAAATAGTTGTTACGTAATTTATGGATGGCCCCTTAAGAAAAATACAGAGTTTACTTTGAAATTTTTGGTGATCGAATTGGCTTTAGGATCCAATGATTGATTACAATTTAAATTGCTTCAAACGTTTCGGCACACGATAGTGGCTCTCTTCAGTGAATTTTATTTCTGAAAAAAGTACAAGTAAGGGTGTTTATAATACTAAATATGTCTACAAATTATTGCTCTGGTGAATCCAGTTCTTTGGTTGACTTTGGTAGGACAATAATCATTTAAAACATTGATTAATTAGAGACGAAGTGTGATCTAAAATTAATGAAAAAATGATCGCGATTGAAATGGATTCAAATTGTGGCGAAGGGACGATGAAAATTACAAAATCTTATAAATAATAATTTCTTTGGATAAAACAATTTTGCTTTGGTTGACTTTAGTAATTTAAAAAAACATTTATTTGACTGAACTAAGAATGAGAGCTAATGTCGAGTGCTTAAAGTTAATGTAAGACAATTGTTGTTTGGTTGACTTTGGTAACTTTATAAATTTAGAACTAATGACGAGTTGTTTAATTGTATACAAATGTGATGAAGAGATTATCAAAAGTCGTGAAGTCCCAAAATTCTTTGTAAAAAATTGTAATGTATTAAAAATATTTAACAAAAATTTCAAAACATTCATAAGGTTACAAAAGTTTCAAGAAAATTCACAAATATTTCCAAGATTTCAAAAATCTCAAAATATTCAGAAGATTTAAGGGTTTAACAGAAATTTGTTGAAGATTTTCACAAATGTTTCAAAGATTTAGAAAATTTTTCAAAGATTTCAAAATGTTTCATGAGAATTCAAAGGATTTCAAAGATCTGAAATTATTCTAAGAGGTTTATTTTTTTTCTACCAGAATTTCAAAGATCTCAAATTATTACAAAAGGTTTCGAAGATTATAGAAGAATTAACAATTATTTCAAAGATTTAAAAAATTTTGAAATGGTTCAAAGTTTTTAGGATTTCATAAGGATACTTTGAGATTTCAAATAAATATTGAAAAAAAAAATTATAAAAGTTTTTACAAAGGTTTCAAAAGATTCCAAGAGAATCAAAAAGATTTTAAACATCTCAAACTATTCCAAATGGTTTCGAAGGTTTGAAGAAATTTCACAAAGAATTAATAGATTTAACAAAGATATTTAAAAAATTTCAATTAGGTCAAATTATTTCAAAATGTTTCAAGTATTTGAAGAGAACAATAACAAGATTTCACAAGTGTCTAGGGGATTTAAAGAGTTTTCAAAGATTTCAGAAGATTCCACGAGAATTCATCGAAGATCTCAAATTATTTGAAACGGTTCCAAGGATTTAAATAAAATTCCCAGAGATATAAATTAATGAATTAGTTTTTGTAACTAACATTATGAATTTAATTGTTCTTTAGTTGAAAATAAGTAATGTTAGGAAACGTCTTTTGATTGAATTAAAAATTAGACGTAAATTCGAATGGTTAAAGTTAATGTAAATTATGACGGAGAGATAGTAAACAATTCAGAATTGTTATACAATTCTTTCTTTGAACCGACAACTGTTGTTTGGTTGGCTTTGGTAACTTTGTAAATTTAGAACTAATGACGAGTTGCTTGATTGAATACACATGTGATGAAGAGATGATCAAAAATTGTAAAGTGTCAAAACTGTTTATAAAAGATTTTAAGAGATTAAAAAAATTTAACAAAGATTTAAAATTATTCAAAAGGTTTCAAAAATTGCAATATAAGTCACAAATATTTCAAAGATTTCAAAAATTCTCAAAATATTCAAAAATTTAATAATTTCAAAGCTTTAAAGATTCAACAAAAATTCTTTAAAATATTCCAAAAGGTTTGAAAAAGGGTTTAAAAGGAATTTCACATAGATTGAAAATATTTAACAAAGATGTTAAAAATAATTCGATTATGTCAAAATATTACAAAATGTTTCAAATATTTGAAGAGAACAACTGACCTCATATGATTTACAGGAAGTTTTATAAATTAAAAATTTTATTTAAAAAAATGTTAAGATACATGCTTACAAAAAATACACAAATTTACCAATAGTCCCACTGAAATGAAATATTTGAAAAATTGTCGTTTACACTATAACTGATGAACACGATAACTTGAAGACAATTGTAGATAAATTAATGAAATTTGAAGGGCTTATTTTCACAACTAATATCTGAAAATTGACTGAAGGGTTTCTAAAAATTATCATTACAATTTTTTTTAGCACTTTATAATATTTGAAAAATGGGTTTTTTATAGTAAAACTTCTTTCAGTCACATAATTCGAAGTTGATGCAAGAAGATGAAAGATTCCTTGTCTTGAGACGAATCGATTGACCTATAAAATTATCAAATTTTATTGAAGAGTGAAGAAGCTATGGTCATTTATGATAAGTATTTTAAAAAATTCGTTTATAGTAAAACTTTTTTTAATAATCTAATTCAAAGTTGATGCAAGGCTAAAAACGAATTCTTGATTTGAGATGAATCGATAGACTTATAATATTAATAAACTTTCTTGAAAAGTAAGGAAATTATGGTCATTTATAATAGTAGAAAATTTTTTTTTTACATTAAAAATGTTTTCATCGACCTAATTCCAAGTTGATGCTAGAATACAAAATACTTTTTGATTCGGAACGAAGTGATTGACCTATATTTTCCAATAATTATACATATAATATAACAAAAAATATATAATGATTTTAAAAAGATTTTTTTATGACTGAAACTAAAAATATGTTTAATACCTGTTTACACTTATAAAACATGAACTGTCTACCGTTCCGGAATTTTCTGTACGACTATCCCATTTCCAGCTCGATTTTATTTTTTCAGCTTGAATTTTCCCAGGTTAAAAAGGGATGAGACAAGTTCTGTCACGTCCAACTCCTTTTCCAGCACGAAAAATCATCAATAATTGTTACTTTTGGCAATTTCATAACTATTTTTCTAAATAGACTTTCACAATCTCATTTGCGAATACATATTTTCGATGTTATATCCGTAATCAGCACCTCAAAATATATTAGTATACATGGTTTTACAGAACGAGATAGAAATAGTTGAACCTGGTTTTTAAATATTTCCACCTTTTTTTATTTTTGGGGGAAAAATATGAAACTTTTTGGATCTCCCTAAACTGATATTTTACTTTTGAACTAGAAAGAAGATTTTCTAAGCTTGTTACAAATCATTCACTCCAAAATTTAGAAAAGTCATCAAAGTAAACTATTACCCATATTTTTACAAATAAATTTTGAATATTCACTTTGTGAAAGTATATAAGTACATTTATATCATTATTTTTACAATAATATTACATCACCTGATTAGATTATTATATTACATTAATTACGTGTTCAATGAGATCGGCTGAATATCAAGCATATATAAATATTTGAAAAGGTTAAAAATCAAACTTTTTAATTATTATTTATTTTGATATTTGTTTAGGGCTATTTTTTGGTAAAAATGGCAGCAAACATTACTAAAAGTATCGAAGAAAGTTTGGTATCGCCAATGATACCATTCCGTTATCAAGTGTTTCCTACCAAACTAAAAAGATGTAAAAATTATGACAAAAAAAAGAAGCAAAAGAAGGATTTTAAAAATTTTCTGCTAATGATTTTGATTTTATTCGGCATTACAGTAGGACGATTTGTGAATCCGTGTATTTTTTGTAAGCTTGTATTTAAAAATGTTTAAAAATAATATTTAAAATTTATAAAAATTAAGTTTTTAGTTTTTAGAATGGTAAAAAAGAACAACAATGACGATGAATATTTATTTCAAATTGTTTCTAGCTATAGTAATGTATAATTATATAATAATGCTTCCTCTATGAAGAAGCAAAGTGCCCATGAAATGAGCACCATACAATTATATGTAAAAACAAAGTGAACACACTCGTGATCGAATTCACAGCTAGTTTATTATTATATTTAATTTATTTTATTATTATTATTTTATTCTTATTATTATTATTATTATTATTGTAAAAAAATTATATCTCAGACTTAAGATGGTTACAGCCCAATATGTCGAAGGCACTTTTTGAGTTGGATATTTGTAC